>CM061921.1:158325455-158692874 GCA_031002005.1 Vandiemenella viatica
GCTGGAGTGGATTCATTGGAGGATAGAAGGAGGGTGCAGAGAGCAATGGAATGTACAAGGCTTACATTGGTGATGAAGCGTGGAAAGATATTGGTGGGTTAGTTAGAGAGGTGCTTGGAAGGGTAAAGATGACCATGACTACAAGCTGGCACTATATTTGAGGCATAAGGGTGTGGAAAATTTTCTTTCATAGGAAGGGTGGAAGAGATTAGAATAAATTACCATGAGAAATGATGAATAGTTTACCGAAACCACTGAAGAATTTAAAGTAAAAATTCTTTGATTGCAAAGTGGGCTGGAGGAGGAAGGGATAGGGATGAGTGCGTAGGCTATTGCCACTGGAGTGTGGGCTCCATCGCAATTTTATTAATTAGTGTTACTAACTTCCCAAGAATTCGTTAGAACAATAAACAAAAATCGTCCCCCTAAAAAAATTAATTTGGTTATTTAAAAAAATAACATTGATATTTTTGTGAATGCTTTATTAATTAAAGCTAAATGTTTGTGTTTGATAGGTGAACTGAAATTCAAGTAAAATTAAATTAATTTTCATACAAACTTTTCGTGATTATGAACATAAATATTTACGTCTGTAAATTCGTTGCAAACAATTAATGCACTTAGACTGGCATAAAACATTTCATCTAACTACCAACTTGTGTTGCCATTTAACTATATTCTATATCAATATTTTCCTTTTCTTCGTCAATCAGAATGAGCAATTTCATGGTATTTGGACTTGTTAAATTTTACATGTTAAGTAGCTGCTACTCACTTCAGTGATTTATTTTTCTTTAGAAAAGTACGATCGCTGGAATAGATAACATCTGGCTGAAACAGTGCTCCTTCTTTCCATCAGTTGCTGTTGGTGAGGAATGTCGTGTATGGTGTTCGATATAGGGATGTAACCTGTTGTGCCATATGATGGCATGGCTAATTTCGCGTTTCAAGCTTTTCTTTGGATTTTTTGACGCATTATGAATTTTTCTTTTGAGACTTTGCCGTCTTATACTTCATAACTGGTATGTTAAATCTTTTAGCCAGCAATGGCTTGTTATAAAGTTTATTGTAATTTATATTTTGAAAATTTTCGTATTTTTGTTTGTTTGTTTGTTTTGTGCTTTGTCAGTGCTTAGCTTTGTAATTAGCATGGGTCACTTGTGCTAATATTACGGTATTTGGGTAATGAACGTTTTAGGGAAGTTGAAGGGCGTGGGTAGCAGAGACATGTAGCGCCATATTGGTTTTGTTGATCCGACCTTCATTGCTGTTGTAGTAAACTATTTTTCAATCTAGTCGAATAATTCAAGAGTTAAGCAGATTGGTGGAGGTTTTGATGTGATATTTTGTTAGATTCCTGAAACGTTTTAGTGTAGTATAAAACTGGCTATCAAGAAAGTTCACTTAAAAATTGAGAATTCACTTGAATGTGATCGGCGCGAGACGAAAGCAGATCGTAATTCCACAAAATAGTGGTGATCCTTGCATTTGCAGCAGGTTGCTTGGTTTTAATCTGCGCGATGTGAATAAGACATAAACGTATGTATGAAGGATGGGTCTACTGGAGATCGCGATTCCGCTACAACAACATATAGTAATATCGTTGGAATACTGATGTAGTCAGTTGCAAGACGTATTATTATCAAGCAGTAATTCCGTTGTAATACAGCCTTGACCTTTATTTTCAAGCACAAATTATGTTGTAATACAGCCTGGACCAGTATGAAACCGTTAAATGTACTTAAGGAAGAATTTATAGTGGAGTCTTGCGGTTTGACCACTGCAGTATTATGATGACAACTCCTGGCGGAATCGCGATCTCCAATAATCCCACAGTTTGACCCACTATTCTGTATGGTCGGCCAAACAGGGTAGTCCTTAAGGATTATTGGAGATCGCGATTCCGCCAGGAGTTGTCATCATAATACTGCAGTGGTCAAACGCAAGACTCCACTATAAATTCTTCCTTAAGTACATTTAACGGTTTCATACTGGTCCAGGCTGTATTACAACGGAATTACTGCTTGATAATAATATGTCTTGCAACTGACTACATCAGTATTCCAACGATATTACTATATGTTGTTGTAGCGGAATCGCGATCTCCAGTAGACCCCAAACTGTAATGCATTGGCACGGCTTTCAGGAGAGACTGGTCATATCTCCATCTGGCCATCAAGATTTCCGTTCCTCGTGGTTTCCCGAAATCGCCCCCAGTGAATGCCGGATTTCAAAAGGCCATGGTTGGTTCCCATTTCTGTTCCTTCCTGCAGCTGCAAAAACTACAGCTGGTTTGTCTTTTTGAATATTATGTCATCATTCTTGTTTGCTTTGTATTAGTAGTCTATTATTTAAGCACATTATTATTGCTTCCAGTGTAATTTTCGTTGAACTGTATATAGGCCTACTATATTTTAAGTTTATTGCTAATTAGATGGGTGCATTTGAAAAGTGCAAGTTAGTTTTTCTTGTTATGAAGTTTTTATGGTAATCCAGCATAGTAACATGAAAGGTAATTGTCCATTTGGCCTTAAATTTGATACATACATTACCCATAATTATTATTTAAGAAAATGTTAATTAAAAAGTTGAGAGTGGGTAACACGTAAATATGTCGGAACCTACAAAAATTGTCCTATCGGTCTGAAATTTGCTACATACATTCCTTAGGCGATAATATTTGAATTAAAGTGTATAACGTAAGCTTCGAATGTGTGAAAATGAGGAAAAATCACTTCAAATGTGGGCAGATGCATACGTTATTACGCAAGAATACACGTTATTACATGTCGTTATTTATTTTGCGTGTTTCTTACTCTTAATTCTTGGTCCAGGCTGTATTTCAACCTAACCACAACTGCCATTAGCAAAAAATTAAACCAACTTAAATAATGTGTATCAAACATTCGTTACGGTAGATGCCATGTTTTTCAATATAAGGTAGGCTGCCATACAATATTCTTAGCACTGAAAAACAATATGTCAGCCCGCACAGATAATCGTAAATGTTACTCGATTTTCTACTTATTACGTATCTGCAATTTGCATGTGGGAAGCAGTTTTTATTCAATAATGAAGACTTAAAAACACGTGGAATAAATGTCAACAGCTATTAAAGTGTATTTCTTGCATAATAACATGTATGCATCTTCAACATTTCGAGTGATTTTTCCTCATTTCTACATATTCGAAGCTTACGTTGTACACTTTAAATCAAATATTATCGTCTAAGGAATGTGTGTACCATATCTTATGAGTAATTTGACATTAAGGGCTCTGACACAACACCATGGTTCCAAGAAGGAAATGTGCTATCGCTCTGAAAAATGTATAGAGCTGTTTGAAATAAAGATTGATGCATACATGTTATGGGTATGTTGTGCATTAACACACATCTAGTTTCACAGCAATGACTGTACACCGATGTATGATGTAAACAACCAGAGATATCATATATGTATTTAATCAAGGAAGCTGTGGGGAGACATTGTAATTCATTTAATGTATTTTCTTCGCAGCCATGAGACTGAACTATCAAGGAAGCTGTCCGTGATAGTACTACTAACGAACAGTATGCAATCTAAAATTGACGACATTTACCATTGCTGCATCAACAATATGTTGAGTCTAAATCCCTCAAAAACTGTTTACATCTTATTTAAGAAACCAAGCAAACTTGAACTAGGTAAACCTTACATGTGGTACTGAAAATATTCTACAGGTAACATCCACTAAATTCTTAGGTATCACAGTAGATTCTAAACTATCATGGAGGAACATATTAACGAAACCTGTAAAAAGATTAAAAAAATTCCTTTGTATTAAAAAGATTATCTCAATACCTCAGAAAAGATTTTAAGCTAACAGTGTATTATCGATTGATACACTCATCTTAACTTACGGCATCGAAATATGGGGAGCCGCTGCACACTGCTTCATGGACAGGCTATTTAAGGTACAGAAAAGGGTTCTTAGATTTATATTCAGTATAGGACAGAGATTCATGTAGGTCCATTTTCCAGCAGAATAAAATATTAACACTTCATGCCTTGTACTTTTTTAAAGTAATACTCTTGGTAGTAAACAGCCCAGACAAAACAGTAACCAACCGTAGCATTCATAACCATGGTACAAGAGGTGAAGATAACTATTTTCAAATGAGAGTACACAAAAAATTTGCAGAACAAGATCCATTTAAGAAAGGGGTAATATTTTACAACAAACTCCCCAAGGAAATAAAGTTGCTAAGAGGAGATAAATTTAAAAGTGAACTAAAAACATACTTAGCTAGTAAAGTGTTATATTCCATAAAAGAATTCTGATTTAGTATTCAATTTATTTTGTCTTTTATGTGTGTAACTAGTATTAGAATGCTATGTTTGTAACTAGTTTTAGAATGATATATATGTAAATAATGTGAAATGTAAGTTAGAGGTAGGAATGTTGTTAATTGAAAAAAAAAAAAAAAAAAATTTGGTTATTTTCGAGTTGGCGATACCGCTGCCTTGCGACTGTTAACGTGTCGTCACGATGACGTCACGTTCACGTACAGTCAATTTTTGTGGCTATTGTGCCCTCGCTACGCTCGGTCACAATAATATAAAGCTGTACAATATCAACATAAACTGATATCCCGAAGGTGCATCAGATGCAGGCGGCCGCAGATGTCCGATAACACACTTCCCGCAGAAGCGGGTACGGTGTACCGCTGTACTGAATGGTAATTAATATTTATTTTAATTTTACCAAAAGCATATGAGTATTTATATTGTGGATTGAAAAGGGTTCTCAAAATGATTTAAAATTACTAATAAGGATGGAAAAGTCATAACCTGACCATATATATTCTCTGAAAGAAGGCCAACAGGCATAAGGTGAATTTAAATTTAATAATATACACAATCAAAATTATTTACAAACAACACCTTTGCCCTACATTAATGGCCACTAAATTAAGCAATACAAAACGACAAAATATCCGTTCAGATTTCCATATATAAAATAACAGTTTACAGTCTTCGGCAAGACACGTAATGAGACTATCTGATAGTTGCTAATGTCCGTTTCAATCACAGAAACAACTGAATCAAGTAAAAAAAAATAATGCCACGGCTAATATCTCAGTTTATCTATCGGAGAGTGAGAACTCTTATCGTGCGGACTTCTCCGCTCAGAGCGTTATGTTGGGTAGAGTGCAAACACAATATTACTAACTGCTGCAATGTTTGTCTTTTACCGTCTGTCCGGCATTGGCGAAGTCAGCAAACTCCGAGCCCACACTGAATTTATTTGTCACCTTGTGACTCAAAATGCAGACACAACCGATCGCATGATATGCTGTCGGCTTTCTGGGTCGTTCTTGTGCGCCAGCACAAGTGAACAGGAACCAGTCAGACCCAAAAGACGACCAGAAAGACCAGAAAGACCATCTCGCAGCACCTTTTAAAACCTCGGCATGCTCTTCTCCTCCTCTAGCCGATTTTGTCTGGTCCTATCGGCGATGTAGACGTTCCTGTCTCTCTCCTCATTGGCGGACATGAAACAAGATTATACAAAAAAAATAAGAACTATTCTATAAAGTAAATGCTATTGGCAAAACATTCGCCCCTCCAAGCACACTCTCGTTCAAAACATAATTCCTTCGACGGGGTTGGAGAATTTCTTCGGAGACTGTCGTTTTTCTTTCGTGTCCACTCGGTTTTACTATTTTTACGCAGTGAGCACTCACAGAATCTCTAATTTGGCGTGTCTTGACTTTATCACGTATCTGCAATTGGTCACGCGATATACATCTCACCCGTCAACACTGTCTGTCCGCCGAACTGCGGCCGACCCCATACTGAGCAGTGAAAGGTCGTAAATCTGCCTTTACAAACTGGCAAGTCCCCTTGTGTTTCGTCTTTCTTCCAGCCTGAATGGAGAATTCGCCGAAATGCACTTGAATTCGCTGACCCCTGTCCTGCAGAGTGTCCTAAGCCAGCGTAATGCGTGCCTTGTTGTGTTGGCCACGAATCGCACGTGAATGTGGCTCTATGTCATACCACATTACTCCTCTTCCTTGGAATCAAATTTTTTTTGTATATAAATAATTTGTAATCTAAAAGTTTGAACAATTTCCATGCTCTGCTGATCCCCGTCTCACTTTAATGTTCGTACTGGTAATCAGTAGTGCTTATGCATTTGTATTCAAATTGCATCATCTGCAACTATTAACATTACGTGTCTGCGAATTTCTAGATTATAGAATACAAATCAATTAAAACTTCTTATTGTACTAAACTAAATTTGACACCTTTTCAGTCGACAGTCTCGTTCTTGGAATTTAAATCCCGGCTTTAACAATATGTAAAGATTATCCTCTTTTAAATAAAATAAAACCAGTCGCGTTTTAGTGCAGTTATCAGATAACGTTTCATGAAACTATTTGTGCGATGGTCCATCCTCTCTGGAGTCACAAAATCACAAACACGCTTGCAACAACATTCATTCTGGGCACAACTTAACCTATTCATGTTTATACTGTACACAATTATTACTATATCTAAATTGCATTCAGATTCTCTACAAAAGATTCTATATTATTATAAATTGCTGAAAGTAAAAGGACTGCTACACTACAATATTTTTGTGAGCTCTATAACCAACAGTATGACATAATATTTTTAATCAGCCTGTTAACAAAAAAAACTGAACCAACTTTCTTAGGAGATTACCAATCTCGCTGGCTTTTCATATCAGATTGCGTATATGGCATTTCATTCAGGGATTAAACATCACCTTGCTTATAGCGAAGAAAACATATGAGCGGGATACATTTTCTTACCCTTTATGATTTAGTCCCATTATATCACATAATCGTGTTTCTTGTGTACTAGGTTCATCCTTGTTTATTTTTGTATGTATTCACGTATGTTTTGTGATGGTAGTTCAAGTGTATTGTATAGTAAAACCTAAATGTCCTGTCTTTTCGTTTTGAAAATGCGACATCTTTGAAATATTTATTCTTGGTGTCTGCGACAAATTAAACGTAATTCTGTGGCAAAATAAAGTATATCTGCGGCAGTCTTCACACGACATATTCGCAGCTCTTACCAATGCAAGGTATGGCTTGATGCATCTTTACATCCAAATTTAGTTACGACAATCATAGCCCGTAATCTAACACCATTACCAATACTGTTTAGACTCTTACAGTACGCACTACTGTAAAGTCATCCACACAATTAACATGCCCAAGAAGCTTCTCCGCAACTAGTGCACAACACAACTATTTCACAGACTAAAGATTCACATTTCATTAATGCGATCTCGCTACTATAAACTTTCGATTTCGGTTTCCGTTTACAACCTTCGAACGCTGGAGTTAACACTCCTTACCTTGTACACAATAAATAATCACTTACTTCCGATATTTTGTGTGATTATATGCTTTTAGACTCCTCGCATTTATGGGTCCGATTGTCTTATCCCCGTCTCTTACTATGTAGGGATTATTTGCAACGATCTGATCTATAATGAAAGGCCCGTTAATAGCCAGAAGAATTTTGATATCAGTTTCTTTTCTGGATCCTAAGGACGACTGTTTCTTACCAATACCTGCTGTCCTATCTTATAAGTTTGTGAAACTTTTAATCTCCGACCCACTTTTAATCCAAACTTTTCCTTCTCAATTTCGTCAGTGAACTTGTCCTCTTACTACTGCCGATACAAGTGGACAAAATGTTCCGCACATGTAATTACAGTAGACTCAATTATCATTTGCCGTAAAACATATAAAACCATTGGACTTATGTTCTACAACTGCGAATAAAAGAAGAATCGCCACCTTATCCGGTACCAGACGATCTACATTATGCTTATTTCAACAGTCAATGCTGTAAGGACCCAAATACTGAGAAGAAAAGGAATCTTATCTCTCCCAACTAAAACTCTGAAGGTTTTTCAAATACAACAAGCCGTGACAATCTTCATCAGATGGCTTAAAAATCGTACCTTTCCTATTATTAACATCCCTTAATTACTTAGAGGCAATGTTACTCACTTACGCAGAAAAAATATGTTCACAAAACTGTCCTCTACAGGATCGCGAAATGGATTAGTTTATTTTTTTGAAATTACTGTTAGGACAATTCCCCGAACCATCATCAAAACATCCTAGCTCTGTGGATACTCGCTGTCTGAACGTCCCATCCAATGTATGTATGAATTATTATGCAATTAGTATAAACTACTTAACAGTACCTGCTTAGACTTATTCGATTAAAACTATAAATATTTATTAGAAAAACCCTAGTTTCTAAATTTTATTGTGCTCTAGTCATAACAAGGATCTCTTTGCTATTTCTTCGCACCTTTTCTTTGACGGTTTGTTCCAAGTTCTTGCGTTTAACATTGGAATTTGCAAATGTGCTCCACTTAATTCTATCAATTTTGACCTCTCCACTCAGAATGTGGCAATTTTTAAAATCAATACCGCCCTTGTTTCGGTGTTGCGTTGACGCACTGATTTTGCGGCATACAAACTCTTGGTAGTTTTGTACGAGCGAATTCGTTCCGTCGGGAGGAGACAGTGTATACCTGCAGCTGGAAATGCCTACACTCTCACTTTCGAAAGGGCCTTCCTTTGTGACATAGTCGATGGGTCGCAACCCTCTGTTATGCATGGTATTGTATTCCAGCCTGACCTCGGCGTTAAGTGTCTTTCCGGAATACCCCGTGAACTTTCTCTGTTAAGAATTCAACATACTGTAAATCTCTGCGCTCATGACCAATAATTATTGATTTTATAGATTTCAAGAGTTCTTCTCCCTAGAAATAATGTTTGCTGCATTCCTTTCCGCCAGTTTTAACACCGAGACATGTGTTGAGCTAACCACTTCTCCTAACTTCAATTTTGTCATTTGAGCAGCTGACTCCCTCGCGCTTACGAACTGTACATAATTTCTGTCCCGCGTTTCACCTCCGAATATGCAACGTTTTGACACTTGAAAATAATTTCTTTGTGTTTGTTTGTCTGTGACTATATCCGTGGATGCTTGTCTGACACTAACTACCATTTCTTTGCATTGTGCATGAACCATGATGTTTCTCTGATCATTCGTGTTGTTACCAACTTCCCTGCAACCTGGTGTTTCTCGTTGCATTGCATGGGAACCTTTTAAAGTGTTCGCTTCTCCCTCTGTCTGTTGAAATTTCAAAAGTACTTCTCCATTAAATTTTTCGTGAATCCCCTTTAAATGATTGCTGTCATCTTTCAGACTGATTATAGAGCTAGCTACATTGTTTACTCTAGTATTGACTGGTGTGATTTTCCCTTCTACCTGATCTTGAATTTCATGCACGAAATCTGTTACTTGTCCGATAGATTCTCTTGTTTCGGTTTGGATGTGTTCAACCTTGGAATTAATTGAATCAATTTTAGTGCTAATGGTTTCATTTTCCTTATGTAACCGGTCGCATGTGTTGGACAGTTGTACAGTCTTTTCGGAAATCTGAACTACGTCTGTGTTCACACTGGCTTTGAAACCATTTACTTCCGCTCTTATTTCGGAGTGAAAGTCTGAGAATTTTTGTTCTAAATTTTTTGCATGTCATCCTGTCGTTTTTTCTAAAGAGTCAATCCTGCTATTTGTACCATCTAACTTTTCAGCCAAAATGTTGAGCCCTTCTTGAGATTTTTGAAAGGTAGAAGCTAAATCTGCCTGAGATTTTTCAAAGTTCTTACGAAAGTCTTGTAAGAAGAACATTATATTTCCTTCATTCTGTAATGCTGAAGGCACCTGATTCCCTTGTGAACTTTGTGTTGATGTGGAGGGATTGGCCACGGGTGATGTTTCAATTACAGTGTCTTGTGCATCAGAACTTCCCTGCACAATCTCATCCATAATTGCAGTTGAGTTAGAACTTTCTTCTGATCTATCAATCATGATTGAATTTACACTTAAGTTGTCCGAAAGATTAGTGTTATGTTCTACAGTCTCATTGTTCATTAAACTCGTGTCTGTACTTTCAATTTGCTCTCCCTTATTTTCAAAATTTTCACTGTTATTTTTCATTTCGAAATGTTGATTAACAATTCTGCCTATTTTATTGATATGAAGTCCAGATCTCAGAATCATAGAACCCCTAACACGTCATTGAATGTTTGAATCCCGACAATACAAGTAAATTTTTCTCCCGCACAATACAAATTAAATTCACACGCAACATGAAATTTTACCAGTCATTAACACACAATTAGAAAAAATCTCATTTCCAAAACCTTCATCTCTTTTTAACAAAAAAAATCATCGGACACCATATATGCAACCAGGATATTCAAGTCAACGCCGTGTAAACATATTTGAAATATGCCACATCAATGAATACAACACGAGAACAACATCATAAAATGCAACATACATGAACATAAAAACACAACATCAGACATGTAATACACAGAAATAAATCACACAATGTCAGCAATCACTTGTACACTCGTCAGCCATCCGCTACGAAATTTATTAGACATTGATTTTAGCAGCATTCTTTATCGCTGTAAATAAATTTATATTAGTTACTGCAGCTGGCTCCAGCATTCGTCCTCCTGAAAGGTTAGACAACAACACAAATTTATGCATGATAACTAAAAGATAAATTGCACTATACTTCCACTCAAATTTAAATTTTATCCAACGGACTAAAATTGAACTCGAGCCCCAATCGTTACGGCGCCAATGAAGCGGGTACGGTATACCGCTGTACTGAATGGTAATTAATATTTATTTTAATTTTACCAAAAGCATATGAGTATTTATATTATGGATTGAAAAGGGTTATCAAAATGATTTATAATCACTAATAAGGATGAAAAAGTCATAACCTGACCATATATTCTCTGAACGAAGGCCAACAGACATAAGGTGAATTTAAATTTAATAATTATACACAATCAAAATTATTTACAAACAACACCTTTGCCCTACATTAATGGCCACTAAATTAAGCAATACAAAACGACAAAATATCCGTTCAGATTTCCATACATAAAATAACAATTTACAGTCTTCGGCAAGACACGTAATGAGACTATTTTATACAAGCTAATGTCCGTTTCAATCACAGAAACTATTGAATCAAGTTAAAAACAAAATAATGCCACGGCTAATATCTCAGTTTATCTATCGGAGAGTAAGAGTTCTTATCGTGCGGACTTCTCCGCTCAGAGCGTTATGTTGGGTAGAGTGCAAACACAATATTACTAACTGCTGCAATGTTTGTTTTTTTACCGTCTGTCCGGCATTGGCGAAGTCAGCAAACTCCGAGCCCACACTGAATTTATTTGTCACCTTGTGACTCAAAATGCAGACACAACCGATCGCATGATATGCTGTCGGCTTTCTGGGTCGTTCTTGTGCGCCAGCACAAGTGAACAGGAACCAGTCAGACCCAAAAGACGACCAGCAAAGACCCAGAAAAGACCACCAGAAAGACCACGAAGAGCATCTCGCAGCACCTTTTAAAACCTCGGCATGCTCTTCTCCTCCTCTAGCCGATTTTGTCTGGTCCTATCGGCGATGTAGACGTTCCTGTCTCTCTCCTCATTGGCGGACATGAAACAAGATTATACAAAAAAAATAAGAACTATTCTATAAAGTAAATGCTATTGGCAAAACATTCGCCCCTCCAAGCACACTCTCGTTCAAAACATAATTCCTTCGACGGGGTTGGAGAATTTCTTCGGAGACTGTCGTTTTTCTTTCGTGTCCACTCGGTTTTACTATTTTTACGCAGTGAGCACTCACAGAATCTCTAATTTGGCGTGTCTTGACTTTATCACGTATCTGCAATTGGTCACGCGATATACATCTCACCCGTCAACACTGTCTGTCCGCCGAACTGCGGCCGACCCCATACTGAGTAGTGAAAGGTCGTAAATCTGCCTTTACAAACTGGCAAGTCCCCTTGTGTTTCGTCTTTCTTCCAGCCTGAATGGAGAATTCGCCGAAATGCACTTGAATTCGCTGACCCCTGTCCTGCAGAGTGTCCTAAGCCAGCGTAATGCGTGCCTTGTTGTGTTGGCCAGAAATCGCACGTGAATGTGGCTCTATGTCATACCACAATCTGTATCTGGTGGACGATAGAAAGACCCTATTACAAGTTTTGTCCTGGCTGCGTTTAGTCTAATCCATAGGATTTCACAGACCGTATCGATATTAATTTCGTTACACGACAGGTGTTTACTAATAGCTATAAATACACCGCCTCCAATAGAATTCAACCTATCCTTACAGAAAACATTCATGCTATTGTTAAAAATTTCTGCTTAACTTATATCCGGTTTTAACCAGCTTTCAGTATGTAATACAATATCTGCTTCTGTGCCACTAATAATGCTGTCAAGCTCAGTCTGCTTATTACAAACACTTCTACAGTTAATAAAGATTACTTTTAACTGTCGAGACTGATTTACACTATTCCTAACAGATGGTTCCGAATTCAATTGGGCTGCCCGTAACTGTAAGCCCAGTTTCGGGTTTTCCTCTCTCAGCCGAAAAAATCCTCCCAATGCCCTCCACACGGCCCCTGCCACCCGTGTAGCCGATTCACGTGTGTAGTACACACCTGATCTATCCAAGGGAACTCTACACTACTCAACCTCAGGGCGCAGATCTAGGAATCTGCAGTCATGATTATCGCAGAAACGCCGCAGTCTCTGGTTGCAACTCACGGTAAATCATTTATATATATATATATATATATATATGTGTGTGTGTGTGTGTGTGTGTGTGTGTGTGTGTGTGTGTGTGTATTAAAAACAATAGTGGCCCCAATATAGAATCCTGAAGTACTCCACATCTGAAAAATTCCCACTCAGAAAACAGTGGATCACATAAGGCAGCCTTAAAATTTTCTAGTAACACTTTCTGTTTTCTTTTCAGAAGGAAAGAATTCAGCCATTTATTAGCAATGCTATCTGTACCATAATATTTCAATTTCTGTATCAGATTTTTATGATCTACACAGTTAGATAAGTCACAAAAAAATCCCAAAGGAATTTATTTATCATTTATTCTTTCTAAAACATTGCCAATTAATGCAAAAAAAAGCATGTTCTGTTGAATGACCCTTTTGAAAACCAAATTGTGATTAGCTAGATTATTATGATTTTTAAGGTGTTCATAAACTCTATTGTACATTACTTTCTAGAAAACTTTGGAGAATGCTATTAGTAATGAAATGGGACGGTAATTCGAAACAGCTGACTTAGCTCCCTTTTTATAAAATGGTTTAAATATACCATACCAGCATACTTGAGCCTTTCTGGAAATGTTCCCTTCAAGTAAAGATATATTTAACATATAACATAGTATATTACTTAATTTTGTGGAGCACAGTTTAGTTAATCTGATGGAAATCGGAGCATAACCATTCTAGTATTTATTATTAAGGGACATGATAATTTTTCTTATTTCTTCTGGAGTAGTTAACTATTAAATTTACGGACTTGATGTTAAATTTTTCTTTGAAGCCTGTTTTGACAAAATCCATACTGTGTGTCACTGAGCTATTGGCAGGTAGTTTATCAGCAACAGATAAAAAATGTTTATTAAATGTATCAGCAATTGAAAAATTAGATTCTATTGATTTTTCTTTGATGTAAATGTAATTGCTGGTTTGATTAGGTTTGATTATTTTTTCCTATATCCTTTTTTACAATGTCTCCTACTATCTTAATTTTATTTTCAGAATCATGAATTTTATGTTTGTAGTACATACTTTTAGATTCTTTAATATCCTTTTTCAGTATTTTGTAGTACTGCTTGTAATGTGTTTAAACGTTGGCATTCTGACTGTTCCTAAAGGCAATATATAACTTCCTTTTGTAAATGAAAAAGCATGATGTTCTAATGCCCACAGTTATCCATGGTGTTTGTTCTTTTCGAGAAGCACGACACTTTTTCAAGGGGAAGAAACTTTTAAAGTAATTTAATACAATGATAGTAAAAATGTTGTATTTTTCATTCATACCTTGTGCACTGTAAACAAGTTACCATTTTGTGGTATTGAGGCACTTTCTAAAATAAGTGACTAACTCATGATTTATTACAAGCTGAAGTTTAAAAACATTATTCTTAGAACTAGTTCCTATTGAGGTGTTGATAGTTAATAACTAGACATCGTGATCCGAAAGTCCATTGATAAATAGTTTGATTGTATAGCTGAATTTTGAGGTATTTAGGAAAACATTATTTATAGCTGAGTAGCTATTAATCATTATTCTAGTTGAAATATTAACTACCTGAGTTAAATTGAATGAACTGACTAATGGTTCCAACATGACTTTACAGGGTAAGTTATTTAAAAAATCTACATTAAAATCACCATGTATTACTATGTTAACTTTTTTTCTGCTTAAAAATGTTAGTAAGAATTCAAATTGGTTCAGAAAAATAGAAAAGTTTTCCGAGGGTACTCTGTATGCAGTTACTATTATGAAAATTTCATTACTGAAATTTAGCTGTTGAGCACAGTCTTCAGAATGTTGATCAAGACAATACTTGCTAATACTTATATCATCAAAGCTATAACCATTTCTGATATAAGTGACAACTCCTCCTTTCTCCAGGTTTGTTCTACAGTAATGAGAAGCTAAATAAAAGTCACTTACATTGCACATACCTATTCTTGTAGTTATATGGTGTCCTGACAAACATCAATTCTATTGATAGCATTTAATTCATTTACGTGAACTAGCAATTCATCCACTTTGTTTTACAACCCTCTGATATTCTGATGTAATAAATTAATCCCTACACAATTTTTAATTTTGGTATCTGAAAATTCATTATTTTTAAACTAATTTTTGTTAAAACTCTCTGCCTAATACTTGAACCTAATCTAAAAAAGGAGCTGCCCTAACACGATTAACAACAGGAATCTTTTCATGAGAATTTGTGGTACCAATTAAATGTTCTGGTATCAGATCTGAAAGAAGCCCTTTAATTTTTTTAATTTAATTTAATTGCAATGGAGCACAGGCTCCGGTGGCAATATCCCTACACACCCATCTTCCCTCTACTATCGAGGTGTAGGCCGTGCCCAGGATAACCCCACCTATCAATAGCTTCTACAGGTACCAAGCCCATGCCAGAGTCAATATCAGACATAGGAAGCCGTTCCAGATCCAGATTCACTCGGCTCACAGCAGATTTCATATGTGGCTGATCATAGCGTCTCAGAACTGACCGAATGTGGCACGTTGCTTTTTCTATTTTTTCCAGGTCATCTCTGATACTATAACTATCATCCCTGCTCAAACTATTTCCCTCTACTCCCATGATCCCTACATGATCTTGATCTGTGAAATCTTTACACAAGGAACATATACCTTTTACCACCTGAGCAAGACTAGCACTAGGTTTGAAGAAGCTCATGACCTGGAAACCTAATCTTAATTTTTCCTGCACCAATGCACCTCGTCCATGACTACTACCTAGCAGCAAGACTTTCTTATTCCATAATCCCTGCCTACCGAACTTAACTACACAGCTTTTCTTGTAAGTCTGCTTCTTTTTCTCTACACCTACAGCCATAGAAGGCTCATCCCTGTCTTCCTCTGGCAACAGGGCAAACCTATTTTCCACCCAAAAAGCAAAAGAATTAGAAGCCCTTCTTGTTCTGGTTGCCCTTTTCCCTGTTACTCAACCATCTCTGTTTCCCTCCTTCCGCAACCTATGCAACTCCTTTCTAACGTCTACCAGTTCAGCCTCCAGGGCACTAATCCTTATCTTCTGCTCTAATATCTTCCTATTTTTGAAACAATCTGTGCAGAACCATGGGAGAGCCTCCTCAATTTCCCCATTTTCGACGCCACTACAGTTTCCTCACAGTGTAACCATTTCCCACACCCTTCACAAAAAATTCCTGCCCTCACTAAAGGCGGGTTTACACGGTTCACTTTTCGCAATCACTCCGGATGAATCACTCGCAGTGAAAGGAAAGTGAACTGTATAAACAGAGAATCATCCAAAGTGATCATCCAAGATGATGGATGAAAGAAGTTGGCTCGGGTTCAACTTTTCGTTCAGTTTCTGTGTTTCACTCGGATGAATCAAGAGAGACACGGGTAAACAGTCAGAATATGGAAGTGAAACCTCATCCTGGATCGGTCGTAATTGTTTGTTTGTGATTGTTGTTGTTTTGAACACATATTTTTTTTTTTTTTTTTAAATGGAAAGAAGAAACATTTCTTTATTTTTGAAATCTTTCCATTACAACCAGTATTTAAAACAAAATTCGAAAGTTATAAAAATAAAACAAAGTGATAAGGCTATTGAGGACATGATTAAAGAAATTAATCTCCCATTTGTGACAAATGGAGAAAAGTAAAAATTTAAACTTTCCGATCCAGGTTTTCTAGCGTATTAACTAAATTTTTATAACCAAAAAATGTAGTGTAAATTGTGCTTCTATGTGAATGTGTTTTAAAGCATTTACAAGTAACCTGAGAGTAGTTTTTAACTTCAGTTTAGCCGGAAGACATTTTCTCATTAGTGTCCTTTCTTGTAACTTGCGGTAAGCTTTTTGATAGCAAATCTTTGTATTTCTCACATTCCCAGATAATTATTAAATGTCATTTTGTCTTGCAATACCCATTTTACCATGCCGAAAACTCCAATTTCTCGCCTACCAACTTTTTTCAGTTAACTTTCTGCACGATGTAACTTTTAATTCCTTAGGCGAGGTTTCTGAAAATTAAATCCGCTCCAGCACGCACAAGTCTGTTTGTTGCCATCTTGAAGTGAATTGAATGGTTCATTTGTGATGATACATGTAAACGAAAAGTGAATTCACCTTTACTTTCACTGCGAGTGATTGCGAAAAGTGAACCGTGTAAACCCGCCTTAATCTAAGGCAATTTCCACACTTTTCACTCATGATTACATGCAACTAACAAAAACAAAGTAAAGAATGCGGAAGAGAAAATTTGTTCCACTTAACCTTACAAACAACTGCTAAATTAATTCACAAGTAAGCTTTATATAAAGAATCTACAGATCATTACATAAATAGACTTAATACCTCCTATGAAAAAGATCACTAATAATATGAATACCAAAAACTAATGTAAACGGTATGTACACTCAGTAACCAAAATCCAAACTTAAGCCTAGCGTTCAAAAATATAAACGGTAATCATGAATTAAAATAACTTGATAATAGGAACAATTAATTTAATATAATGATCATAACCAGTTCGAAGTCATTAGGTTATCTATCCGTAATAGGTGTTGACTCAGTGTATGGCTCATTTTCCTTCATATAAATCTGTATTAATAACATACTGAATAAGAAGTTGTTATGGCTAATTTGCATGAGAAAAGATTCCATCCTCGTCAAACAGAATCCTAGTATTTGTCAACGATATTTGTTTCGTCGTCGTATTAGTATTATCGTTGGTTAAGGTTTATCGGTTTTGTCTGAAAACTGAACAGAGTGCAGTAGGTAGTGTTGGGGAGTATTAGGTCATTGTAATTTTTATAACCACATCCTGTATGCAAACTGTGCAATGTTAATTAATTAGTAGTTCGTGTGCAGCAAGTATGAGTGTGTGAAGCTAAAAGTTATATTTGTCGTGTGATACTTGAAGACAAATTTATTTCATATTTTATTCAGTGTAGTAGCGGAATGGAATCGCTAATACCAGTGATTAATAAACTTCAAGACGTTTTTAACACTGTAGGTGCAGATGCTATTCAATTACCACAAATTATTGTTGTGGGAACCCAGGTACGTTGTAATATTAATTACAATTTCGGATGCCGGTAACTGGTGTGTGCTTTGACAGCTTCATCTGTTTGGTGTGATGTTAAAATTAGTATATGTGATGAAATTGCCATGGAAGTTTTAATTTTGAATTACAGGAGATCGCGATTCCGCAAGGAATTGGTGTCATAATACTGTAGTGGTCAAACGCAAGGCACCGCTAGAAATACTTTCCTAACTACATTTAGCGGTGTTGTGCTGGTCCAGGCTGTATTTTTTAACCCGCGGCAAGAAATAAATTCCCATGGTTTTCAGCTCGTTATGTTTGAGACACATTAAAGTTCGTGTAAATCATTTTGGGATAGTGTGTCGATTCTGTAAATGTTGGTAACTGTAGTTTTAAATCATATACCTTGGGTCATATACCTTGGGTAGGAGAAGGACTTACAGGGAAAACTACACTGGTGTTACCAAGGGGGGTAAAACTGTTGATCAGTCTGTCAGTTGTGACTTTATCCCCTCAGCACGATTCTTCTTACATTTAGTGTCTGCATTAAGTTTTCTGGAGAGAATACGAAATATTTTGGACAAGTATGTATGTCAATAGTACCAATACTGTGTGACCTGTATCAGCATCACTGCCTTCAAGACATTTTCCTGTTTGGAAACGTTTTGGACTGCTACTCTGTATATGATGACCTTTGTAAATTGCTTTGGGTATAACAATGTATCAAACCAATATACAAAAGAAAAAATAGGTATAATGGAATGCATTTGTACACTTGAAGGTGCCCAGATGATGATTGTTATCATTAATTGTGATGGAACTCGTGCCTTGGTGGCAATTTCCTTGCATACCTACTCATGATTCATACATTTTTTGGGTGTATTGGAGATCGCGATTCCACTACAACAACATTCACTAATAACATCATAATATTGCAGTATTCAAATGCAAGACGTATTACTTTTAAACAGTAATTCCGTTGAAATACATCCTGGTCCATTGTTTTCAATGAAAAATTGTGTTGTAATACAGTCTTGACCAGCATGAAACTGTTAAATGTACTTCTGAAAGTATTTCTAGCAGTGTCTTGCGTTTGACTACTGCAGTATGAGGACACCAATTCCTAATGGAATCACGGTCTCCAGTAATCCCTATATTTTTACCTCAAAACCGTTTACAGTCTGAGGCATATTGTTCATAATCTCCACAGATAACTTATTGCAGTATCTCATTCACATGCCTACAATTGAAAATTTTCCTGCTCCATTATGCCTGCAATCAGATGCTAATTTATTACATGATCCTCTCTTCCCTTTGCATACTATTTCTGAATTTTCTATCAGTATTTATCCAGGCCGTATCACCGGTAAATACAAAAGAAGACGAGATCAAGATTCCACTGCATCACCATTCACTAATGACAACTTAATACTGTGGTAATTGTCGCAAGAGGTACTATTTTCAAGCAGTGATTTGGTTGTAATTCACCCTTGACCATTATATTCAAGCAGAAATTAGGTTGTAATACACCATGGACTAACGTGACACTGCTAGATGTATGTTTGAAAGTATTTCTAGCAGTGTCTTGTTTGACTACTGCAGTACTATGACACCAATTCCCACTGGAATGATGATCTCCAGTAATCACAGAATTTTTAGATTTAAAATGTTAAGTTACGCTTCAAGAATTTTAACAGATTCCATTAGTTATCTGAAGAAGTCTGTTGGATTAACCAGGAAGTCGTAAAATGTTTGAGGAAGCAACTTATTGGCCATATACATGGCACTATACAATACAATACATTCATTTTCCATTGATCCCAATATAAGAGACTGGCTCTGTGGGATGTGGAAAGTTGTCAATTTACAGATAAACAGTTGCATAACAAAATAATAAGTACACCACTAGATGTACAGTCATAGTATACATATATACTTTCCACATCCCACAGAGCCAGTCTCTTATATTGGGATCAATGGAAAATGAATGTATTGTATTATTGTATTGTATTGGTACATTAAACACTTCCATTACAAAATAATACATACACCAGAAGATGTACAGTCATAGCATATATGGTACATAAAAAAAAAATCCATGACAAAATAATACATACACCATAAGATGTACATAACATATATGGTACCGTAAACAATTATGTAACAAACTAAATACATACACCAGGAGATGTACAGTCATAGCATACATGGTAAATTAATTATGTGAACTATATTTACACAAGATAATGGCAGTTATTTTTTAGATACCTTAGAAATAAATTCTTCGACAGAGTAGAAGGAGTTGTCAATTAAAAATTCTTTCAATTTTTTTCCTGAATTTATTCTTATCATCTACTAGACATTTAATATGTGTTGGGAGCATATTGAAGATATGTATCCCTGAATATCGGACCCCTTTTTGAACAAATGACAATGACTTGTAATCCTTGTGAAGATCATTTTTACTTCTAGTGCCATAATTGTGTATTTTACTATTTGTTTCAAACAAAGTATAATTTGTGACTACAAATGACATTAATGTGTATATATACTCAGATGCTAATGTTAAAATCCCCAACTTCTTGAACAGCTCTCTACATGAAGTTCTATTGCTAACCCCACACATAATTCTTATTACACGCTTCTGGGCTCTGAACACTTTGTCTCTATGGGTAGAATTGCCCCAGAATATTATTCCATATGACAATAAGGAGTGAAAATAAGCAAAATAAACTAGCTGCCTCATACGGAGATCACCTAAAGCTGAAATTGTACGAATTGCAAATGTGGCTGCTCCCAATCGCTTTAGTAAGTCAGAAACATGTACTTTCCAATTTAAATTATGATCAATATACAAACCTAGAAATTTCACACTATCTACCTCTTGAATGGACTGGTCTGCAAATTTTATGTCTATGTCAGGTGTTATTCTGTGTGATGTACTGAATTGCATATACTGAGTTTTATCAAGCCATTAAGACAAGCCATTAGCTGTAAACCATTTATTAATCAGTTCAAAGACATAATTTGAAATATATTCTGTAGATAAATCTGGAGTGTTTTTAATTCCTATGTTTGTGTCATCTGCAAATTGGACAAATTTTGAGTTTTTAGATGAAACACAGGGTAGATCTTTTATATATAATAAAAACAATAGTGGCCCCAATATAGAACCCTGAGGTACTCCACATCTGATTAATTTCCACTCAGAAAACAGTGGACCTCTTAAGGCAGCCTTAAAATTCTCCATTGACACTTTGTTTTCTATTGAGAAGGTAAGAACTAAGGCATTTATTAACAATGCCATCTATACCATAATACTTAAGTTTCTGTATCAGAATTTTATGATCTACACAGACAAATGCTTTAGATAAATCACAAAAAATTCCCACAGGAATTAATTTATCATTTATTCCTTCTAAAATATTGTCAGTGAATGCAAATATAGCTTGTTCTGTTGAATGACCCTTTTGAAAACCAAATTGTAATTTAGTTAGAATATTATTATTTTTTAGATGTTCATAAACTCTATTGTACATTGCTTTCTCAAAAACTTTGGAGAAGGCTGTTAGTAATGAAATTGGTCGGTAATTCGATACGGCTGCCTTATCTCCCTGATAGTTGATGACTCAACTGTAGTTATAGATATGCTAGACCCCTAAAAAATTCTACCAACATTTTCGTACTTCTGATTTCTTCCTTGGTATAATTAGCCAGTTCTGCCATTAGTTATGTTGATTGGATTCACTATTGGTCTGAAGTTTGGTACACATGTTCTTTAGGTTGTATTATTTGAGAATAAGTGTAGGAAGAAACCACCAAGTATATAGAAATGAAGTAAAATCACTTGAAATGTGGGTATATGCTTACAAGTTACTGTGCAAGACTTACATGCTATTACTTGTTTGTTTACTCTAAGTGTTTCCAAGTCTTCATTGTTGAATCCATATTAAAATTACAGGTACTTAGTCTCCATCTGTTGTCGACATAATGGGTATTGTGCTGAGATAGCAGCCATCCTTCCATGATAAAAGAGGGTTTGTATGGGTAATTGATGGTGTTGATACAGAGCATTTAAGCTCATTTGATTTTTTTTTTTTTACTACTGGTTGTAGTTGGGTTGAAATGGAGCCTGGAACAAGAATTAAGGCTAAGAAACGTGCGGAGTAAATATCAATAGGAAGTAATGTGTAGGCCTATTTCTTGTGTAACAACATGTGTACATCTACCCATATTTCGAGTGATTTTACTTATTTCTGTATACTTGGTGGCTTCCTCCTACACTTGAACTAAGAAAGTACTGCCTGAAAAATGTGTCTACCATATTACATACCAATCTGGTATTCATTGAAGGTTCTGACTTAACATGTGGGCCCTACCCACGTTATTTTTTTTTTTAACCTTCATATATTGGTTGAAGATCTCCAACCAAGAAGGAAGTACAATGATATTTTAAAACTGCTCTTCATATGAAAATGATTTCTTTCATAATTATTACTTACTTTCTTGGTTCCTTTTTTTAAGAAATGAAATTTAAACGTAAATGCAATACAGTAACTGCAGAATGAGGCATATTGATGACCCGCAGATTTCACATAAATAACAAAATGTTTAGTGACGTTTTAAAAATCTGGAACAAAATCTATAGTGCAATGTAGTCTTCACGGGTGTACCGCCGGATAGTGTTGTGGAAACACACTATTTCGACAGCTGGCTCCGCTGTCTTCTTCAGGTGTAGAGACATCTGCACTGGTCGGCTGACCCACAGATACTGAGATGGTTCGGGTGCCGCTCTTCCTTATATACATGTCCGCGTCCGGCGGCTGCGTGGCCTCGGCGAAGGCTTACTATGAGCCAGGCCCGCAACCAACTAGTGGCTAACCATGTCACCAGTCTCTGCCTTTCCATTGTTGGCAGTGATTATTGGAGCCAGCCATCGAAATATTGTGTTTCCACAACACTATCCGGCGGTACACCCTGGAAGACTACATTGCAGTCTTACGCCGGAAAAGTCTTCGTTCAGATTTTACTAATAGTGGCCACAGATTTGTGTACATCTTGGCTGAGTGTACAGTTTTTAAGTAATGAGAATTTATGGGACGTTCCTGTACCCCATTTAAAAGACTTTAAAAACGAGGGCACTGAAAAAAAAGTAGGTATAAGGAAAAGGGGTACGTGATGGAATTTTTGAGCATGTTATTTTTGTATTGAGAATGTAGACTTCTTCAGTGGAGTAGAACATAACCATTTCCAATAGAGCCAACAATAAGTGAAAGATAGGGACTTTGCGTAATTTACCTAGGAGTTAATTTACGATAATTATTTGCAAATGTGAATGGATGTATATGCTATTTGTTACAGTGAACCATTTTAATGATGGATATTTAACTATATAATTACTGCATTTTGGGAAGATGCAACATTTATTTTCTCGATACATCTTACAAATTTTGCATGTAGTAGAAGGAGCTGTCAAACACACATTTGAAATTTTTACTTAAATTTGACATTCTGTATCAGACATTAGGGGGTTGTTAAGGATGTGTATTCCTGCATGTCTAACTTCCTTTTGTAAAAATGTTAATGAACTGTATTACTTGGGACAGTAATTTTGACTCCTGGTTTGAACTTATTTTTCCCTAATTGTGTGTGGGAGTAGAATTAGTTTATATCCAGAATAGCAAGGTGTGTGTAGATATTATTCCAGTGTTGCTGAGATAACTGATTTCATTTACAACTCTCTGCATGATGATCTAGGGCTTGGGTTTCAAATTTGAAAATTATAATAATGCTGTGACAGGTATTGCCAGGGGAGGGACTCATCATTAGAACAGATGCATCTGCTGCAGATGGCATAGTTGTATGGACGGGAACATTTGATGTGAGAGGGATGACAACTGTTCAAGTGTAGATATTGCTGTAAGTTAGTGGACTTAGTTTGAACAGAGGTGTAAAGTGCACCCTACTGTAGAGCAGTGTCGTCTCGAACATGACTTGTACGAGTAAGTCCAAGTGAGGTTGATCGAATGATTTTTGTCGAGGTAATTGAAGAAGTCTGGGAACTGGTATTCACTGTTGATTTAGATAACCACACATTGGTTTTAATGGAGTTTTTTTACAAGAAATGTTCCTCCAGAGGGTTCAGAGATAAGTTGACATGGGACGCGGTCATGCTGGTGGCTGTGGCAATCTGGTGATATACTTGGGAATTAAAGCAGAAGTATTATTATTATTTTATGGAGAGGATGAAGTGGGTGAAGGATCTGCTGGGAAGACTGTGTGGGTGTTGCATATCTAAGAAGCCTTTAGGGCAGTAGATGATGTGGTATACATCGAGGTTACTTCACTTGAGACCATGAAAGTATTGGGAGGAATAGGTGTGGGGATTGTCGTCAGACTTCGGGGGAAGTTGGGGTTTCTTTGATGAAGGAAGGAAGATTTGCACAAAAAATTGGAGATCTTGATCCATCAGGACCGAAATCCATTCAATGGGTGAACCATTTGCCACAACTGTAGGTCACCTGGGATGGCCAGCCTTGTGGATCTAGGGAATGAGTTTCAGGGTGGAGGTATGCAGATTCTGAGGTGTGAGGAGAGAAACTGACTGTGAAGAGAGGCCTTGAAATTGGAACTGAAGGCTGAGAAAAGTATTTATTTCCTGGCATATGGAGATGGTAGGATTTGTGGCGAGTAAATGGCAAGTGTTGGTAGGGAAAGTTACTTCAGGGCCTCAGCCTCATAATCACTGCAGCCATGGTGGTTGAACTCTGAGGCTGATGTTATTGTTAGTGAAGGAAAGGTTTGCCATGGATTGCTGTGGTTTAGCTGAATGTGAGTCTCCAACCCTGTTATTTAAGGCATTTACAGTCATGTAGTAGGCAGCATTGTTTACACACCTTACCGAATGGCTCTGACCTCATATTCGGGAGGACGCCGGTTCGAATCCCCATCCTGGCATCCAGATTTGGGTTTTCCATGTTTTCCCCCAATCACTCCAGGTGACTGCCGGGATGCTTCCTTCAAAAGGGTATGGCCAATTTCCTTGCCATTCCTTGTCCCCAGTCCTTTCCTGCCTCTAATGACTTCGACGTCAAGGAGGCATAAAGGGATAAGCAAAAAAATTAAAAAAAAAACCAAATGGTTGATACTTCTCTACATGAATAAGGTGTTGAACCGAAATATTGTGGAAATTGTTTTCATCTTGTGGTTTGTGTGTTCTTCATTGCCCCGTTTTAAACTTTGGCACATGATTGGTTTATTTCCCCCAACCTTTGTTTTATATATGTTAGGCTCAAAGACCGAAAATGCTCACTGAGTGAAGAAAATGACCAACACTTTCTGGCTTCTTGAAAATTGCCACAACACATTATTCGCATAATGGCACTTGCAAAAAACAGCCAGAAAGTGTTGTGGCTAACTCAAAACAATCACAGTGCGAAATTCGCATTTGGCCCAGGTCGCATTCTCTGCACATGATAACTCACTTTATTCATTTTTTAGAGCCTTATCCTTATAACACAATCGATAAGAAGCATAATATATATTAAGTGCAGCCTGGACTGATTCATCGTGAACACAAAGAGTTGGATACCGATAAGCCACAACATGTTGTTTTCAAAAAATCAAAACACATTGTGGCCTTTTTTTTTTTTTTTTTTTTTTTCTCAGTGAGCATTTTCGGTCTTTGAGCCTAACATAAAGAAAGGACAGTGTGTAAGAGTTGTTCTCTAACTCTCATCCTTTCTACACCATGTTCCTCATTTCAAGATGGGTTTAATATATATTTGCAAATCAGCTCAATTTCACCTTGTCATATATATAAATAAGGAATAAGAGGAACCATTTACTTACCACAGGTGATGGCAGGACTGTGTACGAACAGCAAGAAACACGTATACTGAACACTTAGAAATTTTCAGGGTTAAATCCTTCTTCGGCCATAGAGAATTTAAAAAAAAAAGATTGAAACATTAACACTAATAATAGTACGAGGTGTTTCCTACAAATGTGGAAAGAAAGCTGTGGGATTATTACTGGAGATCACTATTCTGCGAGTTGGCGTCACAATATTACTATAACCACACACGAGAGACAGATAAAAATAATTTCAGAAGTACATTTAGCGGTGTCATCCTGATACAGGCTGTATTAAAACCTAATTTCTTCTTGAAAATAGTGATCCAGGGTGTATCACAACTGAATTACTGCTTGAAAATGTCTTGTGATACTGCAACAGTATTATAATGTCTTAGTGAATATTGTTGCAGTGGAATCGTGATCTTTGGTAGACTCTCTATGGTAAAGGAGGAGCGAAAGGATAGGAAGTGGGCACGGAAGGAAGGGCTCCATTTTGGATTTTAATATCATGGATGTCTTAGTATCCAATATGTACTGGCAGGCCAGCTCGCACTGTATAAGTTTGGATGAACCTCTACTGGTGGGGAGGATCCTCATAGTACAAACTGTGAAACAAAAATTATAATTGTTGCTGTTGAGTGTTGTGGCATGTGTGCCACAACAGGATGGTCTGGACTATGGATGAATACCATTTACTGAGTCTAAGGGCTCTACAGAAGTAAGTTCTGGAGGAGATGGGAGAACAAATCTCATTTCCAGGCAGGATTGCAGTAAATCATTGCCTTTTTGTAGGATACAGTGTGTAGAGTCAAGCCCTGGGGAGAAATGTGTGGTGAGAGTTGGACTGTGACTGATCATAAGAGTTGCATGGTCTGGGAAGTAGCATGAGAAAATTGTTTATTAAGTCTTCTGGTTACCACTATTCATTCTTATGTAAAGTACATTAATAGTTAGGTCATTGTGGAAGCGGGACAGTGATGGTTAATTATCCATTTGGCCGGGAGCTTTTCTACAGGTTTGAGATGTGTATTTTGCATGAAACCATGTAGAGATTTGAGCGTTTTTGTGAGCAAAGACTGAGATATTGTTTGGTTACTTGGTTTTGAGATGTAGGATAAGCTTCATTTTGAGGCAGGATTGAGTGTTCCTGAAGTTTGTTTTAAATTCTGGCAAAGAATAAATTGAGGGCAACAAAGTTGTAATAGTTTTGGGTAAGATGATAGCATCAGTAATTTGTAACGAAGGCGCTGGGTTGGTTTAACACTCATGTGTGCAGGTTGTAGGTATTTCGCCAGAGAAAATCGTACAGTATTATTTACTTTTTATGCTACTTCTCATGCATCTTAAGTGTAGTTCAGCTTCTGAACACACACAGGCAACTCAGTCCTTTCATGTGTGGTTGTGCCATTGATTTTTAATTTTTTTGGGTTGTGATCGATCTGTTGACAGAGAAGATAAAAAAAGTGCTCTGCAGCATGAGGCTACTGCTGTAACTTGTATCTGTTACTAATGTTCTTTCATTATTATTAAAAATTAATTATGATGGTGCTCATGGCATGGTGGCAATTTCCCTACATTGCTGCTTATCAAAAGTGCATCTTTTTGCCTTAAAATCCTGGACTTTGAGACCAGAAAGAAAGAAAATCAAGGAGTTCTTGTAGGGAAAGATTCAGTATGTGAGGGGGAACTAGTCACTGGTGAGAAAGTGGGAGCAATTCAGAGATATAGAAAGAAAGGGGGAAGAAATGTTGATTCCAAAACACTGTGCAGGGAAAATCGCAGATCTTACGTGATATAATAGCGAGCCGGTGCAACTGAAGAGGTACATATCATGGGAGCTTAGTAAAATAAGGAAGCAGAAAGGCACCAGGGAACACCTAAAATAGCTAAAAAAAAATCAGCAATTAGAGACACTAAGAATGTATTCATGAGGTATATTATGGCCATAGGGTAACACTGAATCAGGAAATCTGAAAGTTCAATTGCTTTGTTAGGAGAATGAGAGGTTGCAAAGAAAATGATCCAATTGTAGGTAGTGTCGGTAAAGAATTTGTTGGGGCTACAAAAAAGACAGAACTATTATGCAACTGTATATTTTTTAGACTTTTTGTGACTTTAAAAAGGACTAGTAGGGGAAATGTGAAAGCAGAAGCTTTCCCACATAAGTAGGAATGAATAGACTAGGAAATAACGAATTAATTCTGAGGATATTGTCAAGGAGCTCAGGAAATTTAAAAATTGTGAAAGTGATATGTTAAAGAAGTGTTGACATCATACTATACATAAAAATATTTAGTAGCAAGACCTACTGCATACCAGAGGGTAGGAAAAGAGCAGCAGTAATATTAGTTCATAAAATATGGGAAACGGATCAGATTCAGAACTATAGACTGCGTAGTTTATCTATCGTACAGTCATTAGATAGCTTGGTATATGTTTATGCAAGAAATGTAAAGAAAGAAAGGTGCTTGTAAATAGCACTCTAGGTTTAGGAGAGGTTATTCTGGTTATACCCAGTTATTTGGCTATGTGTAAGGATTTCAGACCAAATAGGAAAGTTAGGCCAAATTGATATTGAGGCACTGTCTCTCTCCAAGGCATTCATCAGAGTGAATCATAGAATGATGAAGAATAAGCTTAAAACCAATGAGGTAAATTAGGACATTTCCTGTGGGATTCAGAAATTCTTAAGGGGTTGGAATCAAGGTAAGAAGTGCAATATCATAGGAGTCAAAGGGAGAACAGTAATGCTACAGTGCAGTCTATTGGGACAATTGCTATTCGTTATTGTAATGAATTAGTCTGTTGTTGGTTTACAGGAAGTTGGGTTGGGTACAAATGATTTTCTGTAAAAGTAGATTACAATTAGGGATGATTTTTTTTTCTTTTTCAGAAGAAACAAGTGGGATATTGTCAGGATATCTAGTTGGATAGGTCAGTGGGGAATAAAGATGGATGGCAAAAAAGTCAGCTTGTTAGTTAAATAGAAAGAAAAATGCAAATATCACACCATAAGTGCGATAGCCTTGTTGCAACTTTCACTAACATCACTTCCACCATGTATTAGTGCTACCATACTGGTGTTCCTACATCTGACTTCTCATGCACAACCAAAATTTCTATCGATTTTCCACGAGTCTTTAACCCTGATTTAAGAAGAGACAGGTATATTTTGTTTGAATTTGTAAGTGAAGGATGCAACTGAAGGAAAATTAAGTTTGCAGAAAAAGGCAAGAGTATGTAGAGTAATTGAGAATTTGTCTGGAATAGTTGTGTTTAGATGGGTGTAGGATATGAAGAGATTGGGGAAAACCAAGTAAGCAGATGGCTACGATGTTAAGATTTATCAGAAAGGTTTCTGATATTTTTGTATTGTTTGATAGTGCTAGGATCTTCAAAAGTATGAGTAAAGACTGTATCTGTGTAATGATAAATCTTTCAAGATTGCTTTAGCTGTTTCATGTGGGATCTGATTGTCAATATCTGTGTTAGTTTAAACCATCATGCAGTGCTATTTATATGATATATCGATATATATTGATATAAGATCTGAATGCTAAAATTAATAACAACAATGATTGAGCAATTACCTTGGAGTTGTAATTTTCTCTTATATTTATCAACTAATCCAGATTTCATTTTCGATTTGACCTATCTGTTCGGCAGGAAACAGTAAACAACCATTGTTCTAACAGAGGTTTAAAATTTGTGTAGCTAATGTTTGCACATTTAGGCTTCTATGTTGCTCACCACTTTTGTACTTTGTTTTTTAACTGTTGCATTAATATTGCTTTATTTAATGTAACTTAAATCTGATGATAAGTGTGAATTCAACAGCATAATGTGTGTTAAGCATGTGTTTGAGTAAAGTGGTAGTTAACACTTTGTGTGCAGTTCAGCATATTTTAATAAGCTAGATGATGAGATTTTCATTTTATCCACTGTGTTGATACAGATAGTTATTGTATTCTGTAACTTATGCTTCAAAGTTTAATCACAGTAGATCAGTTGTAATTTGTACAGTCCTATCTTTGTTAATGTTAATTATTTTTATAGTTACATATATATGGTGCTTTACATGTGGTTTCCAGAGTTCAGGCAAAAGTTCTGTAATAGAAGGCATAGTGGGACGTTCTTTCTTGCCCAGAGGTGTAGGTATTGTAACTAGACGCCCTTTGGTGCTTCAGCTTGTGTATAGCCCTAAAGGAAATCCACGCCACAGGTCAGCTGAAGAAGGTATGTTAAATCATCTTACACTATAATCAATAAATGTTACAATACATCTGTGTGGCTGACTTTATTATTGTAGTAAGAGTAATTTGTAGCATTTGTGTCAGACATTTCTATAACCATTAATGAAATGAGATTATTTCCCCAGAGCAGACTGGGTTTAGACTAAAGCATAGCTGAGCTAAGCATGTTCCCACACTTATAACCCATGTAAAATCTAGATTCCAAGGGAGATTGAAGACAGGAGCTGTGTTCTTAGATGTATTGGCAGTCTGTAATACTGTCTGGCATGAGAGGATACTCCTCGTGCTCCTATATGCAATACCTTGTTAAAAGATAGACAAACTGCTGAACATCTTGAGTAATTGCAAATTCTATAGTCACCTGGGGGCCCGAAAGATTCGCTGGAGAGTCCTCTATAATGGGCTGCTCCAGGCCTCAGTGTTGGTGTTTGTGCTTTTTAAGTTTAAACCTCACGTGAACTGCAGGTAATTGCAGTATGCCACTGATTTGGCTATTACTTACCAGAGTAGAAACTTCCAGAACTGCAAAGATAGACTCTTTGAGATTCTTAATCCAGCTCCCCACATCCTTCTGTAAATGGACACTGAAATCCAACCTGAGAAATAGTCTTGCTGCATGCACCTCTTAAGCTTGCAATGTCGGAATAAGACCAAATTTTGGACCCCTTGGAAGAGTCTTGCACAAAGACAACCCAAAATATGAGAGAGTTACCTTGGATTGATCCCTCACCTTCTGACAGAATTTGCCTAGCACTGCAGAAAAAGTGAAGACCCTTGTAAACATTGCAAAGAAACTGGCTGGTACGTCTTGGGGCATAAGTGATCAAGCTCTTCGAGAAACAATATTCAGCCATTATACTAGGCAGCTGCTCTATCTGTCTGGGTAATGCTTATACTGCTAAACTTTACATCCAGCTCAACATTACTTGAGAATGTTGAGTGGCACCATTAGGGATACCCAGCACTTTCAAATATTCCAGTACATTCAAGTATTCCTTCACCATATCTGCATAGAAAATGAATACTGTTTCAAGATGGGAGGAAATCTCTTTAAATTCTGTGTAGAAACATTCAAGATCTGCAATGTAAAAGCTTAAAATCAAGGAGACCAATCTGTACATAAGATCACAACTGAGGAGTAACAACTTTGATCTGTTGGTGAATTGGAGGAAGGAGTGGAAACCAACAGCTCATACAACAGTGAGTGTATAGAAGGCCTGACAACCTGCATTCTAGGATTCAATCAGCCTAGGTAACTTTGATCCCAGCGCGCTAACCTCATTGTAATGGATTGGTCAAACAGAAGTCTACCCAGATGCCTGATCACCTTGCACCAAGCTGGATGCCATAAAATTGATTGAATCCACGAAACTGAGCGTGGTGGGTGAGCGGTTAACACAATGGCCTTGCATTCGGGGCAACACCGGTTCGAACCCTTTCTGGGCATCCAGATTTGGATTTTCCATCATTTTCCCAAATCACTCTAGGCAAATACCAGGATGCTTCCTTCAAAAGGCCATGGTTTAATTCTTTCCTGTTCCTTGTCCTCAGTCCTTTCCTGCCTCTAATGACCTTGACATTGACGAAGCGTAAAGCCATAAGAAAAGAAAAAGAATCCACGAATTTAATTAATATTGTTGTATTTTGTGTGTGTTTTCTGTTATCTACTATAAATTGCATTTGATGATTATAATAATAATTTCTTATACAATATATTTTGTTTGGTCAAAATATGAGGTTATTCAAATTTAAGTAATAATTTGAACTTGGTCCCCAATAAAAGAAACCAGTGACAATGTTGACAACATAGCCTTGTGCTTACAACCAAATAATATCTGTCATTCAGCAACTAACTGATACCATTATTTGTTTGACAGGTATGAGTATAATAAAAGTGTCAGTGAATATATGCTATTGGAAAAATGACAACATTGTATCAAAAACAAAGAAGTGCTATACAGAAAACTAAAACCATGTAAATTACTTGTTTTATGTTGACTGTTTTATTAATTTGTTTATGGGATTTAATGTGATCAACTTGCATGGTTGTCGCAAATAAAGTTGTGTATTGTGTGTTAATAACCGATTAATTTTGGAAACTGAGCCTGATGGGTTAGTGGTTTGCATTTAGTCCTCGAGTTTGGCAGGATGTGGTTTTGATCCCCAGTCTGTGGATTTCCAATTACTTCAGATGAATGCTGATATGGTTCCTTCAGAAGGTCGTGGCTGAATTCCCTCTCATCTCCTGGCTCTAATGATCTATGAATTGATAAGCCATTAAGCTCTAATAATAAGAGAAATTGGAGTATAAAAGAAAAAAAAATTAATCCGAATTTAAAAACATTAGAGATGTCTGGGATTTGTTTTGTGGTTATTAATGAAGCCAAATGATCAAAGGTAACGTGAACATTCCAGACATAATACTGGGGTCAGAGCTTACTGAAATTTGTGTTTTTATAGTGTTGAATCGAAGAAGAATGAAGGTGCAAGAGATCATAGTTACATCTGATGGCTTTTTAAATGATAAATAAAGTGACAATAATTCATGCATGTTTTTCCGTGGCTAGAAATGTGAATTAGCAAACAGTTTGGAATATATATATTTTCTGTGAGATGGCCTTATGGCAGCCACCCTCCGTAATGTTCTCCTGTTGACAAAGAACCCAAAATATTCAATATTATTCATGTTGTTCTTTTTTTGTGTGTTCACGCCATGCAACCATCATCTTGGCCCTTTGTCAACAGGATAAAATTATGCAGGGTGGGCCTTGTAGGAGATATACAGTCTTCTCGGGTTACTAGTCGAGTGAACAGAGTGTTTACACATTATATTTCAGTGACTGGAATCGTTTTTGCCGTATTCTGGTGTGCTTCACCAGAAGATGGGGACAGAGTTTCTGATCACCGAAATATTGTCTGTAAACACCCTGTTCACACTTCTAATCACCTGTTATGACTGTTAATTCTCAAAGCCAGGAGAAACTTTATTCTTATTATGCTAATGTTTGTTTGCTGAAAGTGCAGGCAGCTGCCACATTTCTTTGGGTGCTTTCAGAAATTGTGCTAGTAGAATTTTTTGGATTATACAGATAACCTCCAGTGTTTTCTTCTAATATCCTGATTTAGAAAACAAATAGTAGTAGGAATGAAGTTTGTTTTATTGATTACATGGCTGACAAAATTATTATTATATATTGTTTTAAATCTTGTTGGCATACACAGTTTAGATGACATTTGAATTTCAGAAAACTGTTATACCACAACCTTTGCAGATCTGCTCATTGTGTGTTAACAGGAACGTATGTTGAAGTGCATTTGTGCAAGAATTAATAAGTTGTTGCTAAAAAAAAGTCATAACTTGCATGTATGACGTAAACTTATGTTAAGTTACTATTCAGAGTTGTAAAATGGTTATATTTCATTTGCATTAAAATGTTTGTGTTATATAGTAACATGCATGACGTTTTTCTATGGTTAACTCCTTAGCTATTAATTTGTTCACTTCTTGTAGGAACTCTTCAACTAGAAGAATTTGGAAAATTCTTACATAAGAAGAATGAGATATTCACAGATTTTGATGAAATTCGCAAAGAGATTGATAGGGAAACTGAAAAGTTGGCAGGCACTAATAAGGGAATCAATGCTGAACCAATTACTTTGAAAATTTATTCACCGAGTGTGGTGAATCTTACCTTGGTAGATTTGCCAGGACTAACAAAGGTAACTAATTTCATGAAAATTTATTAGTCCCCCCCCCCTTTTTCCCAGAAAAAAGTCAAATAATTTCTTTATATTTTGTAAAATTTAATTTAATTAGTCTTCTTATATACTTGTATTTTGTTTGATATTTGCTCTTTTTTTTTGTTGCAAAATTGTTTAATTATAAATGTACATTTTCATTATTTCTTTGACTGGTTTAGTCTGCTGCTCTGTTTCTCCCTCTCTTGGCAAATATCATAAGTTCATATACTTATTAAAATTTGTATCCTTAATTACATGTCAGATGCTTTAATTTTTGTCTTTTTTCTCTGGTTCCGCCTGCAAATGGGTAACTAATCACTTACGCATCAATATTTCTCACAACATCTCTGACTCCTTTTTTGTGAAATTTATTCCATAAATTCCTTTTTTCACTTAATTCCGAATGTGTCACTTTGTACATTATTTTTTTCACTTTGTTTAACATCCTTCTGTACAATTTGATTTCAAATGCTTCCATTTCTCTGAATCCTCGTCTGTGTTCTGACTTCACTGCCACAGGTACAGCCTTAAAAATGTACTTTGAATTCTGTGTTACTGTTTTATGCAAAGTCATTTTTGGAAGTAGGCTGCTTCTACTAAAGGAAATCTGGCCAGTGTATAATCTGTTTATTGCTTGTTGGTTGTGATTTTGCTTCCTAAATAACAAAATTCTCTGCAACAGCTTTTCCCGCTTGTACATTTTTGATTCATCCTTTTTCTATAGTTCATGACCCAGTTTTTGTTTTTAACTCAAATTATTTTCATTCTTTTTAATGGTATTCAGAAATTTCTCATCTCTTCAATTAATTGAGTGGTCAAAATCATTGGCAAATTCTTGCACTAATTTTTTCCTCTATATGCAAAAATAAAATCTTCCACTTAATTACTTCTTTCACATATAAGCCAGACACCAGTCATCATATTCTAGTGTCTGAGCTTAACCTGTTTTAGCTGATGCTTGTCTTTCTTTTGTTATAGTCACACGATTCTCATTACATTGTAAATTATTCCTCTGTTCTTATTTTGGGCTTGAATTTCTGAAAACTTAAAAATCTATCCTACTTTTAAACTATCAAAAACCTTCCCAAATTTGCAAATACCATGACAGTAGGCCACATCTTAGTGAGGTCTGGAAATCCGATTGTCACAACTCTGGAGAGAGCATCACACTTTTGTCCAGCTGCTGCCATAAGAGTGCTCCATATTAGTGTCAGGCATCAGTCAAGACCTTTTAATAAAGTAGTAGCTTATTAGAGCCCAAAGGAGGAGATAAAGTGAAATCCCTAGCATTGCAAATATATTATATAACCATAAACTTGATAGTGAAAGACTTTTTGAGTCAAAACCAGACCTACACTGCGTCATAAGAAAAAATTGAACCATCATATTTAATAAAAAGTGACACAAAATTTCCACTGATAATGTGATTTAAAACAAGCATTTTAAGGTAATATCTATTGGGTTGGATAATTTTATTTAGGACAATAATTTAGTCGAAAGTTTTATCCACCATGTGGTTAGAAGTAAGTAGATGACGTCAGCAAGGTTGCATTGTAGTAGAAAGCAAATTCCGGGGGGAATAATGGAGAGGCACTTATCTAAATAGATAAACAAAACTGAAGCACAGCAACACATTGTTGGAATGCAGATAGACTGTAAGCTACCTTACATTTTTGTAAATTTGCATACCAAAGTTTGTTTACAGTATAGCGGGCATATGTGAACCACATGATCCCGCTGCCTCGGAGCCATTTACGCAGCTAATTCAACAAATAAATGAAGCTAAACAGTTAATTCAAATAATAAATCAAGTTTAAATAGTAAATTCAAATTCTAAATCCACCTAAACAGCTGTGGAAAGAGACAACAAACGTAACATCTGTATATGAAATAGTTCGTTTCGATATAATTACGCTAAAGTCAATGTTTTCTTCACTTTTTAAGATATTCAGGGTAAATAAATAGTCAAAAGATAATAAATTTGGTAACAAGGGAGTCATACTAAAAAGTTTAAGTACTTTAAAAGCTAAATGAAAAATTTAACATGTAACTATACACTCTAAAAATTCAAGAAGTCACATTTTGGTAAGATTTAGGAAGTCAACTTATAGCCAGGAAGTAATGTAATTTTTGTTTTCACCACCTACTAAAGATTTGGGAATGCTCAGTATAGTTTAAGGTTGTTGTTTTTTTTTTTTTTAAAAAAAAAGCATTATATAGTAAAGGCAAACACATGGCACAAAGAAAAATTAATCATTTGAGCAATACATGTAAACTCAAGGGGGTAAAACATCTCCAGCATATACTAAAATTTATTTGAAACAAGGTATAGTAAGTCTTATTAAGGGGACACAGTCACGAAGGACCTCCCATAAGAAATCAAAGTTTAAACAAGCAAACTTCAGGTACACTTTCTGAAGAAACTAATGGAGATACAGGCCTGAAACTTTCACAGTATACAGATAAAACATCATCTGCAAATCACATAAAGATTTGTTAATGTATTTTATATAGTTTGAGTAATGATTTTTTGTTCTAAAAGAAAAAAAATATAACTTTTTATAAATACCTTGGACCTTGTTAGTTTGTTCTTGTTGTTATGACAGGTTCCTTTTTTTTTATCTTATTAATCATTTTATTTACAAGAGATGCTGAAAGTCTGATGTTTTTATCAGTCTTAGTTTTTGAGTAAAGTGTACCAAAAGATCAAACAATGTAGTTTTGAGAAAAATCTGTACTAAACGTTTTACATACGAGAAACTAATGTACATTACAATACAGACACACTATTACCACGCATCATGAAAAAATTAATAACTCCGAATCTAATCATCAAATTTGCATGAAACAAACTGCATTTTGTAGCTAAATAATTGGAGCATTGAACAAGTCTAAAAATAAAAAATCTATTTTTTTGATCCTGTTCATGACTGTGTCCCCTTAAGAATCGTGCAGTATTTTGATCAGGATGAAACAAAGTAGCAATTTTTCTTATGTCTGAACTAGTTTCACTTCTGTGTACATCAACGAGAAGTAGCAGTTTCTTTAAAAATTAATAATAAATTGGATAAAATAGATATCAACTTAGGAAAAGCACCATAGGCATTTGAGAACATATAGAATCAGTAAAGTATGTCTCAAAGTTATCAGAAAGTTATTAGCGAGGTCAAAAATAAGCTATGCCGTCATTGTTCATATTTTTTTATATAGAAGAAAATAGGTTGTGTTTAGTATCAAATGAAAGAGATTTTGATTAGGAGTAAAATAAAAGTTGTTTGAGCCTCGAAGCTGTAAAACTATAAAAGTTATTAACAGATTTCGGAATTGCAGTAAACGATTTTTTTTTCCAGCTAAATGGTTGCATATAAAGAAATTTTCATAAGGATCAAAATATACATTTACCTCTTATTCTAGCTACAGGTAAAATTTCAAAACGATAGGAGTAGTGAGAGCGAAAAAATGAACCATTTTGCAAATCAGTGCATGAATACACAGTTTTCATACCAGTTGACCTTTGATCGCAGAGTGGTCTGTAGAGAAAACGGGGATTCTATATATACGGTCCACAGGTACTTCCTGGTGTCTTTTCACTGGTGACCACTGGAGCAGTAACGTTGTTGGGTTGCTTAGCGTTCAGCGCTGGAAAGCAGGCAGTGCAGTGTGGTTAGACTTTTGATCTTAAGATTTTGTAGCTCAGCAGAAAAGTTTCAGTTTATTTCAATGTAACTTTTAGATTAATACAACGGGGTTTGATCTGGTATGATCGCTTTTCATAACTTGCAGTCTAAGAACTTGGTGAAGATTTTTCGATAGCCACGACTGTTTGGACTTGTACAATTTTCTGTGAATATAGTGCAACTTTGGATATTAACTTAGCTATTGTCTTTCATTACAATGTGAACCTTACCTTTCCTAACTTGGGGTTTAAACAAGCTAGGTGGCAGCCGCAATAATTTCAGAACAGTCGATAATCCAATAGGCACATGCACGGTTGGAGTTATGGTGATAAACTGTTTATCATAACCATGTAAATATTGGACCCTTACTTGGGATCAAAGTTAATGACGAAGTGTTTATTCCAACCCTGGTAATCATTTTGTTACGAGACTTCCTGATGAAAATTTGAGTTAATAGGTAAATCCTAATAAATATGTTTTTTATAGGAATAAATAAAACAGATACAAAATTAAAGCTATGGTCAAATAAAGGCTAAATTTAAATGAAACAATTATATGATAATATGATTGAAAAACATAATTTTAGATGTTTGACCTTAGAGCTATGCCATAGTCACATGTGAAACATAGTTACGAAATAGAAGTTTGTGAAAACTGAGACATGAATAGTTAAATACAGACTGAAATCCCTAGAAGAATATTGAAATCCCTATTAGTCTAAGATTCAGACTCACATCGACCTTCCCTCATTGATATTCCTGATAAAATATATATTTTGTACAATATAATGGTTAAATAAACAAAACATGATAGTGTTGCCACACCTTATCCCCTGTTATCAATTCAAAATTATGTAATTAATTTTTTTCGATAATAATTGTTGTACAATTTCTTAAATTCAGCACCAATCGAGAATAACGCCAAACTAAGGTTGCCTAACTTTTTTCAGGCAACAATGAAAGGTTGCCTGGTGTAAAAAAGTAAGCATGTATTAGTTATTAACCCACATCAAGTTTCTTTACATGTTGTATATAAAAATGTAGATTCACTGATCAGCCAGAACATTATGACCACCTACCTAATAGCTGGTATGTCTGCCTTTGGCATGGAAGCAGTGAGGCCTTGGTAGGTTGCTAGAGGGAGTTGGCACCACATCTGCATACATAAGCCCAAAATCCCTTGAATTCCAGGGAGGGGCGTGATGAGCTCTGATGCCATGTTCAATCACATCCCAGATGTTTTCTATGGGCTTCAGATCAGTTGGGAGACCAGGGCCAACACATATATTGACACTCGCCACTGTGTTCCTCGAACTGCTCCTGGCCTTGTGACATGGTGCATTATCTTGTTGAAAAATGCCACTGCTGTTGGGAAAAATGGTCATCACAAAGGGGTGTATGTGGTCTGCCACCAGTGTATGATACTTATTGGCTGTCATGGTGCCTTGCACAAGCTCCAGTAGACCCTTGGATGCCCACATGAATGTTCTCCAGAGCATAATTGAGCTGCCGCCAGCTTGTATCCCAACAGATTTGCACCCTCCCATCAGCATGATGAAGGTATCAGGATTTGTTGGATCATGCAATACTCTGCCACCGTGCCAACATCCAGTGACGATGGTCACGTGCCCATCAGTCGTAGTTGCCAATGTCGTGGTGTTAACATTGGCATGTATGGGTCGTCGTCTTCGGAAGCCCATCATTAGGAGTGGTATGGTGCACTGTGTTCAGATACACTTGTACTCTGCCCAGCATTGAGGTCTGATATTAGTTCCACCATTGTTCGCTGCCTGTTCTGTTTTACCAGTCTGCCCAGCCTGCGACGTCCAACATCTGTAATGAGGAGTGGCCATCCAACCCCTCGACGTTTGGACGTGATTTCACCTTTTGTTGAAGACACTCACCACAGTGCTCCTCAAACACCCAACAAGTCATGCAGTTTCTGAAATGCTCGTGCTGAGCCTTTAGGCCATCACAATCTGCCCTTGGTCAAATTAAGATAGATTGCATGCCTTCCCCATTCTAAAAACAGATCGCACATTCACTAAATACTACATGCACCGTGCGTGTGTCTGACTAGCAGTCATTCCTTGTCAGGTGACACCACTATCGCCTGCACGGGTTTATATCGATAGTAGGTGTAATTTTGTTGCAAATGCGATAATATACTGTTGTCTTATCAAAAGTAAACAAATCTTAGGGTTGTCATGATTTAAAGTTTTACTAAATAGCTTTAAATAGCTTTAAATAGCCATCCATGTACCATCTGCAATATTCTGACCTCAGTTTTACTCAGCAAGGACTGGTAGCATTAAACCACATAGAATTAACATATAAAATTTTTTGTTTGATCGATTTTCAGCATGGTGGAATCATTTTGTTTGTAAATTACTCATTTTTCTTCTTGTCCGAAAAATTCGTTTTGAATATGCAAAATATTGCTTCATTAACACTTGTACACTGCTTTATGCCATATATTAGAGCAGCAAACTCTTGAACTACTTCAAGTTTTTCGTCATTGAAAATGTCGGCATCATCAGTTACTGTCGCACAAGTTTTTTTTATAGGTCTCATGTCTTGAATTTTTTTTTGAAAGGTCTGACTTTTCCTTTACCTTGGAAAGCAGCACTGTAGTTGCAGCCTGTTAATGCATGGAATGCTGGTAAACTTAGAAATAACGATGACCCTGAATAATTTGATATTTCTTCATGAACATTATCAAAGTATTATCCAAGATGGCATCTGGATGCGCAAAAGCTCTGAAGAACTGTATTCACTGACCGAAAGATTCACCTCACTTGCACGGAAAAGACGCATGAAATTTTATGGATATATAGCACGAATGGATGACTCACGACTTACCAAGAAAATTTTCCACATCGTCAACGGTCCGCGACAAAACAAAGCACGCTGGTTTGTAGAAACCCAGAAGGACCTCGCAGAAGCCAGCCTTGACCCATTGACATCCACACGCAGTAAATATAGACAATTGATCACCTCACATAAATTTGCCCCTAAGAGCCCTACCTCAAAAAAATCTGAAACTCAGAAATGCATGGACACAAGAGAGACGTCAAGCCCACAGCAAAAGGATGAGGAAGTTTTGGGAAAATAAGAAGAACAGCAAGAAGAATAAGAAGGACAATGCAAATTAATGGTTCCACGCGCTCCTTAGTGGGCTAAACGATATAATAATAATAATAATAATAAATTATCAAAGTATTCCTGTGCCTACAAATAAAAACAACTGGGAGCTTTAGAAATTTAATATGTTTAGGACAGTAACATATATAAAAAAATTATTTTGTTTTCATAATTTATACAGGATTTATACTTACTTCATTATTTCTTACAAAGATTATGTATTGTTCCTTATATTTTTGATTTAATGCCGTAACATTTTTGTAACGCGTGATATGATAACCTAAGACTCAACGTTCTCTTTGGTGATCTGAACATCGTGATACTTAAAACAATGACTTTAATTATCAGTTTTTAAAGGTATCATTGTCGAAATAAAGAATTTCGCTATCACTCACATCACATAAGACACTTCATCTTCTTTTAATAACCTTTAAACAAAATACACAAATGAAAATTAGAAACTGTGTGGTTTTCTCAAGAGCATGATCATTTATGATAAAAACGTGGTTATTCCAAAATAGACGCTCGTGTGCAGCTGTTATTCTGCGTCCTTTACTATTTCGCGTAGAAATGAGCATGTGCACTCTCTTTCGTGCCACTCTCTTTTATTGGGCTATTAAAACTTTAAATCACGACACCCCTAAGAATTGCCTTTTTCATAAGATAACCCTATACCATTGTGTTTGCAGTAAATTATGTACATTTATATATATATTATGTAAAGAAACTTGATGAGGGTAAATTACTCACACACGCTTACTTGTTTACTCCTGGCAACCTTTCATTAATGTCTGGAAAAAGTTAGGCAACCTTACTTTGGCGTTTTATTTATATCTTTTACTCTCGATCAGTGCATCTAAATAAAAAATAGCCACAGAGATGAAACATGCATCAAATTAAACATAAAATTAAACACAAAATTGAAAAGAATCTTGTGAAAAATAATCTATTTTGTAAGATTGCAATGTTTCAGAAGAATCAGATTAAAATAAGGTACTGTGGTGTAATAGTAGTCTAACTTTTTCTTACTAATTTCTTGCATTATTAATTTGCTGTTTGGGATCCAGAAATGAAAGATCTCTAACTAGGTAACAAACTGCACTTAATCTACATATTACAAGAAGATATGTCAAACAAACAAATAAATGATTATACACATTTATCTCATTATCACTTCCAGAATTATTTACACCTTATTACAAAATTACAGATTTTCATTCATACTGTAGTGTAAAATCATTCTGGCCTGAAAATCGTGTGAAATTAAATATGATTAAGCCGGCTAGCTACTCATGCAACACCAAAGCTGTGATTGCATTTGAATTGTTAAATAGAGCAATGAAATTATCTTTAAGGGCGTGTTATGGATTCCGTATTCCTAATTGTTCATGATAAATCGTTGAACAGAATTATGTGATTGACCGTTTCTTATAGAATACAGGATGCGGCCACAGCTGCATCAGGTAATAGACTCGAGATCCTTATCTCATCCCCTTCGTGTCTCCTCGCCAAAACAGGTGGGCAAATGGATACAGTAAATGCACCCTGTCTCTAAAGAGCTCGCTGTTAAGAGATGTTAAGCAGTTAAAAAATAAAAAAGTAAATGCATGTATCATTAGTAAGCACAGGTAGAACCAAGCTTACCCCATCAGCTGCTTGTTAGTCTGATTCATGCTGTATGCAAGCAACAGAAAAAAACATATAACACTACTACTGGGCAGTCAGTAGAAAATACGTCTAGCATGTTTTGTTCTCCAGAACAGAAAGAATATTTTCTGAGCTTAGCAAATTCCTACACGCAAGTAGAGCGCGACCCTTCTCCCGCCAAAAACGATTGCTGGTGCCGCAAAGTCGTGAATAACAGCCTCGGTTGAACTGCCCGTTCGACCCTTTGGGAAAATCTTCAGCACACTTCCTCCCATCTTTCGCCGATAACCAATACATCATAATAAATACAAAATGTAATTTGGACCATTACAGTGGGAAACAAAGGATGACACTTTTCCAGGTGATAAAGTATTTAAACCCCGTCATTTCTGCCTCATTACCACAATTGTTAATAAGGCACAATCGGCAACACACGTTACCCTGATGCAAAAGTAGTGACACTTAGGAAATTTACCAAGATGTTGCTGTGTACTTGGAATATTTCAGTGCAACAAGAGTTTTCTGTGATAGAAAATTTACCGGTCAAGATAGAACTTTCAAATTATGTTCAGGTCGACAAAGTGAAGGAATGAACTTTGCACTTAGTTAGGAATATTTCGAACATATAACTTTTGGACTATTCCTGCAAATTAACTTTGCTAAGATTCATGAATTTTGGGGACTTTGTAAATTATTTTGAATGAAAACGTGTAAAAGTGGATTCTGTTTTAATCAATCTTTAACATAGGCTTTTTTAAAATTTAATTTAATTTTCAGTAACATGTTACCTGATACTAACTTTAAATTCAATACTTATGACAATATTCTAAGTGACCTACAACTGTGACTTTAATTTCTGTGATTCATCGTCTCACCGGGATCTCTTGCAGTGTGAATACAAGAAGATTGGTGATCAATTTAAAATAAAAGCTTGCTGGGCCAGATTTATAATAGGTATCAGGTTATGCATTTCATACATGGTTACAATTTTTGATAGAACTTGCCATATCCCCAAGGTCTGTTTTAATGTAACATCTGCCGTGGATACTGCACCAGAGCTGAATCATTAGCTGCCAGTCAGCAGATCACCGAGCATGGTGGGCGAGCGGTAACGCTCCGGCCTTGCGTTCAGGAGGATATGGATTCGAATCCCCATCCGGCCATTCAGATTTGGGTTTTCCATGGTTTCACTAAATCACTCTAGGCGAATGCCAGTATTGTTCCTTTAAAAAAGCCATGGCTGAATTCCTTTCAGTTCCTTGTCCCATTCCTTTCTCGCCCCCAATGACCTCTACGTAAATGAGGTGTAAAGCCATAAGCAAAAAAAAAAAAAAGTCATCAGATCAGTACAGACGATTTCACACTTGAGTATGATAAGAGAGCTACAATACAGTATGGCAGTACGCCTGTGAAGACTTCATTGTAATTATACACTGGTAAAGTCTGTTCTTACATCTTATGTGGTATTCCCAATTCTTTGCTGAAATTACTAAAAAGCATCCCTGATACTAGAAGAAATTTTCATCATCCACAGATGAACCGATGAGAAGGAAAAGAAATGTTACATAATTCATAATTGACATATAGAATACCTGGTTTACATTCTGGAAGTGTTCAGGGCATATTACACTTTTGGTGGTAATTTACCTGTTAGTTCTGGATTTTAAACATTGTGCCCCCTGGTGTCTTTCAACATTACTAAGCATTAAGTGGCACATAATATGCCAGCCATCTGTGATATGTCCTTGCTGAATAAGTTTCTCATCTATCTTAATGCCACAGAATGTTATACTCTTTTGTTTGCAAGGTTGTGTGATTTTTATAATTAATATGTAAATCCTACTGCACATAATTTTTTGTTTCAAATCTAGTATAAAGCGTTTTATCAAAATTTTATTTCAACAAGTTTGCTTAAAACCAGTTTGCTACTTCACTGAGTACTTCATTTGTATTTGATTGTAGAGTACTGTGGCGTTTTTTTTTAACAGTCAGGCTAGCATTGTTTGCAAATAAAACTCTCTTAGCATTGTCGGATGAGTGTTCAGGAAGATTAATGATGCATAATAAAAAAGAAGACTAAATTTTTCCCATAATTTAATGGCCTGGTTTATCATTCATTTAAACTGGAGCAAAAATCTTTTTTTTTTGTTTGCATTATTGGCATTTGTGTTTGTGGTAATTATGAATTACGACTCCCATTCTTGTCAATCCACTAGCAGGTTGAATGTTACAGTGTTAGGTATACCAGATACAGTATCTTTTCTTGTATGTAATCTCACCAATTATGATGATATAGTTTACTAAAGTTGTGGTTCATTCAGAAAGCAAAGGCATTTACATACCAAGGTAAAGAAATTGGACTCATTTTATATTGTTAAATTAGTAGCTTAAGTGCTGAAGTGCATCAGACAGTGCATGAAAAATTCTGGTCATCTATCAAAGTAATATGAACCTCTCGTAAGGTTATGTTGTCACTGATTAATGGAAACTGGGAGTTAATGGAAACTAGTATAGGGAAAGCAAGAATTTTGAATGATATTTTTAATAAGTCTTTCATAACAGAAAATGTAGAGGTGGTCCTGATATTTACCACACATACCTACAGAATTATGAAAGATCTCATTCTTGACTAATCTGGAATTAGGAATGTAAAAAGCAATGAGGCTCCCAGACCAGATGGTATTCCTACTTGATTCTACTCTAGGTATGCAAAGGAAATTCATCGTATTTGATGAAATTATGCACTACCTCCTTGGATCAAGTAAACGTACTAAATGAATGGAAGATAGCTATCACAAGTCCTCTGTTAAAGATCCTCAAAATTATGGACTGATCATAATAACTTCACTGTTTTGCAGAAGTTTAGAACATGTCATTTGTTCAAGTGTCTTGCATTTTTTTGATAAAGGGGAGGTTTTAAACTCAAATCAGCATGGATGCATAAAAGGATGATTGCTGTGAGACACAACTTGCACTTACAATTCATCTCTTGTGCTGTATGCTACAAGAGCGATCTCAAGTTGACTTGTTTTTATCAAAAATCTTTCAACAATGTGCCTCATTCTAGGTAACTTGTGAAATTTCATAGGTATGGCATATCCAGACAAATATGCAACTGGGTTGCCAATTTCATGAAGGGTCGAATACAGTGTGTAGTTCTTGTAGTAAGTAGTTCTTGTTGGTGAAAGTTCATCACCGACCCAAGTAAGGCCCGGCATATCCCAGCAAAGTGTGATATGCCTGTTATTTCTCATATACATCATTGATTGATGCTACATAATTGGGGAAGGGTGATACAAGATTATTAGCCTATGATGCTATTATTTATTGCAAATTAAAAACATAGAGCAACTGCGCTTTGTTATTCACCAGTATTGCCGCATGCAGCGGCAGTCAAAGTCTGAATCCCAGGAGGGCAAGCTTGTATCAGTGTCCAATCAGTTTGATGTATTGTACGTGACTGATTCAGTTTCACAATCGTCATCCTGCGAGTTGCCAGCCCCCCCCCATTCCGCTAGGTCTGAGCAACCACAGAATGGGATTCTGGTGGTAGGAAGTTCCATTAGGCAGTTTATTGAGCCCCTTAGGGAGATCGCGAATAGGTCAGGGATCAAATCAAATATCCATTCTTTGTTCATTCCGGGGAGTTCTGATCCAAAATGTCGAGCAGGCCATTTCAGATGCCATTGAACGGGCGGTGTAGCCAGCTGCTCATGTCGGCACCAATGAAGCTTGCCGCTTTCGGTCAGGTGGTATCCTCTCTTCCTTCGAGCGGCTGTGGCTAATGGCTGCAGGATTTCTGATGAGGTAACTGTCTGCAGCATCGTTGACAGAACTGACTGTGGACCTCTGGTTCAAAGCCGAGTTGTGGGTCTGAACCAGATACTGAGGCGTTTCTGCGATAAACATGGCTACAGATTCCTAGATCTTCGCCCTGGGGTCGAGTCATGTACAGTTCCATTGGATAGGTCAGGTGTGCACTACACACATCAATCGGCTACAAGGATGGTAGGGGCCGTGTGGAGTGCATTGGGGGATTTTTTAAGCTGAGGGAAGAAGACCCGAAACTGGGATTATAGCTATGGGCAGCCCAGTTTAGGAGTAGCTTAAATCAATCTCGACCATTAAAAGTACTCGCTATTAACTGTAGGACTGTTTGCAACCAGCAGCCTGAGCTTGAAACTGTTATTAGTATATTGTATTAAGTATTGAAAGCTGGTTAAAACAGGATATAACTTCAGCAGAAATTTTTAACACTAGCATGAACATTTCCGTAAGGATAGGTTGCATTCCAATGGATGTAGTGTATTTATAGCTGTTAGTAAACATTTGTCGTGTAACAAAATAGATATCGATCCAGTCTGTGAAATCCTATGGATTAGATTCAACATAGCTAGGACAAAACTTGTAATAAGGTCTTTCTATCATCCACCAGCTGCAAACGTAACTATTGCCAAGGCCTTAAGGAATAATGTAAGTAACATAGCTCGTCAATTTCCAGATCCTGCAATAACACCAGGAGGTGACTTCAGCTTTCTATATATCGACTGGACTAATTACATTCGATCTACTGTTGGCAGGGATAAAAACAGCCTGTGGAATTATTCTTGACCTTTTCTCAGATCTTTATCTTCTGCAGCTTGCCACCGATCCAACTCTGTGCCACAGTGGTAACCAGAACATTTTAGATACTCTAGTTACTAATAGGCCTGAATTATTCACGGACATTTCTATCATCACGGGAATAAGTGATCATAAAGCTGTAATTGCTACAGTAAAATTAACAGCCACGCACAAAAAGAAAAAAAGATAGGATCATTTACAGATTCAAAAAGGCCCCAAAGGGGTGTTTTATAATGTTTTTGAGGGATAATTACCTTGCTTTCATAGAAGCAAGAGGCTTGGTTGAAGAGATGTGGCTTCAATTCATGCTTATAGTCAGGGTTGTTATAATTTTGAAATTAATTTCAAAATAAAAAATGATTGCGGCTATGTCCAAATAATATTGGCACGATCATAAAGATTAAGCAGATTTATGTTTGTGTTTCTCTTTGACTGAGTTAATATCTTTTTGTTAAGTAACTTGAAAAAATAAATTGCAAATTACTAATTCTGTTGTTTTTGTTATTTTGATTATGTTTTAGTAGTATTAACTAATGCTGTACTTTTCCTATCATAAAAATAAAGAAGTTTAAAATAATGTAACGTAATAAAGTTTTAAAAAAACTTAAATAACTTGTATTTCATACTTCAACATAAAAAAAAAATATCCTCACTGCCATCTTCTGACTTCCATTTATACTGGGTGATGAGGCATGGAAAGATATTGGTGTAGGTATGAAAAGTAGTGCATGGAAGGGAAAAGATGACCATGACCACAAGCTGGCACTTAATTTCAGGCACAAGGGTGTGGGAAGATTCTCTTTTTTAGGTAAGGGTATCAGGGATTGGCATAAGTTACCAAGGGAAATGATGAATAATTTACTGAAAACGTTGAAAGAATTTAAAGTTAAAATTTGTGGAGGGCAAATGTAGGTAGGTGCAGGAAAGGGGGAAGATGGGTGTGTAGGTAAATTGCTACCGGAGTGTGTGCTCCATTACAATTAAATCAAATTAAAGCTCAGAGGTAACATCAAAATCAAGCCCATCTTTGAATGCAAGTTGAAACCAAAATTTTCTTTTCAGCTTGTGTTGACCAATTTGTCGTCCAGTTGGGTCAGCAGATTGCCATCAGTTTGCTGCACAGTTTGGCATCAAATTGCTAACAAGTCTTGAAGTTCCAAGTCTGGTAGTAAAATTTGTGTCAAACTGATAGAAATTCTTCGACAGCACATCTTGCCTGGCAAAATGTGGTTATTTGGGTTGTGTTTCTTTCATATACAGATTTTTGGTACAAGTATACCGATATTAGTGGGCAGATCTACCAATTTCGCCTTTTGACATTCGAGACCACTGGTGTGGACTTACATATACCGAAACGGATAGTCAGGGAAGAGAATGATCCCCCGTGGTATGCACTTGAAGTTAAAATGTTACTTAAAAAGCAAAAGAAGATACATCTACACTCAAGAGGGAAGACGTGTAGGAGTGATTTAGGAAGTTAGATGAGGTAAGAGGACATGTTAAGAATGCGATGTGAGAGTACTTTAATGACTTTTGTTGCAATTCAGTTTCCAAGAGCCTCAACGAAAACCCAAAGAAATTTTGATCCTATGTAAAAAAACGTTAGTGGTTGTGAAAACAATGTGCCAGTTCTAATACAAGGCGGTCAAGAAGTTGACGACAGCTGTGATAAGGCTACCGTATTTAACACTGTATTTAAAAATTCTTTCACTAACGAAAACATGGAAAACATTCCTACTTTTCCGCAGCGTGTAGAATTTGAGATAGATCTGGTACAAATTGATAGTGTAGGTATTATAAAGCAATTGAAGCTCCTGAATAGGAGAATGCACCAGGTCCCGATGGTATAACAGTAAGAGTATTTTCGGAATATGCAGAAGAAATAGAACCATTTCTGTCAGATATATTTCATAAATCTTTAGAAGAGAGAAAAGTACCTTCTAACTGGAGAATTGCCCAGGTGATTCCTGTTTTCAAGAAAGGTGATCGGAGAGATCCTAGGAATTAGCGACCAATATCTATAACATCTGTTTGCAGTAGAATTCTGGAGCATGTCATATGCTCTAACATTATGAAGTCTCTAGATGAAAATGAGTTACTTATATCATACCAACATGGATTTCGGAAGAACAGATCATGTGAAACACAATTGGCCCTATTTTTGTCCTAATGAAAGTTATTGCACAGGTTCACAAGTTGATGTAATTTTCTTGGGTTTTCAGAAAAGCTTTTGACTCTGTACCACACAACTGACTTTCAGCGAAGATTTGAGCTTACAGTATACCGGATCAGATTTGTGAATAGATATGTGATTTTCTAAGTGGTTGGTCACAGTATGTCATTGTTGACGGGGATGCCTCTTCTAAGCTAGTGTAATAAGACCACTGTAATAAGGAAGTGTAATAAGACCACTGCTTTTCCTAACTTTTTTAAACAATCTTAGTGACAATGTTAATCACAGGTTGAGATTGTTTGCTGATGATGCACTTATCTATAGGGAAGTAAGGTGCTCTGACGATTGCTTAGAAATTCAGCGCAATATGGATGTTATTTTAGAATGGTGCCATAAATGGCAGCTTACACTTAACTGCAAAATTGCAAGGCAATGCAAATAAGTAACAAGAAGAATCTGTTCACATCTACAAAGTTAACAATTCAGTTGTTGACACGGTTGATTCCTTCAAGTATCTGGGAATAATAGTACAAAGCAACATGAAATGGGGCTTGCACATAACTTCTGTCGTCAGCAAAGCTAACTCTAGATTATGATTGATAGGTAATATTTTGAGAAATTGTAATGCTCATACAAAGGAAATAGTTTACAAAACACTAGTGCATCCGCATTTGGATTACTGTTGTGGAGTTTGGTATCCGTATTGCAAGGGAGACAATTCAGAGGAGAGCCGCTCGATTCATGACTGCTAGATACAGTCGTTACGAAAGTGTCATAGACTTGATACATAGATTGGGCTGGGATTGTTTGACAGACAGTCAACATCGTTTTTGTTGGAATTTATTAGAGAAAATGCGAAATTCTTTATTTTACATTTTTAATTAAATACTTCTTCTGCCAACCTATTGAGGTCGCAATGACAGGAGGGATAAGAATAGAGAAATAAGATGCACTATTGGTGTTTTTGCGTATTATTTCTATCCTTGTTCTGTTTGGGATTGGAATGCTTAGAATTAGGGTTGGTGCTTAGCACCCTCTGTCAACCACAGTATTTGTGAATTGCTGAGTATAGATGTAGCTGTAGATAATAACCTGGTGCAGAGATTAGCAGTGGGAACTAAATGATAAAAAGTACCAAGTCATGCATATAAGTAAAAAGCTGACAACATTTAGCTCTGAATATGCAATTGATAACACTCTCCATAGCACAGTAGATTCAATTATTTACCAATAGGTTTTTTTCTGTCATCAGTCTTCCGACTGGTGGGATACAATCCTCCGTCCTTTCCCATCTTGTACTAACCTCTTCATCTCTACCTACCCCTTACAACCCATGTCCTCAATTATCTGCTTCATATATTATAATCTCTGCTATCCTCTACAATTCTTACCTTCGACTGTTCCCTCCACTAACAAATTACGCAATCCAGCATGTCTCAAAATATGACCTACCAGCTTCTCTTCTTTCTGTAAGCTTCTTCCACAAACTTCTTTCCTTACCCATCATTTCCAAAACTTGTCCATTTCGTACTTTGTGTGTCCATTTAATTTTCAGCATCCTTCTGTATCACCACATTTCAAATGCTTCAATTTGCTTTCTTTCTGGTATTCCTAAAGTCCATACTTCCCTATCATAAAGCTCTGTGCTCCACACAGAGTTTTAAAGGGTGAAAATTCATAATAATTTGTTGTGCAATAAACATACTGAAAAAGTAACTTGTTTTCAGTAGGTTGTAATTTGAAACAGTGTATGCCGGAAGTTAAATCAATTGCACACAAAGCACTAATGCAACCTCACTTAGAACATTGTTTTTTCTGTTCAGGGTCCCCATCAAAAAGGGTTAATGGAGGCATTGAAGAAGTTCCAAAGAATAGCCACCCAACTCGTGTTAGGTGTATTTAGCTGGAGGAAAAGTGCAAGTGTGATGTAGGAGTTGGGTTGGGAAGGTCTGGAACACCATAGGTGATGTTTTTGTCAGAAACTAATTTGAAAGTTACTGACTGATCTATTTCGGGATGACAGCAAACACATTTTGCTACCAGCAGCGTTCATATCCAGGAATGACCAAAAAAATAAGATATGAGAAATCAGGGTAAGAACCAATTCTTTTCTATACTCATTTTTTCCACAAGCAATTAGAGAATGGAATAGAAAGGATTTACTGAGTTAGATTACTTGGAATCCAGCAGGAGTATGTGTCGAGAAATTGTTTCGGTTATCTTGATCTGGGTTCTCCATGGTTTTCCTATATTGCTCAAGGCGAATGCCCGGATGTTATCTTAAAATACCCCATGGGCGCTTCCTGTCATATCCCACATGTCCCTTCCCAAACATAAACCTTAAACATTATGATAGGCACAATACACCCACTGCCACTTAATTTGTATTGAATTGTGGAGTAATAGTAATACAAAACCTTGCCTGTTGAGGTAGTAATCTGTTGTAAGAACGAAGACTTTCCCGGCGTATGACTGCAATGTAGTCTTCACGGGTGTACCGCCGGATAGTGTTGTGGAAACACAATATTTCGACGGCTGGCTCTGCCGTCTTCTTCAGGTGATGAGACATGTGTAATGGTCGGCTGACCCACAGATACTGAGATGGTTCGGGTGCCGCTCTTCCTTATGTACAAGTCCGCGTGGCTTTGGCGATGGCTTACTATGAGCCAGGCCCGCAACCAACTGGCGGTTGGCTGCCCGTAGGCGTGGCTAAGGTTCTTGTTCCAGCCCGAGCTAATATGAAGCCCTCTACGGCGGCAGCTGGACGGAAGTACAACGTTCTCTGCGGATATTTGCCAAGGCAGGTTTCCATGCCTCACTGAGACATAGACCACTGTCTCTGTTAAATGTGTCGGCCAGTCGAATTTCGATGGCTTCTTTGATGACTTATACATGGAGCATTTCGAAGAGAAAGCCCTGCAGGGAGCAGTTCTCAAACCTACATGTTTCTACAGATATGTAGATGATACATTTGTGGTGTGGCCCCATGGAATCAAGACTTTACATGAGTTTCTAGAATATCTGAACGGAATCCATCCTAGCATAAAGTTCACTATGGAAATGGAAAAGGACGGTTGCCTACCTTTCCTCGACATCCTAATTAAAAGAAAACCGGATGGAACGCTCGGGCATAGTGTATACAGAAAATCTACCCACACAGACCAGTATCTGAGCGCCACGAGTTTCCACCATCCTGTGCAGCGCAACACTGTTTTAAATACTCTTGTGCACAGGGCTAGAGCGATTGCTGACAAAGACAGCCTGCCACAAGAACTGGAACACCTGAGAACTGTCTTCAGGCGGAATGGTTACTCCGAGAGGCAGATAGAAAGGGCAATTGAACGTAAGCCAGGGAAAATTCCAGTCCAACAGGAAGAAACGCCCAAGGCCACCGCCTTTCTGCCTTTCGCCGGAAACACCTCGGGGAAAATCGGCAGAATCCTCGCACGACATGGTATAAAATCTTTCTACCGACCACCAGCTAAAATACGGGACTACCTCCGTTCAGTCAAGGATGATCTTGGCCTAAGAGTTCCGGGGATTTATAGCATACCGTGCGAGTGTGGAAAGACCTACATCGGTCAAACGATCCGCACCATAGAAAACCGGTGTGAAGAACATAAACGCCACCTCCGCTTGGGACAATATAGCAAATCAGCGATCGCCGAGCACGTGTACGACCATGGCCACAAAGTAGAGTTCAATAACGTTAGGATATTGGCTAGAACATCACATTTTTGGGAATCTGTCATCAAAGAAGCCATCGAAATTCGACTGGCCGACACATTTAACAGAGACAGTGGTCTATGTCTCAGTGAGGCATGGAAACCTGCCTTGGCAAATATCCGCAGAGAACGTTGTACTTCCGTCCAGCTGCCGCCGTAGAGGGCTTCATATTAGCTCGGGCTGGAACAAGAACCTTAGCCACGCCTACGGGCAGCCAACCGCCAGTTGGTTGCGGGCCTGGCTCATAGTAAGCCATCGCCGAAGCCACGCGGACTTGTACATAAGGAAGAGCGGCACCCGAACCATCTCAGTATCTGTGGGTCAGCCGACCATTACACATGTCTCATCACCTGAAGAAGACGGCAGAGCCAGCCGTCGAAATATTGTGTTTCCACAACACTATCCGGTGGTACACCCGTGAAGACTACATTGTAGTAATCTGTTGACAAGTCTGGTGCTATTTTATAAATTGTCTTGAAATGTGCAAAGCCATTTTTTTTTTTTTGCACAGTATTCGTGATAAATTTTAATCCCATCCATTGATACTTGGGTATTATTTTGATTCTTGGTTTTATTGTGTCATAGCTTTGTTAAATTAAAATTCCAATACACATTTTCCTCCTGGAAATTCTATACACTGTGACATTGGAACAAATAAATTAATCAGTTGTAAAGCTTCTTTTACCAGTGTTTACAGTTTACTTTGTTGGATGTTATTTGAGAATTCTTCTTTTAATAGTTGGTATGCAATCATGATTTTTATTTTAGGTACCAGTTGGCGACCAACCAGAAGACATTGAAACACAAGTACGTCAGTTGGTACTGAAGTACATAAGCAATCCAAATTCTATTATACTAGCTGTTGTAACTGCCAATACTGACATGGCTACTAATGAAAGTCTCAAGTTAGCCAAAGAATGTGATCCAGATGGCCGAAGGACATTGGCGGTAGTTACAAAACTGGACTTAATGGATGCAGGTTTGTGTTGTCAGATACATGTTGAATTTTTGCTTTATTAGTAAAATTACTTATAAGTAGGGTTCGGATCTTTAGGACTAAAAAAATCGCGAAATATGCAGGCAAATATGACCTTAAAAATAGGTAAATATGACCTAAAAGAGACAAAATATGACCAAACATTAAATTTTTTATTCTTTAAAAATGCTCAAATGTACATAATTTATTTTATGTAGCTGTGTCGCTTTCAAATAGACAGCATAATTTGCTTCTATGCACTCACTGTAAGATTGGGAAATTAATTTTGTTGAAAGTTATTTTCTTGTTTCTGTAAAAGAATGGATTACTAGAATTTTACTTTTAAAAATGGAAATTTACTATACATTTGTTGCGAATTAGTGTACATACCATTTTTTATTCTTGTTTGATGCCAGCATTGCAGTATATCACCACATGCATCTTCAAGTTCTCGAAGAGAAATTTTCTCCGGTTGTCACTTAAAACTGTCTTGTAGTGTGAGAAGCTTCGTTTGACATCGCAAGATGTGACGGGAGCGTACTTAAACAGAGTCAGGTCACTGCAATTTAATTGTGGGTCGTCTTCAGTCAAAACAGATTCGCCACCATGTAAAATTTCACTAATTTTACAAATTGTTTTATATCCTTTATTCCCACACAACACTTTATCAAATTTGTTTTTCAGCAAACTAGCCACACTGCCCCCTGCTTGGCCTATTTCGGTTTCCACACTTTTAACGACTGCCAAACTTTCATTCAGTTCTAGACCAATTTCTTCAAGACGCGAAATCACAGTTGTGATGCCTGAAAAACTTGACTTTATGTACGCCAAATTTCTGAACAAATTACTGGAAAACAGTTCTTGGACAATTTTTATGGAAGATGCTTCACTGCTATCAAAATTAGAAACTATTTTCCGTATGTTTTCATAATATTCACAGTAACAGCTAACTGCATCGAGCCATGTGCCCCAACGAGTAAGTACTGGTTGTGGTGGAAGAGGGACAGAAGGTGGGTGCGTCTTCTCTAAATTTTGCCACTCTCATTGGAGCTTTAACAAAAATCTTTTTTACATTTGATATTAACCTATCAACATCAGGGAAATTTAGTCTTACTTCCTCGGCAACTCTGTGTAATCCATGAGCGAGACAGGTTAAATGCACCATCGAAGGATACAACATTTTCAGACATTTCCCAGCCTTTACCATGTACGGCGCATCGTCGGTCACAAATAGTAAGACATGTTCTCGCTTAACTTCACCGCTCAATAACAGTTTCATGGCGTTGTCGAAACGGACGGCAATTGTTGAATGGTTTACTATTCAATAGCTTCACAGTCCAGTAAAAATATATCACCCGGTCTGTCAGATAGTAGGGTTCCAACGATAACATTTACAACGTATCTCCCACAAGCATCAGTACTTTCATCCATTGATACCCAGATCTTATTGGTGCCTATCTTAGTTCTGATTGCCTGCAATACATTTTCATAACAAGACGGTAAATAGTTCTTCCTCAATGTTGATTCGGTTGGAATCGTCTGTGTTGTGTATTTCTCCAAGAACGATTTGAAATGCTCATTGTTCACTTTATTAAGTGGGATGTTGGCTGATACCATCATTTCACAGAGTTCTTTAGAAAAAATTGATAATTTGGAAGACGACGAAGCTGTATATGTATCCAAGAAAAGTCGCTGTTTGCTTTGTCGAGTTGAATGTTGTATTACGTTATACTTGTGTTTTGATGTATTGCAGTGCTGTTGCACATGAAATCGCTTTGTTGCATTCACTTTAGTTTCACATAATTTACAGAAAAGAACTCTTTCATCTGTGCTAAAATACTCCTCTCCAAATTCCTTTACGTAACTCCGTAACTTTACACTTTCAGAAAGTTTTGTTTTCGGCATGGTGGTACTCACTGATCCACTGCAGATTTAACACTGGTTCAGGATTATTTTCAAAAGCATTGGTGACAGTGCGTGAGTGGCTGAAGGCTTTGTGCTTGTTTCGACGCGGAGAGTCTGGTATGTGGGGAATACCTGACCCAGGTAGGGACGGGTTTCCCGTTAAGCAGAAGTTTCGCCGTACTGAATCATAGGAAGACAATTGGTTCCTCTCAACTCATCGGTGGGTCACTGCAGTGGACTCAATTCCCACGATACCGTCGGAAGTGAGACATTGATTGACGCGGCTCGACACAGGCATGCTGCTGCTGCATAGTCGAATTTAAAAAGCGGGCGGAACATTAACGTTTAGAGAGTGACAATAATTTATAACTTTAATTCTTGACTGGTGGATTCTGAACAATTTGGTTACAATTAGTTTCGTTTCTTTCTCCAATGTATAACAGGAATATATTTCTCTGAATAATTATCTTAATTTCTTTTCATCTACAACTTCTATCAAAAATTACCAGTTTTTTCCTCAAAATATGACCATATGACCATAAAAATTGCTGAAATATGACCATAATTAGGAAAATGGACCAAATATGCATTTATAGGCTACATAAAATACATTTAAATACAATCAGAAACGTTGAATCAGTGTTTATTTCTGCATTTCAGCTCAAAAAGAAGGCAGGAAAAAATATGACTTTTCCTAAAGATCCGAACCCTACTTATAAGGCTGTTTTTCCTCTTCAGCTAAGTACAAGATGCAATCTTGGTAGTTGAAATAAAAACTTAAATCATTTAGGCAAGGCTTTTTGCAGAATTTTGATTATAAGTTGACATCTTAGAATGAAGTAATATAGAAAGTAAGTGTTGCTAACACATACCTGTAAAATTGTCTCATTTGATGATTTAGTAATTGTTTCGTTCTGAAGAGTTCAGTGAACGGACTTGGATAAAAGTGTGCATAACTGAATAAATATTTAATGGGTTCATATGTTGGACCTCATTTTAAAAACTTGGTGTTCTTGTGCAGTTGTGACAATTCTCTATATGTGTGTTTTGTTGGTTTTTCTTGCATCACTTCCAACTGGTTGGGACCATTTTGTTGAACTATGATACACATTTCTCACTGGCCCGTCAAAAATACCGTAAGGGTAAATCTGCCAACCTCTCTGGGGAGGTTGGGGTCGAGTCTTTTAAATTAGTATAACAAATGGACTGACTGGCATGGATTTGATTAACATGTTTCAACCTTTTTAACTAAAAATATGTTGAGTTTCTTCCATAATCAACCCCTCAGGATTGGTGCAAGATGTATAGGGAGGTCTGTCAGATTCCAAAAATGAGCCTGACAAAGACAGAAGATATGAACTGGCGTATATTGCATAATTAAATGATCGATTATGTTATTTATCCTGAAAAAACTAACCTGTGTCCTTCCTAATACTGCATAGTATTTCCTTGTCAAATTTCATCAAGATCAGTTTAGCCATTTGGTTGTGAAAATGTAACCAACATATAGAGGGTCAGTGTTACTTTCACATTTATAATATTATTGTAGAACTTTAATTTTGAATAATATTCTGCCAATAAAATAGTAATAATAAAAATGATGTTAGTGGTGTGAGATTTCCTTTTCTTCTCTGCTGCAAGGCTTTCATAAGAAAAAAGACCTGGTAATGTCAGTGAGACAGATATTAGGATTTTTATAAAATGTAACAGTGTATGATATTGGTTTGGTAACAAAGTGGTAAGTTTTCTATGGATTAAGGTCATCAATTCAGTTTTCAGTTTTGGCTGAGATTTTTATAGCCACTTAACTTTACCCTCACCTCTTAAAAGTCTTGCTTTGTATTTGTGAAGTATGCTAGAATGATTTGAATCATAATATGTATTGAACTTTTTTGAACTAGGAAACTTCTTTAGAAAGCACTCTCCCTATCTCTGGTACATTGAAGATACCTAGGATAGAATTCATATTTTACTGGTACAATCAAATGAGGTCACATTATACTGTATAATGTTATTTTCAGGTAGTAAGAAGTCTCGGCCATTGTAACACATGTACTTGCAAAAATAATTGTGACTCCTGTTCAATGTCTGTGACTGTCTATTACCTATATTCTACCCACTAAAGAGGTTGGTAGTTGAAACCAACTTCTGTCCTTATACTTTTTTTCCCTCCTTAATTCTTTCCCAGTTGTGTCCTCTCTATCCTGTGTCTCTCCTCACAACATCCAAGTATCTCATCCGTGGTCATTCTGTGGGCCTGTTGCAATTGATATGGTGTTTTAACCCAAATCATGTAAGTCTTGTATGGTTATATTACCCTGCAGTCTTTAAACTTTGCTGAAGTTCCTTGCCTTATGATTGTCCATTCTATCCTGTCTCGTCTTGCCAGTCACTTCATTTCAGCTGCCTGGATCCTCCTCCACCTTTCTTCCATAAGGCTGTACCTCATAACTGTAGGTAAAAATTAGTGTGAAGTGAGTATGGTTGACAGTTGCATTTAAGTGAAATTTTGGTGTTCTCTATAAGATCACTAGTGAAATTTTAAAATTTTACACAGCTTGGGGCCTTCTCAGAAATTTTCTCATCTGTGAAAGCATTGGCTGATACTATATTACTTATATGCCTAAATTTGTCCTCTTTGTTTGATTCATGTCCAATTTGATACACAGTATAGGCTTTTAATTTTGTTGCATAACTATAACTTTTTTTCTGACTGTGCATGAGACCATGCATATAGTTCTGCTGTCTTTGTTGAGGCATTAATCTGATGTTTAGTTTCCCTATACATGGATATTGTCAGCAAATAGCAGGGTTTGGTATAACTTTCTAATTGTTATATCTTATTCATCTCCACAAGAGGAGAAGAAGGAACAGATTTCCACTTTTCCTTAAAAACTGTTTCTGTTCCAAAGGATTTTGTCATTTCTGCTCGAATTTTAACATTACTTGTGGTGCTCAGATTTATATTCTCAAATATTTTGTGTCATTTAAACTGATGCCACTTAGTACAGAACTTTTTTTTAATATCAAGAGCAGCAATTCATAGGCGCTTGTTTTATTTGCATTACTTCCGTTATCTGATGTAGATGAAACGTAAGGTCAATTGTTGATGTGCGTTTCCTATATCAATACTACTCTCCAATTATATTTTCTTTTATCAGCTGTCTGCTTTTCCATATTATGGGCCTTTCTTACAGTTTACTTACTTAAGCCATTTGAGTGAAGGATCTGTAGTTGCAGTTTTTTCTGTAATATTTTTTCTTTTAATTGTCTACTGGTGTTTCTTTCCCTGCAAGCCTTATGGAAAAGCATATACATCTAAGCTTTCAATAGTACGCCATGGATTTAATAATTTCATTATTTTTGTCGTTGATTTTCCCATTTGAAACGATTCCAAATTGATTTATCATGATTTGATATTCAATTGGTCATAATGTCGTCACTTTTTGTCCAGCTGCAGTTGCTTTTCTATTATACTTTATCTGTTACATCTGCTATAAATCATTTATGTCAAATAGCTGAGAAAGTCCAGTATCTACATTATCATGCAGTTTGTCATTCCAGTCATTTGAGCATTTTCCTCCTGAAAATGTGCTTTGGTTTCTTCTAGACCAAGAAATAGTTCTTTTGTTTGCATTTCAAGTTGTGAGTTTTTTCCCTAAAGGCATTATTCTTTTTGATTACTCTCACTAGTCCTGTCATAACAACGTGGAGTTTTTTTTATGTACAATTTTCACTTGTCCATCTACATACTTTTTCAGATGTCCTAATGAAGTATTCCTTCAAATTTTGTCCTTCTTCCACTATTCCATCACTGACTTTATATCTTGGAATAGTTTCACTTTTTCTGCTCCTTGTTTCCCCCTTCATTCAGTTCATCTTTCTGGAGAGTTCTTTTTTCCGTCAACTTATTAAATTTGATACTTCCAACAGGAAGTTGGGTGGTTTTTACCAAGAGACACTCAAGGATCACTTTTACATCTGATAATCGTGATTGCAGTTATTTGCTTACCAGTATATTGCAAATAACTTGAATCCTGCTGCCCATCACATCTATACCTGATGAGCTTGTGATTGTCCAATTTCCGATGCAGGATTCGCCGACTAGATTATTTCTGAGGCAGAAGTGTAGCAGTTTGCCTCTATAATCTTTTGTTCCCCATCCATGTATGACAATAATACTTTTGTATTCATTCTTGTTGGCTCTACCTTTGGATTAATGTCACCAATAATAATGGTTTCCTCTCATGTGATCTGTTCTTCAACAGTTTATTCAAAACTGTTTTCCTCAGTAGTGTTACACCCCCTCTGTGTCTGTGCTGATGATGATCTGGGTGGAGTCTGATTTAAATATGCTGAGCCCAGTGGGTGAGCGATGATGCGGGCCTGGAATTCAGGAGAAAGTGGGTTCAAATCCCCACACGGTTAAGTTTTTGGTTTTTCATGTTTACACAAATCATTCTATGTTAATGCTAGGAAGGTTCCTTCAAAGGGAATGCTTGAATTTCTTCCCGCTCCTTACCCCCATTCCTTTCCCACCACTAATGACTTCAAAATCAGTGAGATGCAATTCTGAAGTAATTGTATCCACTCCATTCTTAGCCAAATTTCCTTCTGCCAGGTGTAAATGATAAATTTTGATCCTCGTCCTTTCCACTTGGTTCCACTTAAACCTGGGATTTGCATTTTTATTGTTTTCATTATGTTAATGATATTTCTATCAGCATCATGATAATTCAAGTTTGCTGCCACACTTTTAATTCTAGAATTGTTGGCACTCTTTAAATACCCCGAAACAGCATCAACTTTCAGCCGTCGTTTGTATCATTGCCAGGAGAGCTAGGATTATTGTTCTTAACATTCTTTTTTGGTACGAAGAATCTTCTGTCTCTAGGAGCAGCATTAAATCCACAACTATTGTGTTAAGCCTATCTTAGTTTCACCAGTGCTCCATTATCCATCATTTTCAGGGTTCCTGTAGAGCATTCTCAGCCTCTTTAATGATCCCAAGATCCTTAGGTCCTCGCTCCACTACAGTTCATAAAACTTCATGCCATTGCCTATCTTCTACCACATGGAGGAGGGTTTGGACTTGTATTCATTAATTATTCCTTAGATCAGGCAAATATTGATTTCTAAGATTAAGCACAATTTCATATTATTTATTTTTGAAAGAATAACAAATAATTTTTATGTGCTGAAAATTAGAACTTTTTATTTTATATCATCTTCCTGAGAGATAGTATTCTGTAGTGCTATGATAGTAATTACATATATATTTTACATTAATTTCATAAAATGGCTTGAGGGACACACACACACACACACACACCTACCTTTTGCAGGACATAGGCTTGATATGCAGCTGTTCTGAAATCGTCCAAATATTGAAATGATTTTACAACACAATAGGCTGTTGTTATAGTGACTTTTGTGTTGTGCACATATAGTTAAAAATAAGTCCATTATTCCCTGTTAATAAATATGATCTTTAATAATTTATTGGTCTATTTTAATTCCACAACTCTCCAACAACCCCCTCTCCCCTCTCCTCCATTGTCATGCCTCACATCACACTTTTGTCCAATATTTTAATTTCCAGGAACTGATGCAATTGACATATTATGTGGACGAGTAATTCCAGTGAAGCTTGGAATTATTGGTGTAGTCAATAGATCCCAACAAGACATAATGGATAACAAAGTAAGTGCATTTTAAAGCTTTTGTTAATTATGTACTTTCATATAATTTGTTTGTTGTTTTTTCTAATTTAAGGCTGTTCTATATGTCATATTAAAATGCTGCATTATGAATGTTAATGACTACTTGTCATTTTGACAAACAGTACAAAGCGTTGAAAATGCAACATTTTTGGATCATTGAAATAATTGTCATTTTTATACTTTCACATTATACAGCTAGGACGTGTTGAAGTCTATATCTTTTGTATGGATTTTACAAACATTTAGAACAAAGTTTTCTCAGATCATTACCATGGCAACGGAACTGTGTATCAAAATAAACAGTTTCATAAAAGAAATAATTCTTTTTAAAAATTTGTTATTTCTAAGTAATGATTTTGAGCTATTTTTGCAATCTTCACAATTTCAAGAAGGTTGTTAAATTATTTTTTTATTTAATATTAAAAATTATTTTCTGCATATAAAATGAACTTCAGAATGAAATTTTCAGTTATTACATTTATTTTAGTATTTAATTTAAAATTCTTTTATTGCTGCTGATATTTAATTCAAGCAAGTTTAGCTACATGTTATAAGTTGTAGATATTACTGAACATGGACGAGGGCAAAATGTTCTGTGTGTATTGATCAGTGTTATCTCATCTAGTTGCATTGAAATCACCCAATGCCCTCTTTAGGCACACAAACTGTGCATTAAAATCACTCGTATAGTCTGATCCATGTATTGTCAACCAACATGTTTAACCAGCAATTAACATGGTGTTTCTACTGCCTCGCTTTCAACACTTATGTAGGATGAACCTTATGGTTGGAATATCGTCTTTATTTTTTTTTTTTAATTTAATCATCTGTTCCCGTTTAGCAACAGGTTAATTTTTTAAAATGCTTATTGGAAACTTGTTACTGCCAAGTTATTCTATGGAATTTCATTGGTGGCCTGGTATATGCCACTTTTCCTTGACAAATATTCCTTAAGCATGTTGTTCTACCCATGCCCTATCTTTTAAAATACCATAATCTTTTCTCCCCACCCCACCTTCTCCAATTTGTTGGTACGTTATTCCTGGAGAACATGAATTTTCATACAAAATACATGAACTTCATTCTCTCCTGCCATATGCCTTCTTATTGCTTTTTATTATGATGATATTTATTATTAAATTGAAAAATAATAAGCCAATCCAGAAAAGAACTCTGACAACTTTGATAAAGTACCATCATGTTTTGAAGAGGTTTTATTTTCACTGTATTCATTTCTTCCATTTAAAAAATTTTGTTTTCTGCGGTTTCCCAAAATCATTCCAGTTGAATGCCAGGAGATGGTTCCTTCAACACCATGGCTGAATTTTTTTCCTTTTCCTTGCACCCACTCCTCTGCTTGTTCTAATGATCTAGATGACAATGAGCCATAAAGTCCTAAAATTTCTTCCTGTTAAAGATCAGTTGTTATACAGTATTTTTTGTGGTTTGAGAAATTTTATTTTATGGGAGACAACTACTTGTTGCTAAATAATGTTTCTATTTTCAGAGTATTGAAGATTCCCTGAAAGATGAAGCTTCATATCTTCAGAGAAAATACCCCACTTTAGCTAACAGGAATGGGACGCCATATTTAGCCAAGACCCTTAACAGAATGCTGATGCATCATATTCGTGACTGTTTACCTGATTTGAAGGTAACTTGTTTGTTTATCCAATTTGGAAGTAAGGTTTTTGTTTTAAACTTTTCTGCAGTTCAGTCATTGTTGAAGATTGAAGCTATACCCATTTGCTGATCCATTTGTGCCTATGCAATTAAGTTTACTTCAGTAATTGTACATGAAATCTTTTTTTAATGATATGACATTATAGTTTATAATCAGTTTTTAGTCACCCTATGCCTTTCAATGAAAGTTATGTTTTATGACCGCTGTTTGAAATGTCAACATTTAACAGGCCACTCTTGTTTCATTCAGTTTTTAGAAAGTGGTTCCATATTTAATTTTTATGTTACTTGTTTTGAAAAACTATAAGAAACAACCATAGCAGAATTTAAAATTTTGTATCAAATTACAAGTACCTCTTGGTCTATATATTTTCTGTCAAATTGGGTAATAAATGATGAAGTACCTATTTTAAGAGGTGTGTTATAAATACCAGTTAAAACTTTTTTTTTTTTAACTTGTAGGAATAATATCAGTGCAATTCTATACTCCTTAATGCTGTCACAGAATTTAGTTCTGTGTCCGGTAAAATTCCTTGAAGCATACAAATGTGTAGTCTGTATTTTGTGTACTGATTACTCTCCATGCATTATGTGTCAACTGTAGGCCTACTATTAGATACTGTAAATTTGTAGCCTTGGTGTGTGGCATTCTGTCTCCAAGGGCAAAAGGGATACAAGCTCTGCTGCAATTCTGTGTTGTTGAACTTCCTCCGGTTTTTCAGCATAGACTGTGAAAATAATCATTCCACTTTGTGGAGGATGGGAGTAGCAGACATTTCTCACATTGTCAGTTTTTCAATTTATTTATTGTATGGCTAAGCAGCTAAGAAATATATACAATGTAGACAAAGACAAAAACGTTGGCAGCATTCACAAATTGATATCCGGTAGTTGGAGCCAGTCTAAGTAGGAAGGTGTAGCACTGATAACATCTAGGGATGGTTCATCCTACCTCCTTAGAGAGTATTCCTAAATTACGTGCCACAGTTTGAAAAGGAGCTCCACTGTCTCAGACAGGATGATTCCGAAGTCTCCACTTAGACCGTGGCATTGTATTTGGCAAGGCCTGTTCTTAGTATGTTTAGTTTACCACAATGGTCTCTCTTCAGGTGGAATCCCAGAAGTCCAGTTGTAGGATCTTGAATATATTTGTGTTTCACAGGTGCAGACTTCCAGCTTTGTTGCCATTTTTCTTGACACTGAAGTCGGATACATCATGCCATAATGGATTCCTCAATTTAAGATGCATGGGGGAGGGGGGTTTGATTATTAAGAACCTAATGGATTGGGAGTGTCTTACCTGTGGGGGGAGTACGTTACTGATGACATGTAACCAGTGCACGGGGATGGATTTTAGTGTGCCCGTTACGATTCTCATATAATCGTTCAGATGAATGTTGATTTTTCTAATATCAGCATTACTTTGCCACGCTGGAGAACTGTACTCAAATACAGGGTAAACCGTGGTGAGGGAGGTTGTACGTAGTGAGACCACATTAGCTCCCCATGAAGTGCTAGCTTCTAGCTTCTCCATGAAGTTGTTCTGTGTCTTAAGTTTCTGATTTGCGTTTTCAAGGTTTTTTTAATTAAGGACTGGTGTAAGGTGATGCCAAGATACTTAGGATAGAAATTATTTTTAACTCTTCGTTGACAGAAATTTACTTTGAGCTGTTGATGTGCTATTCGATTATGCAAATGTAATGCGTGTACTCGTCTTCATCTGGTTTGAAAAATGGTATGCATTCAATGTTTCTAAATTATTTAAGAGAATGTTTTCTCTTCCTATAGTGTGACAGTTTAGACTGTGATAGCTAAGTCATCAGCATAGCAGCCGATACTTTCAGGCAAGTCACTGGTGTACTAGTTGAAGAACAATGGGGCTTACTGACCCTTGAGGCAGTCCATTTTTTACTATAAATGACTTGTCTTTTGCCCTATGGTAACCTTTAAATATCGGTTTGTCAGTATTTTCTTCAGGAGTAATAAGTTTTTGGCAGAGTACGTTTTTTGTTTAAGTTTAAATAGTAGTCCATATAGCCAAAGTGTATCATATACCGCTGTTAGATCAACAAAAGCTAATGATGTCTTTAACTTCTCTTGAAATCCTGCCTCAGTGTATGATGCTGGTGCTAAAACTGGTTCAGAACAGCTTTAAGTCAGAAACCTGCCTGGTAAGCTGGTGTTATTTATTATTCCCTGAATTCAGTTGAGGATAAGGAATTCTAGAAGATTATAAAAAACACTGATTAAAGCAATGGGTCGATAGCTTCAAGAGTCATCAGCTGGTTTTGCTGGTTTGAGAATCGCCAAAGTGTGAGCTGTCTCAAATCCCAGCATCCAGGATATCACTGAAGAAGTTCTTAAAAGCCATGTTCTTCCCCATTTCCCGAGATGTCTTATGAACTCTGCCATCTAAACGTGCAGCCTACCTCAGTTTTAACATTTTGATGGCTTTCTCAACTTCAAGACTGAATGATTTAGAAAGAGTAGGGTTATTTCGGAGGTTGTTATGCATATCAATCTTCTTTCTATCTGATGTGAGAATTAAGTTTCTTCATGATTGGATCTATTGGAATATTATCAGCTCTTTATATATATATTTATGTAATGCCATTTCAGTTGATGTTATTCCCTGGCTCCTCTTTACATTTTTTTGAGGCCACTGTAAGTTTTCTAGGTAGTGTCCATGCTTTCCTGGTGGAGTGAGTAAAGCTTAGTTGAGAAGTTGGATCTTTATATTTCTGTTTCCTCTCTTCATTTGGTTCTTCTGATAATATTTTGCCTGTTTCAGAGTCGCCAATTTTTTAAGTATTTTTCCTACATAGTTTAAGTTGATGTATCTTAGCATGGAATGTATTGCTTCTTGTATCTTAAGGGAATATTTTGTCTAGTTGCAGCGATAACACTGCCTACAAATCTCTTATTGTTTTCTGCCTTTGGGAGTGTCCATCACAGGTTACTATCTACCTCAGAGTTGTATTAATCCAATTTGCCTTCAAGTTCCAGCTCAGTTTATGAATGGATCTGATAGCAGAAAATATCCCTTATTTACTAGCTAATGCCCATCCTTGGCTTTTCTACTATTCAGTGCTGCAGTGACCAGTAGAGGCATGTGTTCTTGTAGGACTGCTGCTCACCTATGACTATAATGTCCCTTTGATCAGGGCTGGATCTCAAATGTGTGGTGTTCATAGTGCTATGGTGGACAGTGGGACACCAGTGCATTGCGGGAGGGTCAATTAGTGGGTATTCATTATGATTGTTCTAACAGCACCAACACTCAACTGTAGGGAGCATTTGATAGTTCGTTGTTGTTTTTCTTTTAGTGGTTCCCAACTTTTGCCACTCACAATTGAGATTATCCAGAGTTCGTTAGAGGTAATGATAAATGTTCTTAGTGGCTTGAGAGGGAGGGTGCACCCAGCTGTTGAAGGGAAGTTCCTAATTTTTCAATATGTCTGCAGTTTAATTTCCATGCTTTGAGCAGTTTGGCATCAGGTAGTGTCTGAATTTCAGGAAGTGCTACTACTATTGCAAGGAATTTAGTATGAAAGACAGATTTGTTAGCAGTTGGATTCTTTTCTAATGTCTGGCTGCATTAACTGTGACTTCAGTCAATATTTCATAAAATTGATATCAGTTTATTGTAATTGGTTTTTGGACTTTTTTAAGATCTATTTTTGGAGTTTGCTGGAAATCAAATGACAAATTGTTAGAAAAAGGATATTTTTTCAAGTAATAGCATTAAAAAAGTTATTTACCATTATTATCTTAAAAATTGAAGAATAAAATTAATCTGTTTTAAATTCATACAAGACTTCATGCTAATTCTCAAACTGTCCAGTGTTTTTATCATCCTGGGGCTGCATTTAATGTTTTGTATCATCTCTGTTTATCATATTCTTCTCACAGACTGGGCACATCAGTAACATATATGTTTTTGCCTGAATACAGGGTTTTCTTCTTTGATGAATATCCTAGCCATGCTAAATTAGATTTTCTTGCTTCTGTTGTGTGTGTGTGTGTGTGTGTGTGTGTGTGTGTGTGTGTGTGTGTGTGTGGTTTTTTTCCCCCCACCACTCTGCCACTGATTCTGACATGAGTTTGTGTTAAAGCTGGAGAAAAAAAACATCGTTTTAAATTGTCTCTTTTGGTGCAATTAAATGTCCAGGTTTGTGTGTGTCATTGCTGTAATGTGATTTCATCATTCCTGAATAGTTTTTAAGGGCCTAGTATGCCAGATTCAAAGGAAGATGCAAGGTAGAGAAATCATGTTGGTGATACAGAGGTGGGGACTCACTGCTGTAGGATCAGTTAGGTACAGGCTGCCAGGTCATAAGTATTTTTAAATCTAGTGATAAAGTAATAGAAGTTAGTCAATTTTCAGGGGCTTCGCAAGGAAGTATGGGGAAGTGATATTGGTAGGTGTGGCAAATAAATTTGGGTATATAAGAAATTATCCGGAAAGTAAGTTCCAATATGCTTTTTTTAAAATATACACTTAAAATATTTTTTATTTCTGTTTGAAGTACACACCTTTCTTCATTTTTATAATTGTTTCCATCATTGCTCTAAGCAATTTTCATAGCAGGGTGCCAAGTGTTGGGTACCTGTGTACTAGAAATTTGCCACCTGTGATTTGAACAACTGCCATCTTGAAATTGCAAAATTCCAAGAAAAGGCTCGCATTAGCAGTATGTGGGTGGGAATTGTCATGCAGCAACACACTGTCCTGGGTAAGCATCCCATGTCATGTATTCTGAAAGAATATTTTTTTTTTAGTGCCTTCTCTGGTCATCTTTTCAAATGCCTGCAGCATGTTATCACTGAAGACAGTTGCCCACTCCAAGCATCATTGTGCACATTATTGTCCTATTTATTAAAAAGTTGCAGCTACCGTCTTACTATTGAATCACTCATTATTTCCCCTCCATAAACATCACAGATGTTATGGTTATTTTAATCCAGTTTAGTGTCTCTTGCATTCATGTACTGCTGAGGCCTTAGGAACACAGTGACTGATAACTGCCAGATGCACCTAAGCTAACATCCAATGGTAGTATGTTAAAAGGAGGAGGTTTCTAGGTAACTGCCAGATACTACTTACAAGAAGACCATCAGTCATGTACGAGGGTTATGTAAAAAAATAAGGTTCCCATATTTTTTTAAAACGTAAAACATGATTTATTTAAAATGAAAAATACATGATTGGAAAGCTTAATTTCTAAACTATTTTTCAACATATTCCCCAGATTTTTCCACGCATTTTTGCTGCTGACTTATCCACTTTTGAATTCCGACTTCAAAGAAGTCTGCCGCCAGTCCATTGAGAAACTTGGTGACCGCTTCCTTCACTTCCTCGTCAGTTGTGAAACGTTGTCCACCCAAGTGTTCCTTTAATTTTGGAAACAAATGAAAGTCATTTGGGGCTAGATCAGGGCTGTAAGGAGCATGATCAAGTCTCACAATACCTGTCCGAATTGACTGTGCTCCCTCGAAGCATAAAGTAAGCAAGAAGAATGCCCTTATGGTCCCAAAAACCGTAACAATCACTTTTCCTGAGGACAGCGACTGCATGCACTTCTTCGGTTTTGGCGAATCAGTATGGCGCCATTGACGAGATTGTTGTTTTGTCTCCGGGGTGACGTAATGACACCATGTTTCATCCCCGGTAACAATGGAGTCTAGGAAGTCTTCGGTATTCTCGTTGCATTCTCGAAGAAACTCCTGGGCACACCTGACACGATCGGCTTTGTGGGCTTCAGAAAGCATGTGCGGGACCCATCGCGCACAAACCTTGTGATAACCTAATCTTTCCGTCACAATTGTGTGAACTGTTTTTTCACAAACTTCAGGAACCCGGACAGCCAGGTCCTGAATCGTTATTCTCCGATCTTCGAGCAGAATTCGCTCAATCTTCGTCACAACTTCATCGGAGGTCGATGGCCTACCTACCGCTTCTTTGCTCGTCATGAATGTCTGTGCGTCCTTCAGAGAACTCCCTGCACCATTTTCGGACATGTTGAACACTCATACATGCCTCCCCATAAACTTCACACAACTGCTTATGAATTTCAACTGGTGGTAAATTTTTTGCGTGCAAAAACCGGATTACAGCACGAACTTCGCACCTGGCGGTGACGGCAAGCGGAAGCTCCATCGCGGATGGTTGTCAGGCCGGCACTGAACGTCACAGCGAGTTCTACCTGGGCGGGATCTAGAGTGGGGGAACCTGCGCAGACAGCGGTCTAGCACCTCGTATAAACACAAATATTGAAAATTTTGAAATTTTTGAAAATTAAAAAAACAAATTTTGGTGTTACAAACTACCATTCCTCCACACCCTATCTTTTCACACAGAACCATCACTCACCAGAGCTAATCTTTTAGTAGTATGTAACATCAAAATTTGTTTTTTATATTTTCTGATTGGTTTAAAATTTTCAATATTTGTGTTTATACACATATATGTTGTATATCCATATAAAAAATTAGAAAACACTTTCTTCGAACATCTACCACATTTTCATGACGGGTTTGTACGATCAGGTTAATTATTTTCGGATTTATCCCTTTCAACTCCCATCCTCACTTGCCGCCATGTTGATCTTCCCCCACCATGAGCTGCCGGCCTGGCCTGCACACTCAGTTAATATTTAATGTAAATATAAATATTTCAGTGGAATATTTTTACATAGCCTTCACAGTAAGAACAATATAGACGAAGAACAGGTTGCTAGGCAATTACTGTACATTAGTCTTTGGCCCAATGGGAGTGGGAGGGGGGGAGGTTATGCATACAGTTTGATCAAATAGTAGGTGAAGCAGTGTGGTAAGGGCTCGGAGCCTTAAAGCTTCTGTTGCAAAATAATCAGGTCGGCACATGTTCGGGGACGACCAACACAAACCGTAACACACAGCATGGGCCCACCGCAACAAAATGGGCTGATTGCCACTGCTGTGTTTATTGTGATTAAGAAAGAGCGCATGTGAGTCCAGGGATTTTCCAGTTTAGCTGGCTCAGTAATGATCGATAAGTGAGTCTTCGGAATGGCGTAGTAATGTATGGAGCCAAGGCAAAAACCCTTAGCTAGTATAAAAGGACTAGGTGAAAATGTAACAGATTAAACATTTAATTTCAAGGAATTTAATTAATAGGAGAAGTACATTGTGAAGATTTTTGTGTTAATTGCTGAAAGTCATAAAATAAATTGGTATTATTGTAACATCGTGTAGTTGATTGATAGCAATAGCACCTTTCATTGGAACTGAGAAAGATAAAAAGTATGTGAAAGAGTGGGGGTAAAGGAGTGTAATATACCAATTATGTGTTGAATATAGACCAGAGCTGTCCTTTCAAAACACCAGTATTGTTGCATTTGGCATCCTTGCAAGGGTTTTGTAGTAAGCAATACCACTTTTAATGAATCAAGAAAACTAATCTTCGCAATGAAATTTGATTGCCTTCAATCTATAAATTTCAAGCATGGAAAAATTGACAGTAGGAAGAGTTAGATGTTGGATCACCAGCATACAGGAACAAATGTCAAAATAGGAGATGATGGATAATCAATATACAAGAAGATGCTGATTACTATTTCAAGCAGTTTCAAGTAAAGGCTGATGGACTAATAACTGAAGCCGATGCAAGAAGAGTCATGGATCACCACTGTACAAGAATAGACTTGCAAAATTAGAAGTCAACTGTGGCAAGAAAGAAGAGTTTTATGTGTGCGTTTGTTAAAAAAAAAAGAGGAGATTGTCGAAAAATTAAAAGTAATTGGTTAGAGAAATGTAAAGTGTGGAGATTTGGGTTTTCCATGGTTTTCCCAAATCACTCCAGGTGAATGTCGGGATAGTCCCTTCAAGAGGCCATGACCGTTTTCCTTCCCGTTCCTTGCCCCCAATCGCTCCCACCTCTTAACAACAAGTAAAGTGTAAAGCCATAACCAAAAAAATGAAATGAAGTGCAGAATCGGTGAAAGCATTGAAAAAAAATGAAGGATTAACACAAGAAATTGTAGGTACTACAAGGGGTGATCAAATGAAAAGGTACGAAACGACGTAAAAACGTAACAGTTAAATATTTTCATATTCCGCCATGGGAGAACATAGCGAGACATCTCGGGATGTGATTGGAGTCTCTGACTGGGATTGGAGCATGCGCGGGCGCCCGCAATGCGCAGTAGAGAGCAGAGGCTCTTATCAAAAGCGGCATCCAAATGATGCGGCAGTCCGTATGAGGACTAGGATGGCGTACAGGTGGGGGACACTCCGACGCCTATGCAGGTCCATCAAGAACAAAAGACCGGGGCTGCTCACGGAGGGTGTGGTTCTGCTCCATGATAACACGCGTCCACACGTCTCAAGAGTCACACACATGGAACTGGCTAAGTTCAAGTGGGAGACGCTGGACCATCCGCCTTACAGTCCTGGACATGTCGCCCTGCGATTTCCACATGTTTGGTCCACTGAAGAAACACCTGAAAGGGAAGCGCTTCAACTCGGACGACATACTCAAGGACGCTGTGAAGGACTGGGTCTCGTCACGGCCACAGGAATTCTGAGAACAAGGAATCCTGCGGCTTTTTCATCAGTGGGATCGTTGTGCTCAGGTCTATGGTGTATATTTTGAATAAAGTCTACATTTGTACGTACCGTGTCGTTTCGTACCTTTTCATTTGATCACCCCTTGTATTTTAGTGTATGTAGTGTTTTTTGTATTAGTGTGATTGTTTGTTGTTGAAAGAGTGGCTGTTTATTTAAATGAAGCATGATTGGAATATAAATAGATTAATCCCAAAATTTGTAGAATATTTTAGGTAATGTGGATGGAATAAGGAAAGACTTTATACACATATGCCAGCACTTCTACCAATCCCAAAACATTTTTGGAACTCGATCTTTGAGATAGCTTTGAGCTCCTTCAATGATGCACATTTAATCTCATTTATGCTTGTAAAATGACGGTGCTTCAAGGTTCTATTTTTTTTTTTTTTTTGGGAACAGTAAAAAGTCACATGGAGCCATGTCTGTTGAATATAGAGGCTGGGGCATCATTACAATGCTTTTGGCCAAAAACTCGTGAACAAGCAATTTGTGAGCAGGTGCATTACCATTATGCAAAAGCCATGAATTATTTTGCCACAAGTCCGGGCATTTTCTTCGGACTGCTTGATGCAAATGGTGTTGAACTTTAAGGTAGTATTCCTTATTGATCATTTGACCTTTTCGCAAGAACTCTTGATGCATTACACCATTAAAATTGAAGAACTCGGTGTGCATAACCTTGACATTTGACCGAACTTGTGTAGCTTTTTTTTTGGTCTCAGCAATCCAGAATCCCTCCACTGGGATGATTGAGCCTTAGTTTTGACATCATACCCATAAACCCACATTTCATCACCTGTTATGACATGTATCAATAGTTCTGCATTGTTGTTGACCCCATTTAGCGATTCCTGAGCAACTTCCATTCACCGCTGTTTTTGTTCGAACCAACACTTTTGGAACAAATTTTGCTGGGCTCATCATCGTCTTTATGACTATCTTGTAAACACTTTTACCATTCGTAAACCCTTGTTTTACTCATAGTATATTCACCAAAAGCAATATATAACATTTCTAAAGCTTTGTTGGACTGAATTACCTTTTTATAGTAAAATTTAATGCAAATTCTCTGATCCATGATTTATACAAATCAAAAATTGCCGATTATATCAAAACACATGTTGTTCTTTTAACAGCTGACAAGAGACTATACATTCAATATAGCTCAAAATCTATAGATATTTTTGAGACTTTTGCAAACACATCAAAAAAATCGTGCCAATTGGACTAATATAACCTGTGAAATTCAAATTCCCGTTACTTTTTGATCATACCTTGTTTATTGGCATACAGTTTGATTATAGTTCTTCATCTGGGCTGGATACTTAGGGTAAATAATAATTTGAGGTGTGAAGGTCTTGAATCTGTCAGAGGATGAGGACTGTAACAGATAGTGAGGGAGCTGGGATATAAAACTTTGTCATGCGCTTGCATAGTATATCAGGGTAGTATGAGAACCACATTGTTCAAAGCTGGAGTGGGTGCCAAGTAGTGCAACTAGATTTATTTTTGCAAAAAATACTTTGAACATAGTTGGCAACTGATATACAGTAGCTGGGTTATGATTTTTTGGAAGACAGGCGGAGAAAGATACTGCTGGGTGTTTTTAATGGATGGATGGATACTGGGAAACTGTATTGAATAACTAGTATGTGGAATGGAATAGATGATGATGACGACCATAATTTGGCACTTGGTTTCAAGCATAAGGGAATGTGAAAATTTACATTTGTAGGTGGAAAAGTAAGAGATTGTAATAAATTATTGAGGGATATGCTGAACAAGTTACCTCAAACATTGAAAGAATTTAAAGCCAAAATTAATGTTTATGCTAGAGTAAATGTGCAAGGAAATTGCACCATGTTGTATGTTCAACCAGAATTTATTAATAATTAGAGGATATGCAACTTATCACTCACTATGGTAAACATCAAGTTGGTCGCAAAACATGAAGGAGACAGACAGGCACACAGTGAAATTTTCTTCCCTTCTTCAGCAAAACTTTCAAGTATGCTTGCCAGGTTCAGATATGCACTGAAATGAAAACAGATGAATCGAAAGGGGAAACTATGAATTAGGATGAAACTAATCTGTTGCACTTAAGTTGGGGGATGAGTCTAAGCAAAAGAGGAAAACTTCACAATATGGGAATAATGATTCGTGGTCAGATGAAATTATTGGTGTTTGTTTTGTGGTGGGAGTAAGCAGAACAAATGAAAAGGGGAGACAGAGAATAGCTGACCACATTAGATTAAGTCCTGGTGGATACTTAGTGTTCAAGATCTTTTGGTATGAAGCCTCTAATTACTCGAATGCAAAATCTATTTAATTGTTAGTAATTAATCTGATAAACAGCGCTCTAGAAATGCTGAATTTGTTGGTGCTGGGAGGCTGAGGAATGACTAGAATCGTGGCATACTGTGGTTTTCTTCTAGTTACTGACTTTTGAAGAGAAATTTCCTGTTTTAAAGCTTGACTGGTCAACTGGTATATGATAGCAGATGTTGTATAACTTAAGAACCACATGCTGAACTGTTTTCCAATGGTACTAATGCTGTGAGTGAAGACAGGTTCACATTTCACAGTGATGTTTAGAGGGGAAAGAAACCATGGGGAGGGGGAAGAGGTCAAGGAATCTTTAATGGAAATTGGGCGATTTCTACTATTACTACTACTATTACAATTACTATTACAATTACTCTGCGATTCACTAAGTGTTTGGCGGAGGGTGCATTGCACCTATCGGGAAAGGTAATGGTTTGGAAGGGATATACGGGAAATGGCAGTTGGCGCCCATGGGCTATTGTGAGGAACCATCCCCGCATTCTCCTGGAGCGATCTAGGGAAACCATGGAAAACCCAGATCAGGATGGCCGGAGTGCTTTATCGGAAGCTACTCCTGTCCGATTTTGTGTTTACTCGCCCGGTAAATCCATTCTATTCCATTCCCTAATCGCTCGTGGAAAAAATGAGTAGAGAAATGAATCGGTTCTGGCCCTGATTTCTCTTATCTTATTTTCGCGGTCATTCCGAGATATGAATGTTGCTGGTAGCAATATTTGTTTGCTGTCATTCCGAAATACGTCAGTCGAGAATTTTTCAATTAGCCTCCATCGAGAGCAACGCCTTCGGTGCTCCAGGTCTTCCCAACCTAACTCCTTCAACATGGCACTTACGCTTTCCCTCCAACTATATATACCTGTCGCGAATCGGGCGGCTCTTCTTTGGACCATCTCTAATGCCTCCATTAATCCCTTTTGATGGGGACCCCATACAGAGCAACAATATTCCAAGTGAGGCCTCACTAGGGACTTGTACGCAATCGATTTAACTTCCGGAGTGCATTGTTTTAAATTACGACCTAGAAATCGAAGCATACGATTTGCTTTCCCAATTATATTCTCGATATGCTCATTCCACGACAAATTATTACGAATTGTTACCCCTAGGTATTTAGCGGAATCTACCGCTCTAAGGACAGTGCCATTAATTGTATATTCAAAGCTAAATGGTGTCACCTTTTTACTTACATGCATGACTTGGCACTTTTTAGCGTTTAACTCCAACTGCCAATCTTTACACCACGCAATTATTTTCATAATATCGTCTTGTAACAAAGCGCAGTCGTCCTGGGTTGTGATTTCACGACAAATAATAGCATCATCGGCAAATAATCTTTTCATTCCCCTTATTATGTCGCACAAATCATTAATGTATATGAGAAACAACAGAGGCCCTATCACGCTTCCTTGGGGAACCCCGGACCTCACTTCGGCAAGTGATGAACGCTCACCCTTGAGAACTACACATTGTGTTCTGTCCTTCAAAAAGTCTGCAACCCAATCACATATTTGTCTAGATATACCGTAACCGCGAAGTTTCATAAGTAACCTAGTGTGAGGCACAGTGTCGAAAGCTTTTTTTGAAGTCTAATAAAACTAAATCAACCTGGGATTGCTCATCTATAATACGGCTCAAGTCGTGAATTAAGAGGGCAAGTTGTGTTTCTACCCCGGTATTCGAGAATGATTAAATATTATGAGAAGGGCATGGAACTGTGGATGGCACCTGATTTCAGGGATGTGTTGAATGAGAAGTTGCATTGGAAATTGGCTTTTGGATAAGTTGAGGGGCTGGAGTGATGCATAGGATATCTTTTAGAGCAGTGATTGAAGGAGCCTTTTTTGTGTGTTTGGTGCATGCAAGTGAATTAAAAGGCTGGTTTTGATTTAATGTCTAGTAGCTGGTGCCTTGGCTGGGACTTGAGGCAGTGTCCTGTCATGTGTTGATCATGCAACAACTTTTAGGTTCTAAATTAATTTGTACCCTCAGTCACCAATTTAATGCTAGAATGAGCTATCGAATATCTATAATATATGTAATACAATTTACTGTAATTAAATGAACTGATTAGTTATTGCTATACTATTTATGAATGGGAATATTATTATTCAAAGTTCACCTGTATAAACACTAGTTTTATTGAAGTCAAATGTGTTTAAACCACTATCACATACAAGATTTTGTCATAACTTCTCAGAATATCCAGCATTGGCGTTACTTGCATTTCACTTACTGATCTAATTTCAAATCATGAATAAACAATATTCTTGGACTTAAAAAGTTTCTTTCCTGAACTATGGACACGTACCTTACAACCACAAATCAAAACTGCTTACTCTCAAACTATAAAACTTTCCAAGTGTATTTATAACCTTTACTACAATCTCCTTCTCTGATCCATATTAATCTAATCCCTCAGCTGGATTAACATCCTCGCTGAATAAATCTTTTGTGCCAACTACTTTGTCACTGACCTCAAAATGTCCACACCCACAAATTCTGCCAAGAGGTTACGTCACAATATTACACCCATTATTTCTCAGCAAATCTTCTCAAGCTTTCTATAGAATTTATGTTTGCAACCAGAAGTGAATGGTATTCACCTCACTTCCCACCACAGAGCAATTATGTCTGAACAAAGTTTCCTCTGGAGGAGCAGCAAATGCTTGTATTGTTACAAACCGACTTTGGCTAAATGTACACAAACGTTTTGCCGATGAAGGGCCTAAACTGAAAATATCAATAGCTATGTGTGTATGTATATTTTCCATTTGTCCATTGTTTTACAGTGTGTGTTTCTTAGCCTTTGGTATGAATTTATTGAAGTGAATGAAATAATGTTCTTATAAAATTTTTGATACAGGTGCTGACATTGTTTATTATTTTCCAGACACGTGTGAACCTGATGATATCACAGTTCCAGACTTTACTGACTTCTTTTGGTGATGATGTATCAGACAAAAGCCAGACTCTCCTCCATATTATCACAAAGTTTGCTTCTGCATATTGTGCAACTATTGAAGGAACTGCAAGGCACATAGAAACCAATGAATTGTAAGTATCACTTACAGTTTACAGTAATATATTTACATTGTAGTGCATTTAATTCTGTAATTGCTAGCTGATTTTAAAAATTCTGTTATTGGGCAGTGACCTATGTTTAAACCTTTACTAAGAACAGAAACAAGTGGCAGTGCAATAACAGGAAGAATACTGTGTATTGCAATGTGTATATTGTATCTTCTGTACAATGGAAGATGATGCATAAACTGTTGTTGGTTCAGTATCAGTTGCATAGTGCCTTAGTGACATATAGTTGTATATAACTGGGAGAGTTTCTGGTTGCTTGGGAATGGTATAGAGCACCAGTTTTTGACAGCTATAGACTTGGGGGGGAAAAGTAACACATTTTATTACAGACCCTGCAAGTGCTATAGCTACCCATGGATCTTTGCTAAATGTTTACTATCGGGTGATAATGTTGAGTTGTATGCATGTACACTAGTCAGATTTGTTTGATTGCCACTATCTTTCTAAGTAGTGCTGCAGCAAACATTGAGTGTGATCAAGATTAATATTCTCATATGTATCCTGGTTCTGTTTGGAATCAGAATTGATGACATAAAACAATCTTATTGAAAGTCATTATTTTTAGAATGACTTGTCCAATTAACAAAATATCACTTTGTATCTTTTGACAAGTTTCAGCATTTGAGACCTGTATTGTATCACAAACATGTCTTGTCTGAAGAGGAGTTGGTTGAAATTCGTATACGTAGATAACAGTACTAATTCATACAGGGGATATTGAGTTTGTAGGTAACTGAGTATAAATATATGGGGTACTTGTCATGACCCATATATTTCCCACACTATCAAGAGAAATGTGACACGCTGGGAATCATAGGCCTTGTATGTTGTGATGTGAAAAACAATTTTCTAGCAAATCTTCTGAATAGTCTTGTGAAGAGCATGCCAAAAAGGAAGGCAACACATGTGGTAGACTTACTTTTAACTGCCCCTACTAATTGTTTTATTTTGTGTACGATTGCCCACATTTACTCAATTTGAAAAGTTCAGTTTAATTTTAAGCATAGTACCCATATAAAAAAAGTTCATTTGAATAATATTCCCTCCCCCCTTCCCCCAATTTGTTTAAACAAAAGTTCTCTCACAAATCACCATTTACATCGCAAGCCTGGGGTGCATAAAAGTTTGCTATATTTAATTATGCAGTTAGAATTTATTATTGTTGTTGGTTGTAACATCAGGTGGATAAACCAAAATTATGTGCTGAATAATTCGCCACAAATGTTCTCTCTTCTTTTCCTTACCAGTGAACATTACAAAATATGATGGTCACATTACATTATATTTTCATTTTAGTAATGTTGAACGTATCTCTATTTGACTAATTACTTATATAAAGAATAAATATTAAAATTACTTGACAGTTAATTGTATCTATGAGCTACCATAAATTAAATTGTGGCATTGTTTTTACTAAAAAGCCTTTTAACTATAACCTGACATTTCAAGCACGAGCTATGCATGAACAATGATCATGGTGTCACTGTGCTCCATTACTTCTCTCTTCCTTTGCTTAATGACTTCAGTGGTCAACAAGTTAGCTAATGGGATGAGTGTTGTTGACAAATTTTCTTAGCCCTGAAACATTAGAAAGTATCTGTCATAATTTAAGGAAGCAGAGTTAAATGTTTTTGCACAGCTGACCTTGATACTCTTGGAAGAAATATGTTGCACTGATCAGTGTGGCTGTTTTGATTAACTTAATAGTGCAATATTTTACTTTTAAACATTTGTAAGTGAAAAAAAGGGCAAGTGGTTAAAGTGAGTGTTCAAATGTCTAAAATAAATTCAACATTGTTTCTTGTTCGTCATTGTTGTCATCCACAGCTTCTTACCACTTGCCAGGAGTGCTGTGCTCACTAACCTCTCAATTTCCTTCTCTTCTTGCCAACTCTCCATAACCAGCTTGTTCCAGTCCTTTCCTCTTTTCAACAAACATTGCTCCATTCCTCTCTGGTTCATTTACCTTTTATTTTCATTCCATGTATTTTCCTTGATATTCTGTGCTTTCCCATTCTCTCAACATGTCCGTGCAATTTGCGTTTGCTATCTCTTTCTGCAGGAGTTCTTCCTTCACTGTGCCCTTAACCTCCTCGTTCTGTATGCTGTAACTCTATTCTGCTCCCGAGAAATTTCATTTCACTCTCATGAATTTTATTGATATCCCACTTTTTCACTGTCCAGATTTCAGTAACATATATCAAAATAGTAACATAGTATTTCTGACAAATTGCCCCCTTATTTCCCTGTGGCATATATCTGTTCCATATTAGGCTTTTGGTACTGCTTAAAAATGTTTCTGCCTGGTTCCCTCTTCCTCTCCATCATCCTTCCAATTTTCTCCACAACACTTTCCAGGTATTTAAAACTGCCACCTTCTTCAGCTGTTCTCCTTTAATCATGATTCCCCTGCCTATCGTCTCCTTCTTTCTGGTTGTGACAATGTACTCACTCACTTTCTTTTACATTAAATTTCATGTCATATTTACCCACAATGTCTGTCCATACAGATATATCTGTCACTCGATGTCCTCTTCACTATTCCTACAGATCATTAGATCATCTGCAGAAGTCATCAGTATCATGTTTTATTTTCTCCTTCTTGCTACCATCATCATTATCTTATTCATGAACAAAATAAAACCAGTGGTGAGAGGGCACTTCCTTGTTTTAATTGATTTCTTTGTTACAATCAATCTGTCCTTTCTCCCCCCCCCCCCCCACCGATTTCTCATATCTCCTGACACAATCCCTTAATTTTACTTATTGTTTCTTTTTAAACTGCTTTGTTTTCCACAGCTTCACATAAGCTTTCTTGAACATACACAATGATCAGCTTACCCAATATGCAGGTAGGCCAGCAACAGATCCTCCCTGGCCTCATAGTGATTTTCTTGAAACTCTCATCATAAAATATCAATTCTACTGTTGATCTCTTTGGTCTGAAGCCACACTGCTCTTTTAACTCTTGTTCTACATTTTCATGGCACAGAGGCACATCAGCGTGACTACTGTATAATTCTTAAGCTTGTTCCTGCTTTCTTTTTGAAAGTTAATTACTTTCTTCCAGTCTTCCAGGATTGATCTCTTTATCCATATTCTCACCTTCAGTAATAATAGAATAAGTAACTTGTGTCCATAGTGTGGGGAATCATTCAAATGGACAAAGTTTGCCACTTGAAGTTTGTGTCAGTGGTTGTCAGATGTTTTTAGAGGGTACTCTTCACATTTTTGTTGTACATGGAATTATATACTGTCTTTTACTCTATTTTCCAAATATGAGCAGATTTCCAAAATTCAAGAGCATTCAGGAGCTGAAATGCAAATTTTAGTTTTGCATATATTTTCTGAATCAATTTATGTGAATGGTTTTTTAATGAGTGAAATGACTGACTTCCTTCCCATTCATTGTAGAGATTAATTAATATCTCATTCCTAATGCCCCAAATTCAACATCCTCAGTTCTAATAAACTATGAAGCCTGAAAACCACTGCAAGGTCTGTCAAAATACAACTTATTTTTTTTTTTTCATGCTTTAGTGATAAAACTGATTGAAATCCTCATATGGTTCCTCTAATAAATCCTAGCCAATTTCTTTCCTGCTGCTTGCCCCAAAATCCATTTGTGGTCCAGTGTAAGTTAGAGGTCGAGATTAAGTGGAAGGACACACAGCATTTCTGGTCTAAGGAACACAGAATAATTAGCACTCCAGCTGTCTTTGGAATTACTGGAGTGGAATTTGTAAAGAACAAGAGAGTAGAGAAACGGGTGAGTTATTATGAATAGCTTAGTGACAGGATTATTTCGACGAGGGTAGAAACTAAGCATGCTCCAACAATGCTAGTACAAGTATATATGCCAATGTCGCAGGAAAAGGCCAAAGAAATTGAAGAATTAATCCAATATGTGAAGGGGGAGGAAAATCTAATAATCATTGGTGGTTGGGATGCGGTAGTGGGCGAAGGAAAAGAGTGAAATACAGTAAAATGTTTTGGTTTAGGAGATAGAATTGACCCCTTAGGGGTCTGAATATGCAAATGCCAAGTACGGGTTTGATTAACCCCGCGGTACCTGAGCTGGAAACGAGACCGCCACAAATTTTCCACACTGTAAACTCCTTCCATCCTTCAATGACCACTGTATGGTGTGAGGGTGGAACATTGTTTGTCTAGGAGAGCAGGGGTCTTGACTTCGACCCGATTCGTGAGGACAGAATAAACCTTTATAAAAATCCCCTCAATCTTAAGGTTCGACACGTGTCAAGAGAGTGAGTCCAACCACTCGCTAGTGTGCAACTTCAGGGGCAGCTGTGCATCTTTGTTGTATTAGCTTGGTGGCTCTAGTAGGGGGGACCAAAAATTAAGTCTAAAAAAAATAAAAACAAACCAAACTACCTGCGGTGTGGGTGAGCCACAGGCAAGTATAAATGTCCATAATTCGAAGAAGTGGGTCACCCGCTTCTCAAACTGAGTGCAATAGGAAAGTGTTGGTTAGATAACGCTTTATTAGTTATGCAAAGGATGTAAGGGAACTTTGAAAAAGTGTGCCCCTTTTATATTAACAAGGGTTGGAGGGTCTGGTAAGGATCCTAAAGTCTTAAGTTGAGGAACAGGACACTGCTGCTGAAACATCCAGCAGTAGGCAGGTTACCCAACTTCTTAACAGTGAGAAGCTCGGTGAGTTTTCCGTCAAAAGTTAACTCCTCAAATCCCTGACCTGTAGCAAAAACAGTGTCATCTGCGCAGAAATTATTGATTTAAGGACGAAGGAACTCTTTAAGGCGTGGGAAGATCAGAAAGTGGTTGCGGTGTGTTGGATCACACAATGGGTGAATGGCAGTATTGAAAAGACTGCCACCTTTGTCAAATGTTTGACACTCCAATGTTGTCCAAGATTATAAAAGGAGGCTACATAAATCTGAATGAATGCCCTTATGCTCTGGATCCAGTTCAGTGCTTCCTGTGCCAGAAGTTCTGGCATACAACGGCGTCGTGTTAGGGCAACTCCGCCTGTGGTAAGTATGTTAAGGGGGCACATGAGTCAGGTGTTAGTTGTACACTCCCACAGGTATGCATCAGCTGCTTTTGGTCGCACCCTGCCTGGAGTAAGGAGTTTCAAGTGTATCTTGAGGAGTGGGAGATACAGGAGTTGAAGACCAAAGATCGAATTCGTTATGGCAAGGTGAGGAAAAAGGCCAAGTCTCTTACTGCTCCAATTTTCAGTACAAGTTTCGCTAAAATGGTCTCAGCTCCCATGAGGAAAGAAACTGTTGCTATGCAGACATCCATTGCAGACATGGTCAAAGGTGCAATGTGCTCATGTAAATGCAAGTGTGGTGCAAAGCATACCAAAGGCATAACACCTATGGCTGTGGATATCGGTAGCAACATATCTGCCACCTCGACCACTCCAGCAGCAGATTTGCAGCATCCATCAGCAGCAGCAGTGGGAACTACAGTTAAAAATGCTGCAATTGGAGTATCATAACCAGTAATGGCAGCAGCAGTAACACCATCAAACACTGCAAATGAAACACAAAAAAAGATCTATGGTATGAAATTTAAAAATACGGACCCAACAAGATTTGTAAAATCCCCTTCTCTGTCTCCTCTCAGATCAACTAGTGGTAGGAAGAAGGGAAAGAGGTCACTGAAGAAGAGATGGGTTACAGGCTCACAAGGAGGAATTACTACTCTTGGCACAGTCTGAACCATTGTTTCTCTGTCTCCAAGAATGACATTTTAGATGAACACACCACCCTGTGCTAAGTGAGTAAGACATATATCGAAAGGATGATACAAAGGGTGATAGAGTGAAGGAAGGAGTGGATGTTTTCTTCTGAAACACTTTCCACTCTGAATCTGTTGCACTCTCACCTCTTCTTTACAAGCAGTAGCTGTAAGACTATTTGGGTCAATACAGTAGGATATTTTACTATGTGTGTGAAAAAATCTAAAAATGCATAAATACTGTACTTATGGTCATAAGCAATCTAAATATGTTAATTTTCATTCATATAAATAAAAAATTATTTTTATATCTAATTTAAAGATACAGTATTTTTCGTCTGGTCTACAAATATGTGAAACTGTATCCACCTTAATGGATTTCTATGTGACGTCATCTTATAGCATACATTATAGATGAGCAATCCCAGGTTGATTTGGTTCTATTAGACTTCAAAAAAGCTTTCGACACTGTGCCTCACACTAGGTTACTTAGGAAACTTCGTGGTTACGGTATATCTAGACAAATATGCGACTGGGTTGCAGACTTCCTGAAGGGCAGAACACAGTGTGTAGTTCTCGATGGTGAGCGTTCATCACTTACTGAAGTGGGGTCTGGAGTTCCCCAGGGAAGCGTGTTAGGGCCTCTGTTGTTTCTCATATACATTAATGATCCATGCGACATAATAGGGGGGATGAAAAGATTATGTGCCGATGATGCTATTATTTATCGCGAAATCAAAACCCATGACGACTGCGCTTTGTTACAAGACGATATTATGAAAATAATTGCATGGTGTAAAGATTGGCAGTCGGAGTTAAACGCTAAAAAGTGCCAAGTCATGCGTGTAAGTAAAAAGGTGACACCAATTAACTGTGAATATACAATTAATGGCACTGTCCTTAGAACGGTAGATTCCGCTAAATACCTAGGGGTAACAATTCGTAATAATTTGTCGTGGAATGAGCATATCGAGAATGTAATGGGAAAAGCAAATCGTATGCTCATATTTCTAGGTCGTAATTTAAATCAATGTACTCGGGAAGTTTAATCGATTGTATACAAGTCACTAGTACGTCCTCACTTAGAGTATTGTTGTTCTGTATGGGGTCCCCATCAAAAGGGGTTAATGGAGGCATTAGAGAAGGTGCAAAGGAGAGCCGCCCGATTCGTGACAGGTATATATAGTTGGAGGGAAAGCGTAAGTGCGATGTTGAAGGAGTTAGGTTGGGTAGACCGGGAACACCGAAGGCGTTGCTCTCGACGGAAGCTAATTGAAAAATTCACGACAGACGTATTTCGGAATGACAGCCAGCAAATATTGCTACCAGCAACATTCATATCTCGAAATGACCGCGAAAATAAGATAAGAGAAATCAGGGCCAGAACCGATTCATTTCTGTACTCATTTTTCCCACGAGCGATTAGGGAATGGAATAGAAAGGATTTACCGGGCGAGTAAACACAAAATCCGACAGGAGTAGCTTTCGATAAAGCACTCCAGCCATCCTGATCTGGGTTTTCCATGGTTTTCCCAGATCACTCCAGATCACTCCACGCGAATGCGGGGATGGTTCCTCACAATAGCCCATGGGCGCCTCCTGCCATATCCCTTATATCCCTTCCAAACCATAACCCTTTTCGATAGGTGCAATGCACCCTCCGCCACACACTTTTAGTGAATCGCGGAGTAATAATAATAATAAAAAAAATATGTCAACTAGCTGCACTGTATATCTTGTTTGTCACCTTAGACCTTGAATAGTGACCTTTCAAGTAGATACTAGTGATAGATGAATTTTATCTAATTTATTTTAAAACATCATACAATGGAAGGTGGATTTGTGAAAGCAGTAAGCACGAATCTGCCAAGAATAATTTCTTTGATGGTTGCAAAGTTCTTCGCATCAAATCCCAATTTCTGTTCTGTCGAGCTAAGGAATGTTAAAACTTCGATTACTATTTTGTCATCTCCGTAGACTTTTTTAAAACTAATATATACATATATAACGTGCTTACAAAACATATTTACCAATTGTTACAGATCCGGAAGGAAATTTTATGGTAATAACACTATAGGTTATGTACAGATGTGGAGGAATCAAAATATTTGTATTGTTAAATGTACAGTTTTTCCAGAGCACAAAGTGAGATGCAAAGATGAACAAGAAGTGGTGATAAGTATCTAGTATCTGAGGGTGGCTATAAACTTAGTTATGTTTTTCATGTGGTTACACCGCTAAAGTGAAGAGCCATCCTGCATGTCGGTAAAGTGTTGTTGGAAATAATCCAGTCTAGCAAAGGCTGGAGCATCCATTAAAATATTAATAGCAAGAGAAATGTCCAAAAGGAAACTGAAGGAATTAGTACCAAACAATGGACTTGTGAATGAATTCATAATGGAATGCAAGAAAAGAAAAATCAATACATGCCAGTTAATAAAACATGAGCCTGAATTTGAAGAAGAAAATTGATTCTTTCACTGTATACTCTTATGTTTAAATTTATGAATGAAGGCTGTGACAGATTTTTAATGAAAATCTCATACGTATTTCATAACACCAATATATAAAATGCAGAAAAAGATACTTGGGATCAAAAAAGTGTTTTATGGCATGAACTTGGATATGGAAGAATAACAGCTTCCAAATAGTATGAAGTCAGCCATTGCAAAATTGTTGATGGGGCTGTTGTTGTTTCCATTCTTTGTGCAAAAACTCTGGTTACACTAGCAATAACCAGGGGGAAAAATTAGAAGAAAATGTAAGGAAAGTGGTAGTATATATATATATATACAAGGAGAGGGAAATGAGCCACCACTTACCTTTAGATGATGGATGTGGGGCATGAAAACACACACAAACACACACACACACACACACACACACACACTTACTAATGATACAGAAATTTTCGGAACGAGCCCTTTGTCAACAGGAGAACATTATGGGAGGTGGGTGATGTGGGAGACTGCAGTCTCTAATAAATGTGACTTGATTGTATTTATATCTAAAAGATATTTGTATATTCTTTTTTATTAATGTAGTTGAAAACTATTTTATAAATGTTGAAAGTACATTTAAAATCTCTGGCAACTTACTGAAAAATTGTTGGTGACTTAGGTTTAGGCCCAATCTTCCCCCACCATACGTCTCACCTCCGACAAAATTAAGATTGCAGACTGAAATATTGTGTAGTGCGTTTGTTGTGCTTTTTATTTTCTCTTATGTTCATCTTGCCCTCATGCCTTCGTCTGTGGTAAGTGACGGGTTATTTTTCCCTATCCTATTCTCAGTGCTTAACACTAGTTTCACTGTCACCATTATTCGTTTACTTCAGAGTAGGGTTGTTGCGGATGTCATCTTTGTGGATGCGGTGCGGATGCGTATGTTCAGTGCTTGACATCCGCTGATGCGGATGTTTTGCAGAAGCGGATGTGGAAAAATAAATTTAGATTTTAATATATTATCAAAAAAAATTTTAACTCAATCTTTTTTTCATTAGTAAATTCTATTGCCATATAATACTGCCATATTGATTTAATTTTTCCTCGTGTTTCAATAAAAAAGGTATTGGATGATTTCAAAATTGAATTAAATTATTTACAAAACTAATCACGCGTCTAAAAATCAGTCTTTGTCATATGAACTTTGTGGAGTTCGTGACTAGACTAAATCAAGCGTCAAGCTCAAGGCCACGGCACCGCGCACCTCCGCACTCACTTTTAGAGTCGTGAAAAGATTGGGGCTACGAACCGGAAGGAATTCGGTCACAGTCTTTTAAAGGAAGCATTCGCCTGGAGTGAAGTCATGGAAAAACCGAAAACTGGATTCCCGGATGGGGATTCGAACCGGCGTCCTCCCGAATGCGAGGCCAGGCCGTTACCGCCTACTCTCCACGCTCAGTTCCGTGCTCTCCACCCACCTTCCCACCGGTCAAGTGGCGCATTCACAGTGCAACTTGTAGGAACTAAGAGATCCGACTTTCGATTAAAAAACTCTTGATGGTCAGCAAAAGCCGTTGTAGGTTCCTTTCGATTCACTCTATATTTTTTTAACAGAAAGTAATAAGATTATTATACATTTTAATTAAAAACAGACTGCAAAGATTCTGTAAAATAATAATAATTTCATGTGATCTAAAAATTCCAGTCACAGAGTTTTTTATGAGCCGCGCAGAACTCCTCTATCGTTGTCACTTTTTTAGGAGGAGACCTACAGATTAACGCGAAATTCCAACCACGGAGCATCTCAGCATTAACAAATCAAAGCTTTGCCAGAGGTGAATGTCAATTTTAAGACGCATGAAAATTACAGCTGAGACAGGGATCTAAACAAGAGACTTTCAGTTACCCCAATCGTATGCCGTATCTATATGAGTCAAGAGACACATCTGGATGAAATAACAAATAAATATTTAAACCTACTAAAATCAACGTAATTTTTTTCTATATAATTTATTTTTCCTATCCCAAAACACAAATGTAATTTTATATGATTGAATATATATATTTCAGTACTTCTAAATTCATATGTTTGCGGCGTCTGATTCTGGTATGGCAGGTACGCGGTTCGAAAATCCAGGTCTCGGATGCAATTTTTACAGGCCTTAAAATCGACCTTCACGTCTGGCAAAGCTTTGATTTGTTAATGTGAACACACAAGGACTATACCTACATTATACGAACATCTGATAAACCTAAAGTGAGGCTGAAAAAAGGACACTTTTCTAAAGCAATCAGTAACGCTAAAACAACATTTAGTCGAAAAAGACCAGAAATTTCTGAACTCTTCCATATCGACCAGCCCGACACTGGCCCGCACCGTCAAATGTTAAACCAAACCAATGACGGCCGACACACGGTGCGGTATCTTATGAACTCACTTCAATCGATTGAGTGACAACAATGAGAAAAGTGTCACTCGGTGACAGTGCGGGCTCTTCGCGGTCTATTGTGGCCCGACCTTTACTTCACCCATGCAAGTTCAAACTTGTAAATTCATCACTTAGGTAATAACGCCATTTAGTTTTTTGTTACTTTTGTTGCAAGATCGTCAGAAAACAACCACTTTTTTTGCTAGCTAAGTGACGATGGGCAGAATCTGGAATAAAGAAAAAAGAGTAATATATATTGCAATGTAAACAAAACATCCGCAATACATCCGCATTAAAAATTGCGGATGCCGATGCGAAAGCGGATATAGGATATCACGCGAAAGTTCTGCACTTGCGGATGCGGATGCGAATATCTGTTACATCCCTACTTCAGAGGTAGAATGAGATTGTGACTTATTGTCTGTCATTACCCCCCCTCCCCTTTTTTGATTCCTGTATTCATTTCTGGCAGAACTGTCACTTTTAGACAAAAAGAACAATAACAGCCATTTAAGAGTTGTATATTGCAATACAAGTGTCAACAATGAAGACTGTCATTCTAAAAGAGCTCTATCTATTTCATCAACAACCTGCCGTACTTCAAACAAAATTGATTATGGCGGCAACAATGGAGCAGGAACAATGCCGTGAGGCGATATTAATATGCAAATGAAAAATACAATACATCAAATCATTCACCAAAGTTGAAGGGGGGAGGGCAGTAGTGAACAAGGGAAAAAAAACACTTCCACAAACACAGGCACCCATGGTCTGCATAGCCATCTAACTTAAGAATATGGCTGTGCACAAATACCAACCCTCTAATATCCTAAACCATCTTATGGCTCCTTCCTGTGTAATAGACCTTGTTGTAAAACATCTAGTATATATCTGCCCCCACTACCTATCATAACCCTTCCACTGATAAAATGTACACACTTTGACAATAAATTTGGCCGCCGCTGAAAAATTCTATCACTCTTATTTTGCACAATCTGACATCGTCATCCTAAGAAACAGTAACGCAATACTGGCTTGCCAGTATTACATTACTGTGTGTACCATATCAATAGGCATGCCACTTGGGCCATGTCCCACCTCATATAACACATCATCTGCTTCCATTGCTAGAGTTTGTACATTAGCTTGACCATGAACCAGTTATCCATCAGAATGTATTGTCAAGTGTTTACTCCCAAAATCTAAACCAACCGCTTGATGCCCAAGCCACCTACCGAGCATGTTGGGTGAGCTGTAAAGCTCTGGCTTCACATTCAGGAGGGCGCGGGTTCAAATCTCTATTGAGCCATACAGATTTGGGGTTTCCATGGTTTCTCCAATCACTCCAGCTGAATGTTGGGATAGTTCCTTCAAAAGGCCATGGCTGAATTCCTTTCTGTTCCTTACCCCAGTCTTTTCCTCTTTTCTTGCCTCTAATTACCTTGACAAGGTGTAGAGCCATGAGCAACCCCCCCCCCAAAAAAAAAACAACACACACACCAAACCAGCTCCCACAACTCTTGGCCTCTGTTTCATAGTCATAACTGGTAGTGCTTGCAAAATTTTCCTTAAAACCACAATACCTCTCAGCATATTCTAAGAATAAACTGACAGTTTGGTGAAAATAAATTAATTTGTCACTTGGGAAAGGTAGAAATGATTAAATATGTAACTGCAAAACAAAATACAGGCTAGGTATAATGTAATGTCTGAGGAGAGAGCACTTGAATACAAATGTTTGAAATTCTTTGCCGTATATATATAGATAGAACCAACTCATTCAACAATGTCTTTAAAATCTTAGCTCTGTTATTTTTTCTTCAAGAATACTAGGTAAAATAGCTGATACTAATGTTAATGTATTTCAAACGTGTTTGTTCTCTCCTGAAACAATACTTCACAATAGTGAAAGCTATTTAAGTCGCATAAATATGCTCTAAGAGTTATTTGTAGAATAAGCTAATTGACATTGTGCATACATCTGTTTAGAGATCTAGTCATACACCCTACTGAACTTTTGTGGATGAAAATTCAGAACACTTCAGGGCATAGCAATAATGCTAGGAATAAATAGAATATACAGAATGATTACTAATCATTATCAGTTGCACTAAGAGGGATAAAAATTTCTTCAGCTTCTTTATCCCATAACATGACATAGTAAAATAATAGCTACAAAAATTGGACAGTTTTAGGTCCAAACTGAAAGAGTTTTTGCCTCAGAAAAATTTATTCTTGGAATTTGGAAACTAGAGAGGTCTGAGGGAGTAACACATTCCTTGGGATAAAAACTGGAGGTGACAAAGTTGTTCAGAATCTCTGGTATTTTTGTTTTTGGAACAGAGATGTTGCAATAGCAAGGGCATTTGAAAATTATATTTAAATTTAGTAACTAGCCCTGAAAATTGAGTTTTTAGGAGGCTAGGTTACTTAGCCCTGGAAATCGAGTTTTCCTGTATGTTTCCACATCCATAAAACTTCCCTCATATACGGTCAAAATGAATACATCCAAACTATTCTATTCTAATCTACTAGGCTGGAGTAAAAGCTATAAGAAATCATTAAACATTGCAGCTGAATTGTTTCTCTGATTATTGAACTTTTTAATGTAAATGATAAACCATATAAAGCAACCAGAGAAGATAAGAGTAACAGTAAAAGATCAAAAACATTTTTCTTTAGAAATTGGTTAGAGATCTTTGCAGTTTTATGCACTTAAACCATTTCCTCACCCTGCATCAGTTACTCATGATTCCTTCTTCACTTAATTCTTATAAATATATGTACAGAATATCAATGTCTCTTTCAGATGTGGTGGTGCCCGCATGTGTTACATATTTCATGAAACATTTGGAAGAACTTTGGACTCAATCCATCCCCTAACTGGGCTCAGTAAGATGGACATTTTAACAGCAATACGCAATGCAACTGGTCCAAGACCTGCCTTATTTGTTCCTGAGGTTCGTAAGAAGCAAACATTTACTTTTATTAATTTCTAGAGTTAAATGGTATGGCAAAATTAAGGTAAAAAATTATCCATCTTAACAGGAAGCTGCACTAATTTGGTTAATTCAAAATATTGCTTGTTTACTTAAAAGAGAAATTAAATGAAATAATGCTTTGGAAATGTTGTAAATTAAAATTTAATAGGCAGGTTGTACTTTAACACTTTCACTGCTGATGATGTCTAGAGACGACAATACCTTGGTGCTGATGATATCTTTAAACATCTGTTGCAAGTCTGTTTTAAATTGTTTAATGCTAGGGTTGTGTAATTCAATATACCTTCAGCGGTGAAAGGTCAACTTGTTAGAATTTTTTTTTTTTTTTTTTCCCTCCAAGCATGATACATATATTAGCTCATAAATATATAGTAATAAAAAAAGTACATTAAAAACAAAGAAAATGCATGTGGTGTTGTTGTTTAGAAGACCCCAGAGGATTGTTTATCCACACAAATTTTGCAGTTTTAGTTTTGCATACAATCCACCGTTATTGCTTAATAATAATATACATATAGATAAAAACTTAGGCCCATGTAAGTTGTCTGCAGCATTCTTTTTGAAAATTTAGTGGTCCTCAGTTTGAAAAAGGTTGAAAACGCTGATCTAAACAATAAAAAGGAATTACATATTGACCAGACTCTTACTATATTTTAGTAAGCAAATAAAGTATAATGTTACTGTAGGCTGGATGTTACCTTCTACCACTGACCTACGTGTAAAAAATGAAATAAAAGGAACTAGACCTTAAACCATTTATTTTTGTTTACTTCACCGTTCTTATCTTACCAATCCTACCATGTACTGCAGTCCCTTACACTTAATACAAGACCCTCAGAAAACATATGAATGGTCCTCTTTTTGATACCTATTGGAAATGAAGAAACAGTGCTGTCGTGTCTTCATCCTGGAAATGCCAGGTTTTTTTCCTGGTCATTGAAATATTAATGGCTTTTAAAAAGTTGGGTGTATAGTTTATACTGGTTTATATCCTTATACTGTACGAATATGGTATCAAAATTTAAAATGTTCTGGCTGCAGATCACCTGAACGATATTTCTGGACCACAGGTTGAGAAATACTGGTTTAGATGAACTGCAAGGTCTCTGTAATTCATTATGAATATACATCTATGGTTAAGATTTTTGACCATTCGTGTCTGTTGAACACATTACTTTCTCAAAAGTCTTTTTAAACCTACACAGAGGAATATGTGTAGTTTTTATTAATCTGTCAATTTGCTGGTATAAGTTTTTTCATTATCTTTCAATTGTGCCTCCAGCTGATTACATATGTGAGGGTTGTCTGTGATGTTCTCGGACACAGATGATGGTGCTATCAGCAAACTGTGATGCATAAAAATTTATTAATAATTTAATGATCATTTATAGAAATAATTACCCTCTACAGCAAGATGCCCATCACACCTCTGTGCACAACAAGCCCACAAATTTACAAGTAAACCTACAATTTGAAAGACGTCATCTCTTCCGTATCAAATATTTCGTTTCTTGTAGCTTTAAATCTTCGGCAGACGTATATGTTCTGATCAAGAATCGCTCTCTAGGTACTACCAAAATATAACACAAGCCCTCATTTCCCACTGCTCCTCCCCTCTCTCCTTCTCCGTACCATTGCTCACAAAATTTCCATTATGCACTGCCAAAAGCTGACTGCTGTAGCCTCATATTCATCACCGAGTTACCTCCTGATCTTGAGTACATTAAACAGAACTTTCACTTCCTGGCTTCCTATATTCTTTCACCAAAATGTGCAATCCTTCTCAAAATCCTGCCTGTTGCCTCCAACTACACAATCCTGCTCAACAGACCACATAATATCAAGAACACTTTGGCCCACAAATACTCACCTTCTGATTCCCATAGACGCCAAGCTGGATCTTTCCCACGTAATAAACCTTGCTGCAAAAAACTTGCAGCATGCATCTGGCCACCACTACGTGTTCAAATTCTACCATAGGGGAATCTTTTCCTGTTCTTATAAGTGCCACTGGGAAAGTTATACACCACATTTACCAGATAATCTTCCTTCATTACACTGCTTCTTATATAGGTCTCACTACTATTTCTTTGAATGGCCCTCTCCAAAGAGTGTACTTTCCTGTAATTATTGATAGTCTACTTCTTTCTCCTCAAGTTTCTAACCATCCATATAATAATCTGTGATAGATAGAGGCTAAGAACTTTTCAGATAACCCTTATATTTTAAGTAGTTGTCTGATAGCAGCAATTTACCCCCCCCCCCCCCAATTCCCCCAAGCCTGTATCCTCCCACAAAAAAAGGGGGGGGATTATAAATCTTATTGCTAATGACTTCATTCATTGCTGTTTGTCTCATCTTAAAATCAAGCTTGCATTTCAATTAACAGTAATGCAGTGTAGTAAAATTATGAAATTCAAGTAGAAAGTCAAATTTCTTTCTTTGCTTATGTTTTTCAAATGCTTGTTTCCTCTTAACTGTTCAGCTTTGTTTCCACATGTAACCACTTTTTCTTAAAAGCAGTCTGTCATCTGAGGTGTAAAGCCTCTTAAAAATAGAGAGGTTCCTTTTTCAAACCCTTATATGTAATAAAATTTACCAGTTTCATAGGTTGTCTTAATTCCAGGAAGCGCTTATTTTTTATATGTAAATTATTATGAATGTTCCAGAAGAAAGGAACTAGCCATTGTACCTTTTGCAGTTGGCTCAGTATATCCTCTAGGACAAGCAGACAAAAATATGGACTGAGTACAGAGTTAGTGTTTTATTTTTGAAATATTTAAAAATTCTTGCTTGATTTAACACACTGCTTTTAGCAGAAATTAGCAGTTTTTTAACTTCTACCTGGACACCATCTGGATTTTCTTTTAATGAGCTAGTTAATCAACACTGTTTAATGTAAAATTGGGGTTTTCATTAACTGAAATACTATTTAATGATAGTGGCATATTCTTTTATCGCCACCTCTGTAAACACACATTTAAGCAAATGTGTAGAATTTTTTGAACTCTGTGATTAATACGAATTGCAAGAAAAAGGTTTATTTCTATTCAGATTCTATTCCTATTAGTCTCTTATAGCAGTTGTTTGTGCCAAGACTCCAGTAATCTCAACACTTTTTGTAGTAATTTGTTTCATTTATGAAAATAGTGTCCATGAAAATGCTGTTAGGCAATGAAAATAAGGAATGATGAAAGTAGCAGTACCATGACAAACAAATAAACTTTACAATATTTTAGTATAAACCTCACTCATGAATGAATGGAAGCTTTCCCAGTGTATCAACTGTACAAAATGTTCTCAGACCTCCCTCCAGGGAAGCTCATCAATTTGATGCAATATTTTGAAGACACTCACTGACTTCATTTTTCAGTCTTCCTGAAGGTGAAGTCAGAGAGTGACTTGAAAATATCACATCAAATTGATGCACTTCCCTGTTGCCTGATAGCATTTTATACAACCTTAATCTTGTTTATAGGTGAGACATAAGGCAAGGGGATCAGGCATGAATATACGTTAGGCTCAAAGACCGAAAAGCTCATTGATTGAAAAAATGACCACAACACGTTATTCGTGTTATGGCACATACAAAAAACAGCCCGAATTTTGAGTTAGCCACAATGCAAAATTTGCATTTGGTCCAGGGTGTTTTTTTTTCTAGAGTCTTGCATGGTGACTGGTAAGAAGAATCATAAATTTTAAAAGCAGCGTGGACCGATTCGTCGTGAACACAAACAGTTAAATACTGATAAGCTGCAACATGTTAAGGCCATTTTCAAGAAACCAAAATGCGTTGTGGTCATTTTTTTCACTTGGTGAGACCTATTACATTGCTGTTTGTTGCGACCTTCCTGCCTTCATCTACAGTGAGTGATGGGTTTACCTTCCTATCCGTCCTTAATTTATGCTTCAGTTTAACTGATTAGCATACTCAGTCAGCATATAATGTTGAGACAAATAAAATTATCAGTTTTTCAATTACTTGTGTGAACAGAATATACAATATATGTTTGCTCTGCCACTTCTTGGTGTAAACCTGATAATTGTGTCATCATTAGGTGCCAATGTCTTAAATATTACTTTGGTATAAAATTTGTAAGACCATCTTAGGGGCTTGTTTATCTGATGTTCATGCATTTAGGGTAATCTCTGTTTTGTATAATACAAACTGGCAATTTAGCTGCTCATGTTAAATTTCTGTCTACTGGACACGGGGTTACATGTGGATTATAAGTTCAGATTATGCCACTAGTGTGGTGTTTATTCCAGTTATGGGTTTTAGACTGTTTCCTGTTGCTGCCTAGGTTATTGCTGGGATGGTCTCCTGTGTCTACATCAGTTATACTTTGCAAAACAGGATAATGCAACATGCACTGTCTCAAACAGGTTAACTCTTGCCTCCATCCCTTAGATCAAATAATCCATAATAACCTAGTTGTTGACAGGATGTTGAGGCCTAGCAAAAGAAATGTTTAATAGGTAGAGAAAATCTTTACTCCATCCATTCAGCTCACAAAGATTAGTAAAATGTTAAAATATTTGCACACATTTATTTGATGCACATGTGATCATTTCTGTATTTTTGTTACTGATACAGGTAACATTTTATATTTCATCCCATTGATTTATTTTCTTAACTCTTTTTACACATACTAGATATAACTAATTTCTAACAGCATTTATTTATGGTTTTTCTTCTGCCTTGGTAGAATTCTGATACTAATTCCGGTTCTGGGAATGTGTTTCACTATATCGCTACTTACCGAGGAATCTTCATCTGTTAATTTTGTTTTCTTTATAAGCAACAATTAACGTTAGTGAGGTACTGGCAAAAGATTTTTTAAGTTTGCAGTCTTCTCTGTGTACATGAAATGTATTTACTTTATGTCACTGGGACATGACAGATTATTAAGGTGTGCTTCCTTTAAAAGAAAAATGGTATTTTGCTTTGCCTTAAAAACAACTTGTTATCAAAGGGGCATGTATACGTGGGACAGTTTTTCTGTCAAATGTATCCGTTTGAGATATTCGCATGTGAACATCCCTATACACATTAAAAATTAGTGATGTCATACATGATTCGGTGAACGGCAGCATAGTCTAGTCACTAAGACTCGTGTCTGATACTGGGCTCAAATCTGGATATCATTTTCCAACAAATTATTTTTCAGTTTATCCCAATAAATATAAAGGTTGTTTCTGTAAGTTTTCAGTATGGTTGCTTTGGAGAAAAAAATAACTTAAGTATAAATATTTTCAGGAATGTAAATGTTTATTTGGTTTCAATGTTTTTATGACAAGTGACAGCTAAGAAAATGTTCAAGCAATAATCTGAAAACCAAGCGAACTCCATCTTTGTATGTAATGATTTGTTTAAAATATTATTTCATGAAATACTAGTACAGAAATGATGAAAAAAACAAACAAAAATGAGCATTTCTATTTTGAAAATACATTTAAAAATGTCACATTTATTGGAAAAAAGGGCACATAATTATTTTTGAATAAAATTACCGTGACTTCCTTGAACTGAATCCACAGAGTATTCTGCAGGAGTCTTACAGACTGGATCAAGCTATCATTCACTGATTTGTATACTTTGTATGTGGTATTTCTGTGGGATTTTCACATGCAAATATTTCAGAAGATACATTTGACGGTACAACTACCATACGTACATGCGAGTGAACTCTTCAACGTACATTAGGAAGATTGAAATCTGTTTTTACCAGGTCTGATGGTTCCCATGGTAGAAATACATCAGTACTATACCCTATTTTGTCCTCTTATTCGCAAGGTCATACTTTGTTAGGGAGGTTGCATTGTGAGCTGCCCCTCTAAAAGTTTTTTTGTTAGTGATTCACAGAATATTGTATGCAGCAAATCCTATCAGCCTCTTTCTGCTATTATTAAAGAGTTTTAACCTGTGCATACAGTATTTTAAATAAGATTTTCTCCTACTCCTGTGTTCAAGACATTAAATAAAATGAAAGAATCATTTTTATTTATGCTTTTTACTACTGTCCATACAGAATTGTATAGTACCGTATCTTAGTAGTTCCTTCATCTGTTGCATTTGAAGCTAATAGTGATGGATGCCCATTGTTTTCATCATAATATTATTATGGTCTCATTGGTAAACATGAGAGGTCTTAGTGGCTAAGTGGTTAAGGTGTTTGACTCGAGACCAAAAGGTCCCCTGTTCAAATGCATCTTGGCAGGGATTTTGAAAGGCCCTTAACCCATTCTTCACCTCTGGCACAGCTTGTTGTTCAATATGGATTACACCAGAACATTTCTGTGGTTTGGATTTTATGTTAAACTGTAGTTCCCCTTAACCCAGTAAGATTGTTTTGTTACGTTAGGGTAGCTATGACGGGCATGCGTAGCAAATCGAAACTGTGTGAAACCAGTGACCGAATTACCCTCTGTGGTCTCCCCACCAATAATGGCATATGCATTATTATTATGTTGGTAAAGGTTTAGTGATTATCTTCCTTAATTACATTAAAATCCGATCAAAGCCTTCAGTATGTAATTAAATAATTTTATAACTTTTTGCAATAAAGTCTTCATGGGTGTATCACTGGATTGTGTTGTAAAAACACACTATTTCTATGAGCCTGCTGTCAGTCAGCAGATAAGTGCAGTTGATTTCACAACTGAGGAAGACGGCAGAGCTAGCCGTCAAAATAGCTTGTTTTTCCAACCCTATCCGACAGTATTCTCTTGAAGACTATAGAAATCATACCCCAGGAAATTCTCCATTCTTATGATTCCTTCTTTGTTACAGTAACATCAGTGATCCAATTCCAGCACCAATTCTTGTTTTATCTCGGTTATACTTGTAATTCGTTTTTCTAGCTTTAAAAGCCCTTATACGTGTTTAATATTTGTTTTGCTTTCCTGCATCAGTATGAAGTAATTGGTTCAGTATGGACTTTACTTCAGAAATTTAGAAGAGCATAGAGCCATTGTCAACATTGTGTGTACTGTATATCTTGATGTTGCCACAAAATGGTGTAATGCTTGTTCAAAAGGATGCCAAAAGTTGATAGATTCTTTCCCTCACTTCTTCTGGGCCTGTCTCTAAGCATTAATTACATCTTTTCATATAATATTATTTCCAGTGCAATTGCTGAAAAGTAAGATTCTAGAAACAATGATGGGTGATGGAGAAATGTGCCCTTTGTTAACCCAATATCAGTTTTATAGTGTTTTGATGATTATTCTGATACTGTTAGTTAGCATCACAATCGTGCCTTCTTTCATAAGATATTAATATGATTCCCCTTCTGCCATTTCCTTTGTTTTAATGTTGTCATTGCCTTGGGAGTGCTACCTTGCATAAAGTATCTATCAACTATTATATTAACTTTTTTTAAATACACTTTTTGATTTCACACCATAAGGAAATATAAATATCACTCGAGTTAATTGTTACCAGTTTATCAAAATTTTTGACAAATTTTTATCTTTTGTTGTATCCTCTGTACACTGTTTTCCAAGGGACTTGCATGTATGTGCTTCTTATGAAACGCTAATGTTTTAATTATTTTCATTTTATTCCTACACAACATATAAAATCAACTGTACCATTTTTCGTATATATTTGTCATAAATAGTTTAGACATTATTTGAACATTTTGTAATAATGCTATGGCTACCTGTTAAACAACCATCATATAACAGTTGAAATTCTACTGTGACTAGAATCTTACTAGAATAAATTGTTTTGTTGCTTTGGTAAAGCATGTGATGTGAAGAAGAGACATTTGATGAATTACTAACAGAATAGTGCAATCTTTTTTTGATTTCTTCCCCCCCCCCTTAAATAAAGTACAAACCTTCTACATACATCAATAAAGTCCCATGTGTTTAATTGTTTCGTTAAATGTAGGTGAAAAAATGTCCATGTTATTTGTAGAATTTACAAAAAATGTTTATTCTGATTAATAACTCATCAGTGTAGTAGGTACGGAGTAAAAAAGTTTTTAAACCTTCTCAGCATATACCCTGTATCTGGCTATACTGTAAATATTGTTGCACTAACTACTGAATTTTTCTACTTTATTTCTGCACAAATGTGCAATATATTTGCAAAGATTTTTTATGCTTTGTTTTACAGTCACATTTGTTTTACAGTCACATTTGTTTACTAAGTGTTTCAAATAGATGTAGCTGGCAATTATTTAAATATATTGATGATAATGTATTCTGAAGTGAGATTGTCTGGGAAGGATAAAATTGTTTGATTTCCAGGAAGAATATTAAAGATGAAGCAAATTGCTTATGGAAATGATGAAAAATTGACATTTGCTCAGGCTTTAAAGAAAGAAGGAAAGAATGTGAATCTATTCCACCTTATCTGACAGATTGTCAGCAGCTGATATACATAAGAAATGTGCGTTGACCTTGTTTGTGATGACCCCAAAAAAAAAAATCTTCTGAATTAGTGATGGTTTCAAAGGGCGCTAGACACAAATGATGTGCACAAATGGTTTAAAACGTTTGCATACAACCTAAATTTAGAAGGGAAGGAGGTGATCTGAGAGCAGCTGATTCTCATTTGCAGCCCCGCAGGGGCCTGGTACGTAAGTGCCAGGTACGGGTTTGGCGAACCCGCGGTGCCCGAGCTGGAAACTTGTAAGCGCCGCAATTTTCCCACACCGTAAACTCCTACCATGCTTCAACGACCACCGTAGGGCGTGGCGGTGGAACGTTGTGTGCCTAGGAGAACGGGGATCTTGGCTTCATCGCCCGGATCGCGAGGATGGTAAAAACCTCTATAATAAACCCCTCAACCTCAAGGTCGGATACGTGCCGAGGAGGTGCATGGGTGAGAGGCAGATCACTCGCTAACGTACAACCTCAGGGGCACCTGCGCACCCCTGTTGTATTAGCGCTTCTTTTTAAAATGGTTTAACTCGTGGGACCAAAATGAAGCCTCACAAAACAACCACAGACCCCTGCGGCCCGGGTGTGTCGCAGGCAAATAAAAATACATCCAGTTCAAAAAAGCGGGCGAGGGTTGAAAGCCCTCCCCCAGAACAAAATTACAGTAACGGCAAGGGTTGTTTAATAGACAATGCCTTCGTTATCATGACACGGGTGGAGGGATCTTTTGAGAAGATCTCTCCATTTTATGTAAACAAAGGTTTAGAGGGTATTGCGGGTACCCTCAAATCGGTAAAAAAGCTGAGGAACGGGACTCTGCTTTTGGAAACATCCACCCAAAAGCAGGCTGTCCAACTCCTTAAGTGCGAGAAGCTCGGGGAGTTCGCAGTAAAGTGCGAACTCCATAAAACTCTAAACTCTAGTAAAGGTATCATCACCAGCAGAGACCTCATAGATTTAGAGACTGAGGAACTCCTTAAGGAGTGGTCTACAGAACATGTGGTCGAGGTTCGTCAGATTAAACGAAGGGTTAACAGCAGTCTTGAGAAGACAGCCACCTTCGTCCTGACGTTCGACACTCCTACGTTGCCCAAAAACATCAAGGCAGGATATTTGAATTTGAATATCCGCCCGTATGTGCCGGACCCAATGCGCTGCTTTAAGTGCCAGCGGTTCGGCCATACGACGGCGACCTGCAAGGGTAACCCCACCTGTGGGAAGTGCGGAAAGGCGGCTCATGAGCCAGGCACTAGCTGCACGCTCCCACAGGTGTGTGTGAACTGCTCCGGGGCACATCCAGCCTGGAGCAGGGAGTGTCGATTGTATCTGGAGGAAAAAAAGATACAGGAGTTGAAAACGAAACAGCGGATTTCGTATGGCGAAGCCAAGAAGCAGTTTAAGGCTCTGGCTCCACCATTCTTCGCTACCAGCTTCGCGAAGACGTTATCAACTCCCGTCAGGAAAGAAAGTGTCGCTACCCAGACGTCCGTTGCGGACATGGGCACAAGTCCAATGTGCTCATGTCAATGCAGATGTGGTGCCACACCCATCAAGGTCATTACACCTAGGACCTCGGACGTCGGTAGCTACACTCTGACAAACTCGACCATATCGACAGCAAGTCCACCAGCTAAGGCACAGCCATCCGTTACAGTAGCTACAGTCGTGGGTGCCTCTGCACCAGCAGAAAGAGCACCCATTGCAGAAGCATTACCTGCAGCAGATGTAGCAAAGGCAACGCCATCTGCCAGTAGCGGATGGCAAACTGTGCAGCAAGTTCGGGGTCCGAAATTCAAATATACGGACCCCACCATGTTCTTAAAGTCCCCTTCTACATCTCCTCCCAGTTCCCCAACTGGCAGGGAGAAGAAGGGGAATAGGCCTCGGCGGAAGAAAAATCCGCACGACTCCGAGGCCTTAGAACAAGTGTCGTCTTCGGACCCAGAAGACGACATAATGCTGGTGGACGAACATAGTTCCGTTCCTCAGCAATCGCATGTGCAGGACCCACCCGACCCGGGGCGGGTGGTTTTAAATAGGTAGAATGGCTCCCATACTTCAGTGGAACGTTAACGGCTTTCAGGCTCACAAAGAGGAAGTCCAACTCTTAGCACGGTCTGATCCTTTGTGTCTCTGTCTGCAAGAGACACATTTCAGACCGCTACACCAGCCAGTGCTAAGAGGATATGACATATTCCGAAAGGACGATACCGAGGGTGATCGAGCTAAGGGAGGAGTGGCGGTGTTGGTCCGAAACACTGTCCACTCCGAACCCGTTGCTCTCACCTCGACATTACAAGCAGTAGCGGTGAAAATACACGGTCCAATCCAACTGACCGTATGCTCTGTCTATCTGCCACCCAGTGTGTCTGTCGGCTACGACGACCTGGTTGGCATTATACGACAACTCACTCGGCCCTTTCTCCTTTTGGGAGATTTCAATGCCCACAGTGCGTTGTGGGGTTCCACCACCGATTGCCCCAGGGGCCGAGTGGTTGGTAGATTGATAGAGTAGGAGGAAATTTGTATCCTGAATACAGGACAAATGACTCATTTCACCACTGCTACCGGTACGTCTTCTGCCATTGACCTTTCCTTGTGTTCCCCCTCAATAGCGGACTCCGTGCAGTGGGAAGTGGATCGCGACCTACATGGTAGCGACCACTTCCCAATTTGGATGCACGTCGAGTGTGAACGTGGAGGAGGAAATAACCGACGTAAATGGAACATCAGTTGTGCAGATTGGCAGCTCTACTGCCGTGCTGTACAACTGCAACCCTGTGGCAGTATACAGGAGAAGGTGAATCACTTCACAGAAGTGATTCACCGTGCAGCTGACGTTTCCATGCTGAAGAGCTCCGGAACGCTGCGAAGGACGCCCGTCCCCTGGTGGAACGATGAATGTCGTTCCGCCATCCAGGGTCGCAGACGGGCGTTGCGTCGCTTTAGGTTGTGCCCCACATCTGACAACCTAGCAGCGTTCCGTATTGCCAGAGCTAAGGCGCGTTGAGTTATTAAGGAGAGCAAGAAGAGGCCATGGCAGAACTTTGTGAGCAATATAATCGTTCCACGCCTTCGTCGAAAGTATGGGAGTCCATTCGCCGTATATCTGGAAGGTACTCCCGCCCACCAGTATCTGGGTTACTGGATCACGGATGGATAATTACTGACGAACGAAGCATAGCGCAGCTGATGGCGGAGAACTTTGCCGCTATCACTTCATCCACCAATTTTTACCGTCGGTTCCAGGCAACGCAAGATTGCTGCCGAGAGGCGTGCGCTATGCTTTGACTCGTCGAATATAGAGGCCAACGACTGCCCATTTACACTTTGGGAGCTGGAGTCAGCGTTAAACAGCGCCAACGACACTGCTCCAGGGCCTGATTTGATCCAGTACCAGATGGTGAGGCATCTTAATAAACATGCTAAAGGAGTACCTTCTAGATATTTTTAATGACATATGGACCGGAGGACACTTCCCCGACTCGTGGAAAGAAGCAACATTAATTCCCATTTTAAAACCTGGGAAAGGACAAATTGTTGCCAGGTAGCTATCGTAGTATCGCCCTTACAAGCTGCGTGGGTAAGACACTGGAGAGGATGGTCAATCGCCGCCTCGTCTGGTGTCTAGAATCCCAAAAGCTTCTGAGCCGCTTTCAGTGTGGATTCAGGAAGTTCCGTTCCACCTTGGACAACCTGATCCTCCTGGAGGCGGCAATACAGGATGCGTTTATTCGCAGCCAACACCTTGTGGGTGTCTTTTTTCAATCTCGAAAAGGCCTACGATACTACCTGGCGGCATGTAATTTTAAAACAGTTACATGAATGGGGTTTTAGAGGTAACCTACCCCGTTTTTTAAAATCATTTTTATCTGGTCGTTGCTTCCGGTACCGAGTCGGTAGTGAAGTGTCGGATCTTTTTACTCAGGAAAACGGTGTCCCTCAGTGATCAGTTTTAAGCGTTACGCTTTTTGCCATAGCGATAAACAGTATAACAGTCGTCATAAGGAGTCCCTTACGGTTCTCCTTATATGTGGACGACTTTTTAATTTTTATTGCATCGTCCAGCCTGAGAAGTGCCGAGCGGCAGCTGCAACTCACGCTGAACAGGCTGGATGAATGGTCAGTGCACACCGGTTTTCGTTTCTCTGCCGAGAAAACCTGGTGTGTACTTTTTACTCGTAGCAGAAGCCTTTTACCAGAGCCCCACCTTACCCTGAGGAACACCGTTCTAAGTTTTACTGATACTGTTAGATTTCTGGGCTTCATTTTAGACACAAGGCTCAACTGGCTTGCGCATCTAAAAGATGTGAGAGCCAGGGCCTTGAAAGCTCTTAATCTTTTAAAATGTCTATGTGGCAGGTCGTGGGGCGCTGACCGCTCCTGCCTGCTACAATTTTACAGAGCCTTTGTACGGTCGCGTCTGGGAGTATGGCTGCATCATATACGGTTCGGCACGGGACAGCTACCTACGCATTTTAGATAGTGTCCACCATGCAGGAATCCAACTCGCCACTGGTGCCTATCGCACGAGCCCTATACGCAGCATTTGTGCTGAGTCTGGTGAGCCGCCGCTTTCCACCAGGCGGCACCTCCTCATGGTGCGGCACTATGTTCACATTGCCGCAAACACCCGGTAGTCCCGTGCACGACGTACTAATGACGTCAAATTATGGTCAGCTATACGATAATCGCCGTAGAGCGACCAGACCGTTCAGCCACCGTACAAAGGCGGTTTTAGAAGAATATGGTTGTGAACTACCAGCTTTTTATTACCAGGGTTGGAGTAAATCTCCTCCCTGGCTTATAAAGAGACCCAGATTGATTTTAGAAATGTCAAGGTTCCACAAGCTGTCTACTTCTGACAGTGTTTTTAACAGAATTTTTAGTGACATTTTAAACCAGTATCAGGATTTTACCCCGGTATATACGGATGGGTCTAAGCAGGCTAACGGAGTGGGCTGCTCCGTAGTGTTCCCTCGAGCGACTTACAAATACAAGCTGGATAGCAGGTGCAGCGTCTATACTGCCGAGTGCTACGCCATACTAAAGTCGCTCCAGCATATGAAGGTAAGTTGCTATATGAAATACATCATATGCTGTGATTCCCGCAGCTGCATTCAGGCATTAGGAAACATGTACCCAACAGACCGCTTAGTCCAGGACATCCAGGACGCCCTCCTTTCACTTCAATCATCTGGAAAGGAGGTTTTATTCTGTTGGGTACGGGGCAATGTGGGAATCAGGGGGAACGAGGCAGCTGATGAAGCTGCCAAATTAGCCTGTGACAAGGTCCGAATCGACTTTGCACCGGTCCCAAAGTCAGACCTTGCCTCGGCGGTGAAGAGATTTATCTTTGATATTTGGCAGAGGCAGTGGCTGGAAGTCGAGCATAATAAGCTCCGGCAGGTCAAGCCGACCGTTCAGCCGTGGAGCAGCTCCTTCCAGCGGGCGAGGAAGGGATGAGGTTCTCCTTACTCGCCTCCGTATAGGGCACTGTCCTCTCACGCACAGCTTTCTTCTCCGCCGGGAGGACCCACCGAATGTGATGCTTGTGGCGTACCTTTGACGGTACGCCACATTTTAACTGATTGCGTTTTATTTTTTGACTTAAGGGCAGACGTTGGCCTAGCCAACGATCTGACCCTTATTTTAAGTAATGAAGCTAACAGTGTGGCAAAAGTTTTAAAATTCTGTGCATTAGCCGGTCTGGTCCCAAAAATTTTGGGCACATCGGCATAAGTTTTAAGATGGATGGGAGGCCCCTCTACAGCTTCCCGTCCATGTGTACTGCTTTTACTTTTTATATTGTAATAATTCCCATCTCCCTGGACATTATACAGCCAGTGAGGTGGGAATGGTTTTTAATTCATTTTTAAACCTGTTCGACGCTGGTAGCATTTTTACAGCCACGTCGTGTTTTGGTTTTATTTTGGTTAGCTGTCTGTATGGCCGACCCCTCTACAGTCGGCCATGCAGACGGTTATATTCCTAACTAGCCACACTGTTAAGCCGGTTGTTGCTACGGCGCTAATGACCCCGTCGTCGACGCGCCCCTAAGCCCTAGTAACAACAACAACAACAACAACCTATTCTTCCTTATTTTCGTTTCCCAGCAGCATTTTCACTGTCACTATTGTTGAAGTATTAAAAATTAGTTGTACTTTTCTTATCCAATGTGGTGGCACCTTAACACATACAGCCACATTAGCAGGTTGGAAAACTTTTGTTTTTAATCATTGAAGTTCTTCTGTATTATTTTATAAATGGTTCCATAATTTTTGTGATCACTACTGTTCTCACTCCTATAGTCTGTTTCTCACTGTATTAGTCAAACTTAAATTTGAGGACCTTTGTATACACACTGATGACAGTCTGGCTTAAAAACAATTAGAAATAGGCTTATAATGTTTGGTTCTTAAATATGAAAGTGAAATGACGTGTGTTTTTGGACTCTCTAAACCTGAACTTTGTGAAACTTCTGGTCCATATATTCTTATGTTCCCTGAGTGATTTCTTTAGACAGGTTGGCTTCTTAACAGTATTAATACTTGTGCAAATACGGGCTTTTGTCCTTTTATTGTTTCTTACTAGTCGGTAACATAAATGGTTTGCAAACATCGCTTCATGTGAGGAAAACTGATATTCTGTATGCTGTTGAGCCTGTAAAAATTCTTTAGTTTTCTGACTTTCATTTCCAAATAATACGAATCATTTTTTACAGATATCATTTGAACTCCTAGTCAAGCGCCAGATACGTCGTTTGGAGGAGCCTGCTCTACGATGTGTTGAATTAGTTCATGAGGAAATGCAAAGAATAATACAGCACTGTGGCTCAGAAGTTCAACAGGAGTTAATGCGTTTCCCAAGGCTTCACGAAAAAATTGTTGATGTTGTAACACATTTATTGAGGCGTAGATTGCCAGTCACAAATCAAATGGTAATAACTAAAGAAAGGAGTAGACTAAATTCAGCTTTTGAAGTTCACATGCTTGAATGTTCAATAAATCTTGAAAATATTTGTAGAATTTATCTGATTTAAAAATTATGCTTCACATTTTCATTAGTAAGTTTTTCTGTTTTCACAGTTCTGTAGCCTTTGCAGAATTGTTCTTAATTCTTGGTTATCTTTGTAACAGTATATGTTCAGCTGACATTTTGTCATTTGCATGTTATAGGTTGAAAACCTGGTAGCAATTGAACTTGCATATATTAATACGAGACATCCAGATTTTAACAAAGATGCAGCACTTGCTTCTTGCTTGTTCAAATCAACAGCCCCTGAAGATGACAAAGGATCCCCAAAAGCCTCAAACTTGAGATTGACTGATGCAGGTGTAAAATTTCCTGATGCTACTGGCTCCTTCCTTGTACAAAATGATATGGATGGAGTGAAGGTAAAACAAGTTCTCCTCTTCTATTCCAGACTCCCTCCCTACCCACCCCCCTTTTCTTTTCTTTTGGCTTATTATCTTGTTTTCATATTTATGAATGTTTCAGAGTCCACCTTCTATGAATAAATATAACGGTGAAGGTAGTGGCTGGCTGTCAAACATATTTCCTGCTAATCGTGGGGAAAGTAAGGAAAATCAAGGTAGTAAAGAGAGAGGTTCTGAATCTGGGTCACCTTCTATACCACATCGTGTTTTTGAACACAAAGGTGTACTCTCACCTCAAAAGCCAGTCAATCTCTTACCAGAAGTTCCTGTTCAAACTAATAGAAAACTTTCTGAAAAAGAAAAGAGAGATTGTGATGTGATTGGTTGGTATATTAATCTCATTTAGCAGAAAAAAATTATATAAAAAATGTGAAAACAATTTACTGATACTTGTTTCATATTCCAGAACGTCTTATAAAGGTGTACTTTTACATTGTGCGCAAATCAATTCAAGATACAGTACCAAAGGCTGTAATGCATTTTCTTGTAAATTATGTCAAGGATAACCTTCAGTCTGAACTTGTTGCACATTTGTACAAATCTGCCCAAGCTGAGGAGTTGTTAAGTGAAGCAGAACATGTAGCTCAGCGTAGAAAGGATGCTGCTGATATGCTCAAAGTAAGTTTTGGCTAATATTATTTGGAAAATGCATAGTCTAAAATTGGTAGAAAAAGTGTATTGATTTGTGTTGTATTAATGCCTCTGAAAATTGAGTGGGTTACTTGGGTACTGTATTAGGGAGTCTTACTACTGCTTAAATTTCAATAGGCAGTTTTTCTTTAGCCTTATGAAAGGAAAATTGTTTAGCAAATGTTACTTAGCGTTCTAGTTTATGTAAAGTAATAATCCATCACAATACCATAGTTTAATCAAGTGGGTGAACGGTAATATTCAGTCCCTGTTTTCAGATGGACCTGATTAGATTCCCAGCCTGACAATCCAAATTTTTGATGGTGTTCCAGAATCACTGCAGATTATAATTGATGACCCATATAGTCCAAATTAAAAATTATTGATAATCATTGTTTTGCTTATTTTCTTGAATTTACTTTATATACATTCAGAATCTTTTCAGTCCATAAACATGCTCCATGTCTTAGTGGTCCTTTTCAGTTCTATATGCATTTCATATTAATGTATTTCATATTATACTTTTGTGAAACATTCTTGCACTGTATACATTGAATGTGTAGTAGACACATCAGTTCTGATGAACAAATCCCGGAATCAGTTTTTTTAGTTTTTTCAAGCTCTCTTATTGGGCAGTTACCAGTCTGAAATAATCTGCAGAATAATTTCTTTTGGCCTGACTTGCCCCTTCCATCTCACAACATATCTCTACACTGTTTAAGACTAAATATTGTTTCACACGTAGATCTTCTATGGTCTTGAAACCAGAAATCGGCTCTGGTGCCAAAACTGGGGAACATGTACTTTTGTATATAGGCCTATAACGAAACACTTTTCCAGCAGTATTCACAGATAATATTATTGGATTTCCAGTCTAGTCTTTTTGTGTCCTGCTGCACAATGTATCTGTGATTGGTAGGCTCTGTCATTGTCAGTTGCTGATATAAAAAAAAATCTGTTCCCCACTCGATAATAATTTTGGGACAGGTCCATTTCAGCAGTAAATATTTTGTTTTTTGTGGTTTCCTGCAGACATGACAGGGTGGTTCCTTTAATGTGCTGTTTTAAACTTGGTGTTATAATCTCTATAAAATCCTGAAACAACTACATGTATGCAGACACATTTGTGTGAAGTTTATAACTTTTATTCTTTCTGCAGAGTGTTCGTACCTTTCCAAATACCGTGCCATAATATTCAGATTTACAAGACAAGTAGCTGTTTTAATATTGGCTGATGATGCTCAATGATTCACTGATCTAAGATGCTTAAAAAATTGTTTGTTGTTGTTTTTTTCTTTGTTCCAGGCTCTCCAAGATGCCAGTAGCATCATTAGTGAGATACGCGAAACCCACGTGTGGTAATTTGCAGTGCTGTGTAGTGTGGCTATAGAACTTTTGTGATTTAATGTAAAATTTTGTTTGGATATTTGAAATGAAATTCTTGCAGCTGCAAAAGTGACTTTTAAATACTTGAAAGACTGCGCTAATGTATTTTACACAACATATGATCGTATTTCAGAGCTTGAATAGCAAAATCTTTTTATATGAACGGCTGTTTTTAATATTGTTGTGTAGAACTACTTGTACTCTAATTTTTGTAATATTTATTTAAAATAGTCCTTTTCTCGTGTTAAAAATACTTGTATAGTTTTCATCTCCTGTTGAATAATTGTTTAAATGCGTGAGTTACAGCTGCTGGTTTTTTTATTGTTGAAGAAATGTCTTACAATTTATCAAGCAATACTTTAGTATCAGACCCTTTCCCTTGCATACAAGCCTTTTTTTAAACAACAGAATTAAATGGGTATTATGAATATTGATTTACTGTATTCACTGAAGAATGTAAAAGGGGAGCTGGATTCACTGTTATACTAGCCAATACATATAAGCATACTGGACTTGTTGAGGTATCTCCTGCACATGCCCCCTTTTTCAGCCACCATAATCACCATCAATTTTCTTTTAAAAATGTCATTTGCCAATACAGTCAGATTGTGAGTTGGATTCAGTGCTTAACTACCAGAAACTAATTTAATGACTCTACAGCCTCATATCAACAATTCATTATCACTACCAGAAAAACCTAAGGAAGGATATGGAACTTCAACCCATTGCTTATCATAGATGATGGGGTTGGAATCAAAAACACACGCACACACACAAAAACCCACATGTAACATGTTATTTTGGTACTGAACCATATTCTTGCAAGTAGATAAGACACTTAGCAAGGAGGTTCAAGTTGATCATACCCGTGCATGGTGTGTGAATGGCTAACTGAGGTATCAAGGCCAGAGTGATGATGAAGGGGTCTGAAAAACTGACACTATAACTCAGGAGAAATGTTAAGTTCATGTCAGTTTAGCATAACAGTTGTTTGTTATGACACTGTCACAGAAACACTAGAAGACAAATGACACACCTTGACAATGACGTTATTCCTGATCCTGAACTTTTCCAGCATGCTGATTTTTTAACATATTGATCGCTGGGTTCCAGGGTTCACTAAGCTGGTACCCAGAGTCTCTGTTCACTATAAGCTCAGCTGTTCTGATGTCATTGGCTTCTGAGACAGTGCTGTCCCAGAAGCCTTTGGCTGGTGCTAAAATTATAATCTCCTCAAATTTAGAAGTAGTTCCTTCCTTTCCAGCCACTGCTTATTTTTCCTCCAGACACACACAAACATTTCTTATATGCTCCACACAATGCTGGATTTGTCCAATAAAAGCCTGCATGCATTTACAAGGTATGCAGTAAATACCAGGTTTACATAATGTCAGGCCATGCTTCATTTTTTTTAAAACTTTATGGGTGGTTTGAAAATGGTGTTCACTCCAATGTTTATTCAATATTCTCCCTATTCTTGCTCTTCATGCATCCACAAAAGGAATGAAGGCATGGCACTTGCCATCATCACATGCCTGTCATATACCCTTCTCATGGGTAGTCAGAACTGTTGCATTGCACAAGGTGACATTTGCTAGCTTTCAACTACGGGCCAGTATGAGTATGCTTACAATAAATCAACTGTTCCAACATCCTGTCAGCTCATTTTTTTCACCAACGCATCAAGAAACGGCAGCCTTTTCCACCATGGTGAGCTGAATATTGTGATGGACCACATTCGAGTTTGCTGAGAACTGATTCTCGCTGTTTCTACCATGTGACAAAGCCTGGAGGGTGAGTTGTAATGCTCTGACCTGGCATTTGGCGAATGGTGGTTCGAATCCCTATTTGGCCAGCCAGATTTCGGTTTTCCATAGTTTCCTGAAATCACTCCAGACAAATGCTAGGTTGGTTCCTTCTAAAGATCATAGCTGAATTCCTTCCTGTTCCTTTACCCACATACTCTCCCATCTCTAATGACCCTGACACCTAGACGTAAAGCCCAAGGTAAAAACAGATCTACCTTGCAGGCATATCACAAACCTGATGTCAGCATACCTATACAAGCATTGTGACTGAGCATTTTGTTGTTTAGTGCTCCTTCCTGAAAGAACTCCAGGAAGAAATTTGCAATGACTGGTGATAAAGGGAGCCCATTGCTACCCATCTACCTGCTTATAATATAATCCCCCAAACTAGAAATAAGTAGTGGTCAAAGCATGGTGGAAAAAAATCAAGCATTCCTCGATCAAAATGCCTACCTTAAAGTTCTAAGGTATCCAACAAGGGGGTGTGTAGAAAAGAGATATCACATTACCACTTGCCATTAAATCACCCGGTTCTAACTTCATGCTGTCCAAGATCTCCAAAAATTCACCGGACTTTTGAATATAGTGACAACCGTTTCCTATTAATAGAATAATAATATTTTTGAGGTATTTGACCAGATTGTAAAGTGCGCTATCTACCGCACTTGCAATAGGTGACATTGGCTCTCATACATCATGCACTTTTGGAAGATTGTATAGCCCAGGGGGCATTGGAGTTCAAAGTTTTAGGCATCTCGTCAAATCGGGGAGTTCTCAGATGTGAAGAAGCTTTGCAGTCTTGCTGGTAGGCTCAGAAGTATGGTATGCACTATACACGTGAATCAGCTACACAGTTCGCAGAGGCTGTGTGGAGTGCATTGGGAGGCTTTTTAGGCTGAGGGAGGATGACACAGAACAGGAAATATAGTTATGGGCAGCCCAGACAAACATCCTGAACTCAAAAATATTATTCGTAGTACAGAAGCTGATATCGTGATAGACACAGAAAGCTGGTTAAAACCGGATATAAGTTCCACAGAAATTTTTAATAGTTGCATGAACATTTTCCATAAGGATAGGTTGCATTACCATGGAGGTGCTGTATTTATAGCTGTTAGTAAGTACCTCCCATGTAATAAAATAGATGTTGATACAGTCTGCGAAATCTTATGGATTAATCTCAATGTAGTTAGGACAAAACTTGTGATAGTCTAATTCTATCGTCCACCAGATGCAGACATAACTATTTCTGAGGTCTTAAGGAGTTGTGTAAATAATAAAACTCGTCAATTTCTGGATCATACTAAAATAGAAGATGGTGACTTCAACTTACCATATATCAACTGAACTAATTACATTCATGTTACTGGTGGTAGGGATGAAACAACTTACGAAATCATTCTAGACCTGTTCTCAGAACATAATCTTGAACAGATCGTCACTGAACCAATGCCACAGTGGTAACGAATACATTTTAGATATTCTCATTACAAATAGGCCCGAATTAGTCGCAGACATTTCTACCACCATGGAAATTAGTGATCATAAAACTGTAATTGCTACAGTAAAATTAACAACCGCACACAAAAAGAAAAAAGAAAGAATCGTTTACAGTTTCGAAAAGGGCTCGAAGGAGTGTTTTACAACATATTTGAGGGATAATTACCTTACCTTCATAGAAGCAAAAGGCACCATTGAAGAGATGTGGCTTCAATTCACATGTATAGTCAGAAAAGGTATGAACTTACATTTACCAAAATGGACAATCCGGGAAGAGAATAATCCTCTGCTTTTTGAGTAACCTTTTAACTTTACATGTATACCACAAAGGAAAATACATGCACGCTCAAGAAGGATGAGGTTTTCGAGTGATTTAAATAAGTTAGATGATACAAGAGGATATATTAAGATTGCGATGTGCAATGCCTTTCATAATTTTTATTGCAATTCACTTTCTAAGAGCCTCACCAAAAACCCAAAGAAATTTTGGTTGTCTGTAAAAAAAAAGTTAGTTGTAGTGACAACAATATGCCAGTTCTAATACAAGATGGTTGTGAGTTGATGGCAGCCACGACAGGGCTACTGTACTTAATATCGAATTTAAAAATTCTTTCACAGATGAAACCTTGGAAACATTCCTACTTTCCACATTGTGTAGCTATAGAGATGGATCTGGTACAAATTGATAGTGTAGGCACTGTAAAACAATTAAAGCTCCTGAAGTGAAGGAAAGTGCTGGGTCCCGATGATATACCAGAAATAGTATTTTCAGAATACGCAGAGGAAATAGAACCATTTTTGTTGAATATATTCTGTAAATCTTTAGAAGAGAACAAAGTATTTTCTGAATGGAAAATACCCCAGGTAATTCCTGTTTTGGAAGGAAAAAAAAAAAATGGCTAGCAGAGAGACCCTAGGTATTATCGGATATTTTCACATGATGTAATGAAAGTTATAGATGCAGGTTCACAAGTTGATACAATTTTCTTGGATTTTCAGAAAGTTTTTGACTCCGTACCTTACAAATGACTTTTAGTGAAGATTCGAGCATTCAGTATATCAGATCAGATTAGTGAATGGATATTAGATTTTCTAGCTGGCCAGTTGCCATATGTCATTGTTGACAGGAAAGCCTCTTCTAATCTAGATGTTAATTCAGGCGTACCTCAAGGCAATGTTAGAGGACCACTTCTTTTCTTAATTTTTTATAAACGATCTTGGTGACAACGTTAATAGCAGGTTGCGCTTGTTTGCTGATAATGCAGTTACCTGTTGGGAAGGAAGGTGCTCTGATGATGGCTTAGAAATTTAGCATGATTTGGATGTTATTTTGGAGTGGTGCCATAGATGGCAATTTATACTCCACTGCAAAAAGTGCAGGGCAATGTGAATAACTAACAAAAAGAATCCATTTGTTCACGAGTACAAAGTAAAGAATTAAGTTGTTGACACGGTTGATTCCCTGAAGTATTTGGGCATAATAATACAAATCAACATGAAATGGGACTTGCACATAACTTCTGTCATAGTTAAAACTATTTCTAGATTACAATTCGTGGGTCATATTTTGATGAATTGTAAAGCTCATACAAAGGAAATAGCATACAAAACTCTCATGCATGCACGTTTGGATTACTGTTAAGAAGTTTCGTATCCGTATCGCAAGGGTTGATTGACGCGTTGGAGAAAGTACCGAGAAGAGCCGCTCGATTCATGACTGCCTGCTACAGATCTTACAAAAGCGTTACAGAATTGATTCATAGATTGGGCTTGGACTGTTTGGCAGACAGGCGATGTCATTTACGTTTGAATTTATTGGCAAATGTGCAAAATTTTTTGATTTTCGAATAAAATATAATACTTTTCCCACCAATCTATTTAGGTTGCAGTGACAGGAGGATAATATTAGAGAAATAAGATGCCATACTGATGCTTTTATATATTCTTTCTTTCCTTGTTCTGTTCGGAATTGGAATGCACGGAATAAGGATTGGTGCTTAGCACCCTCTGCCATCCACAATATTTGTGCATTTCGGAGTATGGATGTAGATGGCTCCAGTTAGTCTTCTTATATGCCTGGTGCTTCAATAGTTGAATCATTTTTTTATGGTAATCCACCCTACTGAAAATCACCTTACATTTTTCTTTGTCAATAGGAAGAATTAATGATATTATTGTCTTTCTTCAACTCCTGCAGTGCATTCCTTTCTGCCCTACAGATGTTTGATTTTGGTAGTTTCAACTTGGAATGCTTCTGACATGTTTTGCATCTAATCTTTTCTGATTCTTCTGCAGGCAATGTACAAAATATAATTTCCAAACCCTTGATGATCTCCCTGTAAGGCACAGTTGTAAGAACAGGAAAAAAGGCCACTTGATAGCACTGACTTTACAGTGTGGTTCAGCTCTCTGTCAGAGAGGTTGATGATCATTTACATCTGAACATTTCACTGAAAACTGTTTAAATTTTGGCCAACACTCATTGTTGTTTGAAGAAACTATATGCTGCGGTACTGCCATGCACCTACCCCCATGCATCCACAGATAAGGCATTAGCTAGGCAAAGATGGTACAAAAGCTTGATCAGTTCAGTCAAGGGCTTGCCTTGTAAACTGTATGATTTCTCTCTCCAGTGCAAGGTTAGCCTGTCACATTATTTTTAAAGCTGCAACTGAAGTAATAGATTGGCAAATCCTGGTACCACATTGCGATCCCAGTATCTTTGCAGGAAACTGAAGGTGTACAAAACCTTGGATTTTTTATTCTGCAGCTTCTCAGAAAATCTCCTCCCCGTGGAGACTGGTGATGTAAGAATGAAGTTTTTTCATGGCATTGTAGCACATATGGTATTTCTAAAAGGTGTTTTTCATGATGAGCCAACTTTCTCCCTTCTTATCTTGGTTCTCCGGGTGGAGCCGCATTGAATTGTTGAAACCTAACATTTTGGCCATCGTGCTTCCTCCTTTCTTGACTCCATGTGTTATTACATTTCCTCCTTTTCCTGGAAACCCTTGAAATTTTTCATTAATATTCTGAACGTTGCTCTATTCTATAGCATATCTTCTGTTACTCCGATCTCTCTCATATCTTTCTTTACTCTTTGGATCCACTGGTTGCCAGTCTTATTCTTGTAAACATGGTTAAAAATTCTTGTTGTAAGTCTGCTTTTGTCCATTCTTATTATGTGACCATAAAATGGATTTTCTTTCTGATTGTGTCTGACTGCCTTTCATTTTTCTTCTTGCTTGCATAGATCTTTATTCCTCCAGTGCCTAAGCTCTCCTTTTTCAGTGATCCCCAAATTTTCCTCTAGATTTTCCTTTTCTCTCTCTCTCTCTCCTATTTCTCCAGTTTTCATGGAGCATAAAGATCCTTGGTTTGATTCCTGTGTTGTAGTGTTTGATTTTAGTTTTTCTTGAAAGATTCTTCTTAAGGTATGTATATTTATTCAGTTGGTATGCTAGTTCTAGTTTTCTTGCTCTTGATCTGTTTGCTTCCTTATCAAGGCCATAAATCTGAATTACTTCACCTAGATATTTAAATTTATTGACCTTGTTTTTTTTCCATACTGTGTTTAGAACTGCGGGCAAATCCCTAATATTGGCCATGAATTTAGTCTTCTTGAAAGATATTTGAAGTCTGACTTTTTTTGCTATTTCTTTGAGAAGGTTGATTTGTTTTTATACAGTTTCTATACTTTCAGAAAGAATTGTTATGTCATCAGTGAAGGCCAAACAGTTTACACCAACCCCTTTGTGCTTCGAACCTAATCTTATGATGGAGTCCCCTTTATTTGAGTTTCTCCTCCCATAATCTTATTACCTTCTCCAAAACACAATTCAAAGGAATCGGGGAAAGCCCATTTACCTGCCTGAAACCAGTTTTAAATTTTCAATTCCTCTGATATCTCCTCTATAAATTTCTCTCTTGGCATTGTGTCTGCCTGATTATATTGACTCATTTTAAGTCAACACCAATTTCGTATAAAATGTTCAGTAATGAGACTCTGTCTACTAATTTGTAGGATTTCTTGAAGCCCACATAGACTAAAACATAGTTTTCTTTCTTTGTAATCCTGTCTCGTATTATAGTTTTCAGATTTAGAATCTTATCTACACAGGTTCGTTCTTTTCTTAACCTACCTTGGCATTCTTCGATTTGTTTGTCTTATACTTGTTCAATTCTGTTTTAAATAGCTTTTGACAGATTCTTAGATGTGACTGCTAGCAGTGAAATTCCTCTGCAGTTGTTTATATCTCTTTTGTCACCATCATGTATAATTGGTGTATCAATCGCCAGGGATTTTTTTTCTGTTTGCGAGATTTCGTGCAATATGTTTGTCAGTTTCTGCCTTACTTTACCACCTGTTGTTTTCCACAATTCTGTGACCATCACATCTTCCCCTGCAAATTTATTGTTTTTTGGACTTCTGATTATATCTTGTATTTCTTTCTTGTCTGGTGGGTCTGAAGGCTAAAATGTTTGCTTATGATTGACTAAATTCTACTCTTTATTGAGGTTTTTCATAGTTCATAAGTTTTTCAAAGCAACATGTCGGAATCTTGCAGTTGTCTTTGTTTAGCCCAATTTTCATTTTTAATACCAAGACTCTGTGGTTACTTCTTTGTTGTTTTCTCTTTTTTCACCTTGACATTCTGGATCTCTCTTTTTTTTTTTTTTTTTTTTTTTTTTTTGTCTTAGAAGAGATAGCTAGGTGGTCAGTTTGGAATTCTCCAAGGTTTGGGTTTGGAAACTGCCATGTTTATTTTCTGCCCAGTTTTTGAAAGCAGGTAGACATAATTTTGAGATTAAAGGCCTTGCACAATTCGACAAGCCTTTTTCCATTCATGTTCATTCTTTTGTGCACCAGGAACTCTCTTACAATGTTCTTATAAATTCTCTCTCTCCCAATTTGTGCTCTGAAATCTCTCCAAGTAACACTATGACTTGAGCTGTAGGAATTTTTGGGATTTCATTTTCTACAAGTTCCTAGTGCTCTCCTACTTTATCAGGATTTTCCCTATTTTCATCATTAAATAGGGCTGTTGCATATAGTTTTTATTTCCACATCTTATCAAGAGAGAGAGAGAGAGAGAGAGAGAGAGAGAGAGAGAGCCTCTCAGAGGGCAAATGGAAGTTTTTGACTGATTCCACTATGCACTTGTGTACTAGGAAAGCAGTGCCAAGGTGCCCATCTTTTAATTTATACATCCTGTAATTCTGAATCTTAACATATTACTGTCTGTATTTCTGGTTTCCTGAAGAGCAAGTATAAGGATTTTCTGGTCATCACAAATTTTGGTTTGTTCTTTTAATTTTTACTGTCACCCTTCATGCTTAGCCAAAATCATTAAATGAGGTATCATTTTAAAGATTAAGTTATTTGCTTTGGTAACATTAATTAAAAAAGGAATTTTTCGAAATTCAACCCATAAATTGCAAAATTATGAACACTTGAGGTCACGGATGCGATAGCTTAGAGTCAAGCTGCTAGGCTTTGCTGGCATCGATAAGGAGTGATGGTGTTACCACTAGATAGCAGCACCATATATCAATTTTTTTTCGGAGGCCTTGATTGCATTACCGTTAGATATTTCAGTTGAAACAATTGTTGATACAAAATGAGATAGTTCAGAGCCAAGCTATAAATTACATTTTGTTTTGTATTGTAAATTAACACTGTAAGGGGACCAGTAAAACTCGGTAATATTTTGTAATTGTGAAGTGAATTTAGTTCGCTACAGGCGGTTGTCGCCGGCATGCGTAACACGAGCCAGTATGCACCGATATTAGCAAGTGCACATGTACTCGCCGCTTGCAGCAGCAGTCGCTGGGCAGTAGTCTTGGAGAGCCTCGTGAAGAGTACAGATGGAAGACGTAAACTGCAATTTACTACCAACGGTACAACTTTGTGACCCATTTTGGCAACAGGAGTCTAAATGTAAGATAGCAGGGGTATAGCTAACAGTGATTGTGTGGAAGCAAAGCTACATTCTGTGTTGTGTAATCATCAGTATAAAATATACTGCAATAAACCAGAACTTTGCTTGTAACTTCTGTTTCACAATGCAAAACCTTCTCTAACCCACAGGCCACGAAGAATTCAACGCAGCCTTTTATCAAAATATAACATCTTTAACAGACTTTAGTTGCTTTCAGCAGCTATTCTTCTACGCAATTTGGTAATACTGAGTCATCAAATAATTACCTGGTGTTAGCTGCAGAATGTAGTCATCCTGGCAAGAAGAAACATCATGAAGATGTCACTATTGTGCAGGTTAGTGAAACCTAGCCGATCAATCAGTATCCACTTGGCGACCCAACAAACTCTGGTGTTGTCTGCGAAACTCAAACACTGCACCACACACACACCACATAGTTCCACTACAACATGAGTTTGTATTATACGTATGTCTAATGTGTCCAAAATCATTTTCTAATTGTTTCATAAGATGTAGTAAGTGTTCTGCTACAAACCTATTTCGGTTGACAAATAAAAAATTGCTACAAATATGAGTAAAAACCTCCAACCTCACTATTCATTGAATATCATTCACAAAATTTTTGCACGGGTCACCTAGTGTTAATAAAATACTCTCGAACTTCCAGCTATGTAAAAATGTCACTCTTGGAAACTTTTAAGGGATACGCTCCTCAACAGCATTTTCAATGGCAAGCTAGCATAACTCTCAGCTGTTTGGGTGTTGCGATGGAAATTAAAGATGACAAATACCAGACCTTGGTGGTGGTGTCATTCCTGATCCAGCACTTTTTGGGCATGCTGCTTGTTTAACATACTGATTGCTGATGCACAGCTTGTATACAATGTCTCTGTTCACTAAGTGCTCAGCTGTTCAGATCTGAATGGCCTCCAAGATGATACTGTCCCAGATGATTTTGGCCTTCAAATTTAAAAATATACCATTCCTGGGTTTCTTTAGTACTTCCACCTCAAAGAACGTCATGAAAAATAAAGGCTCACAGATAGAAATAATGCGATGACATCAGGGGCCTAGCCTTCTTTCTCTATGTAGGTGCCTTTAGTGCAGGAATAGAGAGAATGTTTAGCGAACATGGAGTGAAGACCATATTTAGACCACCTTCAAAATCATAAACCTGTTGGGAAGAATGAAGGACAACTTGGGATTACATATCACAGATATTTACTCCTTACCTAGTAGTGTAAGGCCGGTCATCCACTGCAAGCGTATTACTCTACAGTTGCATTTAAACTACATACATAAAGGGCAACCAATAGCTGGAGTATTAAATCAAGTTCACCCGCTAAAAAATATATCTACAAAATTTGTATTTCTTGAAAGAATATTTGTATTAATCATATTTCAAACAAGATTACAGAGTTAACGACTTAATGTAATCGTTCCGTTTGCATCTATCGCAATCCAATCTTAATATATTTTAAGTAGTTCAGCCGCATATTGCCTGATGCTATGTCGTTATGTAACTGTACTCACATATTTGTGGTTTAACTCACTTTTCTTCCATGCTGTTATATCATAGAAGACTGAAAACATATTAGGTACACAGATACCAGATACGAAGCTAAAGGTTTCTTATGGTTATAAGTTGGACAAAATTGTTGAAAGCTTGAAGTGTAAATAACTTGACATAACATTTGATAATAAACTCAACTGGGCAGAACACATTGGTCAGGTAGTAGGAAAAGGTTACAAAGTCCAGTCGTTTACTGAAGAGGGTGTCGAGAGAATGTGTACCAGAGAAAATAGGAAATTGCATTACAAAACATTATCAGACTTTTGCTTGAATATGGTGGTGTAGTTTGAGATCCAATTTTTGGATGCAGGAGTTGAAGAGAGTGCATAGGAGAGCAACTAAATTTGTTTGTGCAAACTACTGCAAGACCCAGTCAGTAATTGATGTGATAAAGGAGCTGACTGGGAGTCATTTGAAGACAGGAGGAGGCTGAAGAGAGTGCTGGGATTGTCCCAGGCGTATATTGGCTTGGAAGGATTTTGGTCGAAGAATTAGTAGTAGTGCATAGAAGGGAAAATATGGCACTCGATTTCAGGCATAAGTGAGTGGGAAAATTTTCTTTTGTGGATACAGGAGTCAGGGACTGTATTAAATTACCAAGTGAAGTGATACATTTTACCAAAAGCACTGAAGGAATTTAAAATTAAAATTAGTAAATCTTAAAAGTAAATGGGGAGAAATTTAAAAACTCAAAGGATATAAAATGATAACAAAAATTACTAAGAAAGTGGTAATTAGATGACTAGGGAAATTAATTGCGATGGACCATATGCTCCGGTGGCAATCATTAATTCAATTCAATATATTAATCATTCAAATACTAGGTATATTACTGAACCGAGAGAACTGAAAAGAAAAGTGAAATCTCCAAAGGGGCTCCTGGACAAGATAACTGGCACGATACCAAAGGTAATTTGGGACATGTCAATTTACCTTCTTTGAAACTTTGAGCACCAGTGGAACAAATCCGCAATGCTCCAACCGTTCTGTTCAACCACCAACAATTGGATTCCATACTACTATCACTACCTGGACTAAGCGCAAACAAATGGATCGTAGCATTCCTGACAAACAGTTTCTTGAAATCAAGAGAACAAAATTACAATTAGCAGCAGTGCCGCTTAGGAAGATAGTAATATTCAGTTTTTGCAGTGTACTTCCAGTTCTGAAGAACTGGCAATATGGAATAAATTGCAGATGAGGAAGCACCTCCAACGTCTCCACACACATATTCATCACCCTGGTCCGCTCAATGAAACACTCCAGTTCCATCTCTGTTGTCCTAAACAGTAGATTACTAACCACATGAACCCGACGACGCTGTTCACTCCAACTCCAGTAAAAACTTTTTGCAAACCTTTGAAATGTGACACAAAAACATGTTTGAGTATTTGGTTAGGAATGTAAAGTTTTGTTTCTATTTCAGTTTAGTTAGTAAAAAGTTTAAGAAATTATTATTACTGTTTCTGGCAAAAGCCACGTAGGGCTACATGGGTGGTAGGGGAGGTTCACAGGAGGCCAAAATGGAGCTACGTGGTTTATGCACACTCCCTAGCATACAACCAGCTTTGATGCATGTGATGATATGATACTCTATATAATTTTTTATATCATTTGGAAATTAAGAAGAAAATACTTATACTCATTCAAAAAGAACTAACAAGAAGATGTTGGAATATGGATATTTATTTTATTTTAGGGGTGTATAATCCTATGAAGCAGTGCTAAGATGTACCTCTCAAGCATTTACAAGAAGTGATTCCGAAAGCTTCTGCGGTCATATTATCTTGGTTCTCCGGGTCAATTTATTAAAACCTAATGTTTCTGCCATCATTGATGAAAGCCACAGCACGATGGCAGAAATGTTAAGTTTTGATAAATCGATGTGGCTCCACCTGAAGAACCAAGATAATACATTTACAAGAAGTTTGATCTCAAAGTTCTGCCTTGCATTTATATTATGGTAATGTAGCAATAATGATTAGTGGGCGCAGTGGTTTCATAGTTAGTGACGTGCTAGTTATATAGTAGCTGAACGACTGTAGTTCAAACCTTTGATGGTATTTAGATATTTTTTCATGATGATTTTAAATTTTTATGATTTTAAACATACTGCTCTCAGTAACGGTAAATAGTTGATAGATGTAAAATACAGCCAACCAGTTGTATCAGTCAGACTATTAGTCTTGACCGGTTTCAATCTTCTTATGATGGTCGTCTTCAGAAGTACATGCTAATATACTATAAAATAGAGTAAAAACTCTTGTCGGGTTCAAGGTACAATCAACCTTATGTCATAAAATTAGGATAAAAGCCATAAAATTAAACATTTAACATACCTAGTGGGTGGAGATGAACATGTGCTTGCACCAAGCACGCTTCGTCAACTGGCTAAGCTATCGTAAACATTATACCAGGAAATCTCTATAGGAGGCGCCACATGCTCATCCAGGTGAACAAAGATAGATTTTTGTGAAATATGCCTCAATCATAACCACAGATAAATAGAGGAAAATTTAGAATAAAGTAATCTGTACTAGGCTTGGTGCACAAGCACATGTTCTACATGATATTTCTTATTCTGGGTAAGCAGTCATTAGCATATTTTAATTATTATACTTTGTCACTAAATTTTTGCATTGGTGTATTTTTTTTCCTTGTTTCTTGTCACAGCAGATGTGAATTTACTTAAAGAAAGAATGCTCCATATTTTTCTTAAATTACTATTGAAATATTTCAATAGTCACGTAAATAAATCTAATAAAAATATATATATATATTAGGAATGTTACTTTCTGAAAGTAAATTAGAATAATTTTGCACCGAGAGATGATGTAATAAAAATCTGTTTAGTAGTTGATCACTATTTTCCTTCCCCTATTTTGCCAGAACTGTTAAAAAAAAATACTTATAGTTCGCTTACAACACGTCTGATTGTCGAAATATTTTTTATAACATAAATGAGGACTATCTTCAGTCGGTAAGTTTTAAAATAGATCTTCCACATTCTGTGAAAATTTTATTCATCAACTAGGACCTTTTTAAGCCTTCATTTGGATTGAATTCGCTTTGGATGTGTACCATCCATGTTAGAACTAGGTTGTTAGCCTTAGAGGGGAGAGTTTATGTGGAATCCGAACTATAGAAGCGTTCTGGTGTTCCTCACATTACACAGCAAGATGTGCCAAGAGTTGAAGGTTGGATTAAGGACCTATGAAAATCACTGCCGAAACAGGAATTCTAACCGGGGACATTTCAATCTCCAGTTAGACGCCTTAACCACACAGCCACTAGGCTGCTTGTGCCTTTTTGGTAAATTTTTAAATAACAGGAAGTCCAATCAGAAAACATTTTTAACTCGTATTTGCAATATTTTATGGAACTAAGGTGTTCCTAAAAATCCTCAGATGGAATTTTTCTAATTGACCTGCTAGTTAATAGGTTTTACCTGTTACTGAAGTATTTGGTAAGCAAGAACAGAAATCTTCAAGCAACATATACAGTATTTAGTTATCATTGAACAGAATTCCTATTATATCTGAAACAAAAAAGTTACATCAATGCTAAAATTTAATGACATACAACATTAAAAATTAAAATACAAATACCACTGCTTATATGAAAACTTGTTCTGGCCAAAAAGTTGGCTGCATGAAGATTCAACCCCAGTCTGCTAGCTCATCATTCAACTGTTGCAGCTGAATGACTTATGTTTTTATAACTTTGAAGTCTTTGACATAATTTTTAATTTTTTTTTTAGATTGCTTTTGCAATGCACCTTTTCACTGATCCTCAGTATAGGAACAAACCTGCAATTTGAGAAAAATCCGTCTCCTTTTTAGTTGAACCTAACCTTAAAAGTAAAAATTTATTTATTAATAGGTACTTAAGTTTGCTACCAAAAAAAAGTTAAGCTATGTATCTTATTAAATATGGTAAAATGTGACATAAAGCATCTAAGAAGTTAGTCTTCACAAAAATAAATAACTTTTTGTGAAAAAGTATGCTGGGTCACACTACATACATGTTTTAACCACTTTCTGCATATTTTCCTTGATTGGATGGAAAGTAAAAATTTCAGATGATGAATTGTAGTATAGAGTAAAATTTACAAATGTTTCTGTAAAGCCAATTCCTGAATTTTTGTGACAGTAATTTTAATCTAAGTTAAATTTAGTGCTTAAATATAAGATACAAATTCTAAAGTCAGTAGTATTTCCTGGTGCTGGGAATAAATCGGTTATTCACCTAACAGCATGTAGTATTAGTTGTCCGACTTGGATGAGTGAAGTATACGTGCATTAAAATGTGGGACAATTTATTGTTGTTAAACTATTTTGGAAGGAAATGTGAAATAATTGTAAATTTGTCAAGTCTGATGAGCTCTTATGGCTGCCACACAAGTACATGAAACCCTTGGGATTTGGACGGAATGGTCCCGGCCTTGAGTGATCCTGGAATGTGTGTGGGTATTTCCTTGAGGCCGTGGCCGCACCCCAGTGACCTGCTCATGTGACCAAATCCTCACTGAAAAACAATTCTTATTGCCGCGAAGGCCGGGACGGAGGGTGAGAACCTCAGCATGTGTGTCTTGCAGTCAGTCAGCCATGAGGATTTCTCGTGAGTGCCTATGCGTGCAGCGATTTTGTTTCTCTGTTTTGTTTGTACTGTTGGGTTTCATGATGATCCGTGTGCAGGAATAATTTATAAAAATGTATGAAAGTGAGTCCTTTCTATGGGAAGTGAAGTGCAAAGAATACCACGACAGAAACAAACAAGAAGCTGCCTACGCCAAGTTGGTAGAAATATTGAAGGAGAATGAGCCAAATTAAAAAATATCTGTAGTAAAAAAAAATACCAGCAACATGAGAAGTGCCTACAGGAAGGAATAGAAAAATATTAAGGACTCCATCAAGTCAGGAGCGTTGGCTGATTCTGTTTACAAGACAAAGCTGTGGTACTTCAATTTGTTAAGATACGTAACCTTCTTTTCTAAAACATTACATATAATCAAATTGAAAATTATTATGTCCTTATATTTTCTTTGCTATGTAATTAATTTTTTATATTTTGATTTAGTTTTTTAGATGATCAAGACACTCCTTGACAGTCCCAAATGAATATTGACAGTGATGATGATAAAGATGAAGGCAGCAATAGTGTTAATGAGGTAAGTAACATAATTAGCTAATAGCAGGAAGTTTTATACTTTTTGGAGAAAATAATTTTATTAAATTACAGTTACAATAATTTTATAATAGCATAATTTGTTATATAAGTATGTAATATGAACAAGTACAGAGTGAATCAATCCCTGAAATATGTGGATATTAAACATTACCCGATATTATTGTAGATTCTTCTTTTAAATGGTGTTAAGTTGAAAGTAAACAAGTTTTCCAATTATCAAAATTATTTAGCTGCCCAAACCAAACAAATTTATGTGAAAAAACCTTCTATATGAGAACATACTGAACAGTTTTAAATGTAGTTGAGTTGCCAAGGAATCTTGCCTTCATTAGCAAAGTAGTTCATAAAATCATCTCGCACCTGTTTTGCTGAACGAAAACTGTTTCCTTGATTGTTTCGGCATAATCCATAGATGTGATCATTCTGAGCATCGTATCCCAAAGAAGTTGTACCTTCATCTGTATTTTCATGGTTGAAACATTCTGAAGAAGCATAATAGTTGGGTACCATATTCATTGAAAAATTGTGCCGGGCACAAGAGGCCATAACAACGGATTCAATGTTTTTTCATTTTAAGTTAATTGTTGTGTGAAATATTCGGAACCGTGGAACCATTATACCAAATACGTTTTCAATTATGCGTCTTGATCTTGACAAATGGTAGTTAAAAATTTTCCGAAGTGGGAAGGCATCATCCACTACAAATACATAGGGCATACTGCTATTTGAGTTTCTGATTGTATCTGCTCGATGTAAATTAAGACAGTTGTTAGTTTTTCAAAAAATTTCGTATTCTTCAGAACACCACTGTCCAGAATTCTACCGTGGGTACCAAACTCACACATTATGATTTGGTAATTAGCATCAGCAAGGCAGAGTAGAACTATGCTGTGTCTTCCTTTGTAGTTGCAGTATTTGGTTCCACTGGCAGCTGGAGGTACGATGGTGATATGTTTCCCGTCCATAGCTCCAAGATAGTGAGGACAATTCCATTTCCTTTCAAAAGCATTCTTCATCAGTGTGAGGAAACTACAACCACAATCAATAATTAGGATTGAAAAAAAATAAAAAAAAATATTTATGACACTTAAAGCCACAAATTAATAAGCTACGAATTTCGAAAACACGAAATTTTGTTAAATAATTTCAAAGAATTTCTTCTTCTTCAGGTAACAGCCACAGCACAGCCACAGAATGATACCAGTCCAAATGCCGACCAACATAGTTCTCATGAACCATTCCTAACAGCGAGTATTCCCACACGCGGGATAAGCATTAAAACATCAGGAAATGAATCTTTGTGAAGTGATGTGTTGATGTCAACATGCATTGCAGTCAAAGAACATAAAAAAAAGGTTTGCAACAAGATTGCTTTGATGTTGTTGGCAAAACCGTTGCCATGAAATTATGTGGCCTCCCAACCAATCAAATGCTAATAGCAGAAAAAGTAATTAATGACACCCTGTTTCAAGCCAAAATGGGCTGTTTAAGAATGCCTTACAGTGAGCAACGGTTACCTACTTCCAGTTGGTACTATTCTGCAGGCAGTGGTTCCGGATTTTTTTGTTCAGGAACCTCATCGAATAGTCCCAGCCCACAACCTTTATGATCTGAATTTTACCACTATTCCCTGCAACACCCGCAAGATCATTATAAACTACCAGCACATTTTGATAAATTACCTCAAAATAACGACACAGCGACAATTTTTATATCAAATTATAATGCAAATGATGTCATATGATTTGAATTTGGGTTTCATCACAATATGATCAAATATATTAATGACAACATGATTTTAAACTAATAATGTTTTAATTTAGTTTTTATGTCATTTAAGCTTAGTTTTATGTTGTTGATGTATTTACAAATGGGAATAAATCAGTTATATTAAATAATATCAGTCTGTGAAATAGAAATTATTTCTTACCTTCATATAATCTTTGTGAAGAACTTTATAAATGGCTCCGCATATTTCTGGTATGATGTAGCCAAGGGCTTGAGGAGAAATTATAGTTGAAAACTTGAGGTCTTCATAGCTTCTTCCCATTGCCAAACACCGCAGCGTAGCGGTAAGTCTTTCATGGGGCGCAATTGCTTCCCGCATAATGGTATCTTTGTAATAAATGGAGTGACTAACAATAACAGATGTAAATAGGTTTCTTGATCCATCCTCAAACAATTATGAAAATCTTTGGGAAAACACTTCAATTCCGAAAGAAGATTTGTGTGAGAATATTTTCCTCTTTTGAGCAGCCACTCTTTGCAACATACAATTCTTCTGATGCGCTGTTTTGTGTGAGTTTTAGCGCTACTTGCTGCGATTAACAAACTAACAGCAGCTAATGCATGATCATCATCGAATGATGCCATCGCGAAGCTAATTCTGAGTTCGAGAAAACCTTGAGGATTTCATGTCCCGTGTGTGTGCAGGGCAAAATCGATGAAATCCCTGAGGTTTGGCCCTCAGGCTCTTTCCTTGAGACCCTTGTTTTATTACTGTTTTCTTTTTTTTAAAATTGTGTTGCATTTACAGGTTACAGAGGAGAGAACAACTCCCAAACATCAATAAAACATTATTTGAAGTTGAAGTAGTGCATCCTGAGGCACTGTACGAATTTCCTGAAGATGGGTTTAATGAGTACTGTGCCGGATGAGATTATCTTCATTAAAGCTTTGTGTGCAGCTGCAACTAAAAAAAATATGGGTTATACAGTGAAAATGGTGCTCCATAGAGAATCCAGAGAAATTTGTCAGGCTACATACCATCCATGTCCAGCTGGAGCTGGGTGGTTTGGAGCATGTAAACAGGTTGCTGCAGTAAAGTACAACTTGGAACATTATGACTTGTTTGGGGATACTAGGGAGCTTGTTTCCAAGACTAGCCAGTCACAGGTAAGAGCTGGTTAAATTGAGCTTGTAGTATTTATTACTGTAATTTGCCTAAATGTGCATTATGTAAGTTTGACTTTAATTTGCAGCTGTGGAGAAGCCTACACCTGGAAGGCAAGTACGAGGGTGGTCTGAAAAGTTTCTACAAGACATTTTTCTGAATTTTTATTTTTCAGCATAGTCTCCTTGTAACTCTACACACTTCTCCCAGCGATGCTCCCATCTCTGTAACCCGTCCAAATAGTACTCGGCGTTTTTCTCTGCAAAATAATTGTTCACGAATGTGATTGTCTCTTCATTTGACGAAAATCTATGTCCTCCGAGCACAATTTTTAGGTGAGGGAACAAAAAGAAGTCGTTTGGGGCTAGATCTGGTGAGTAAGGCAGATGGTCAAGCAGTTTAAACAGTAATTCGTGAATTTTCGCCATGGCAACCGCTGAGGTGTGAGACGGTGCGTTGTCTTGGTGAAACAGGATTTTCTTTTTCTGCAAATGTGGCCGTTTTTCTGCAAGTTCTGCCTTCAGCTTGTCAAGTAATGATGCATAGTATGCTCCTGTAATGGTTTTTCCTTTTTGAAGATAATCAATTAAAATAACTCCATGACAATCCCAAAAAAACAGTCGCCAGCACTTTCCCAGCCAAAAAAACAGTTTTTGCTTTTTTGGGAGCCAGTTCCCTTTCGCAGTCCACTGTTTGGACTGTATTTTTGTTTCGGACGTATAATGGTGTATCCAAGTTTCATCTACAGTGATTAATCGGTGCCAAAACTCGGATTTATTGTGCCTAATCTGCGCCAACAGAGCGTTGGAAATGTTCATTCGAACACGTTTTTGGTCTAATACTAGCAAACGCGGCACCCAACGCGCGGACAGCTTTCTCATATCTAAATGTTGATTTAATATGTAACAAACACAATCTTTTGAAATGTTCATAACCTCTGCTATCTCTCTCACTTTAATTCGGCGGTCGTCTAGCACCAATTGGTGAACTTTGGTGATGTTTTCGTCGGTAGTTGCAGTTTTTTGACGTCACGAATGTTCATCATTTCCCAAGCTCTTATGGCCACGTTTAAATTCAGCTGCCCAAAATTTCACTGTGGTAAGTGATGGTGCAGAGTCCCCATACACAGAATCCAACTCATATTTGATTTGAGTAGGTGTATTGCCTTTCAAAAACAAAAATATTTATTGACAGCTCGATACTCGACTTTGTCCATTTTCACAAAAACACTCACATCAACTCATTCAAACGACTGTTACATAACAGCTGCACATCCAAAATGGCTGAAACTTTGGTGAGTAACTGTCAACAGATAAACAACGAAATTCACTAGCTTTTATTTACGAGTGCTGCCATCTTCACGTTGAGGTCAGAAACTTTTCAGACCACCCTCGTAGGCTGTTTGAAATCGGATGAAATATCAAAAACGTACAGGCCATACCAAGGCCAATCAAAGTTGGTCAAAAACAAATGTTCACAGGTATGCTGCTTACCACGGAGCCATGAAGCCCATTATTAATTGCCCCTTAATGCACACCTCCTCCTGCAGTGATCCTGGACCATCAGACTGTACACTGGAAATGAGGATAAGGGACCAAGCCGACAGTGCTGAATGGAATTCAGCCCAGAACAAAATGATAACAGTATCAATGGTCTACGAAATTCTGTGCACTGTGGAAGTAGGTATTGTACTAAGTATGAACTGTCATAATAATGATATTTTAGCAGTTTTCTTACTTACGTAATTGTTGATCTAACTTTAATGTTCTCACTTTAGAAACATTGTAAAATTAAATATTTGTTGCAACAGGCAATTTCTGTGATGATCAAGCCAGGAGACAACCAAACCCAAAAAGCTAAAAAAAAATCCATTTGTAAAATGGGGTCTTCAAAACGAAAAAGATGCCAAGAGATCTTATGAGAAGCTCATGGGGTTGAAGGTAATAATGTGATGGTTTTTGCCATTATTTCAATGATTTTGTTATTACATATGGCCAGTCCTCAGTCTCAGCCACTGGACCAAACTGTTATTTTGTGCTTTATTCTTGAGGGGTGAATAGATATATTGCCATGTTCTGACTTAAAAAATGCTGTTTACCTTTCCAACAGGTGAATTCATGTGGATTCTTCCAAAGTAAGGAGTGGGACTACTTTGGTGCTACTCCAGATGGCATTGCTGAGGATGGAAAGACCATAGTTGAGTTTAAATGACCAAACAGTGTGCGATTTGACAAACCATCACTGTGCTCTTACGTGTCCCCAAATGGAAGAGTGATGAACAAAAGCTGATATGCACAAATGAAGGCACAGCTGGTAGTGACTGGATTTGACAGATGTGATTTTGTAATCTGGACCACAAAGAGAATTCTTGTCTAGTGTGTTCTTTTAAATAGATCCTATAAGAATCATTTGACGAATGCTGTTAGCCTCTACTATCATAGGGTATTTTCGCCTCTTCTCCAAGCTCAAGGTTCAAATTCTTGAATATTGCCATAATTGTCTTTCTCGCAGTTTCAAAACATTATTATTATTATTAATTGATAAATTGCGATGGAGCTTATGCTCCGGCAGCAATCTCCTTACATACCCATCCTTCCCAACCCACTTTTGTCGTCAAACAATTTTTACTATGATGCAATTACATGTTTATTTTTGAAAGCGTTAATTTTTAAGAAAGAGCTATATATATATTTAAAAAAGTACATCTTAATTTATATAATCACTATATCCAGATTATTAATTTTGTTCTATTAATCTATTGAGAAGACTGCCATTTTAGTCTAAACCTCATTATGGCACAACTCTTGTTTGTCTTTATGGAAGGTACATTTTGTTCATGTTCTTTGTACTAATATTGTGTCCTATTCATGTGATGATCTCAATTTTAAAATTTTATTGTAACTTATAGTAAATAATTTTTTTTATTTTTATTAAGTAGTAATTTTTGAAGTTGACATCTTCCTCCGAGTCTGAATCTTTTTGCATAGTCACTAACTTGAGTGGATGGTTTTGATATTTATTTTAGATACTGGTTAATCATTCTGTACTGATTTATTATGTAGCCTAAATGTTTGTGTTTATTATTTTCTGTGAACATTGCTGCAGAGTGCAATTAGTAACTGATATGATAATAGTGCTAGATTTGGACACACTGGAAGACAGGAGAGGGTTCAAGAGTGGGCTGGGTGTGTACAAGGTATGAGGTGTTGAAAGATATTGGAGGAAGAATTTAGAATAGTGCATGGAAGGGAAAAGATGACCATAACCACAAGCTGGCACTTAATTTCAGTAAAATTTTCTTTCGCAAATAAGGGATCATGGATTGGAATAAATTACCAAGGTAATTAATATGAATAATTTACCAAAAATGTTGACAGAATTTAAAACTGGAAATAGCTTCTTATCAAAGTATACTTCTTGTCCTTAGGGTACTTGTTGATTATACAATAATTTCTGTAATAACGTATTTCTGAGAATTTATATTTTTTGTACAATGGATAAAATAGGCAAGTGCAATACACCTCTTTACCCGAGGGAAGTTATGCCAAAATGACGTATCACATCAAATTTTGTGTACAGAAGGGACATTATATTTCTAATGTATTTGCTAAGAACCCACTGACATGAAACTGACACATTTTAGTATCTGGTTGTGGTGCCTGCGCAAGGCAAACAGCCAGATACATAACTTGAGCTTTCGAAAACTTTTACTTCGCTAGGAGAAGTAGGAGAAAAATGTAATGTAGTAGCAGAGAGAAAGGAGAATCCATATTGGAGTTAGTTTCACAGAAGATTACCACTGATATTTAACAAACTAGAATGGAAATAATTATATTAGTTACAATGAGACTACCATCATATGAATTTCCTTTAATAACTGTGTTTACATTTTCCGCTCCTGTTCAAGAGGGCTGAAAATACGAGTTTTCTGAAGTGCATCGATAGAACAAATTCTGCAAATTACCATGATGCTCTAAAATTAGTTTCAAATAAAAAATATGCAAAATAGGGGTTTTCTGTTAGAACTAACAAAACTACAACAGAAAGCGTCCTCTCGCAGCACCAGCACTGTATTCTGCAACGTCACACTTCACACACATATATCACATTTTCTGTATTTAAGTTTTTTCAATTTTAAAATAGCCAGTGGCGTAGCTATGGGGGTAAGGGGGGGGGGGCGTTGGGGGCAGTCCTCCCCGGGTGACACCCACATTTCGAAAATAGTAATCAAATTAGTGTGATACAAAAAAAAAAAAAAAAAAAAAAAAAACATATTTTTGATATTCTTTTATCCTTTGGTGTCGAAACACTTGTACTTTTTTAAATATTTGTTTTTATACTGTTGTAGCGCTTTTTAAAATGCTATCAAGACGGCTCTTTCATTGCAATAGAGTATAATTACTGGCAACACCGCATGCTGACACAAAGAGAGAGCATCGCTCTGTAGCTCCAACAAACACAGGAAATTGTTGTGCTTGCCATCCAACACTGTTGTTTGGTGTATATAATGTAAGTTTTCTTGTATAAAGCGAAGAAGTTTTAAAATTAAATGATATATATCTAAAATTTCTAAAATCATGGTAAGTAGACATTTAAATTGTAAATCCTTGAAATCTAAAGAAAAGTTTTATATTTTCCTTTGAAAAGAAAAGGAACCTAGTTACTCCACGATTCACTAAAAATGGGTGGCGGAGGGTGCATTACAATTCTAATGTCAGAATACACGTAGTATAGGCTTCCACTTCCATTGTCCGGTCATCAATTAAACTCAGACATTTTAAGCGTGGAATGAAATTCATTTAAAAAAAATTGTTTTGTTTATTTAGAATTCCATTAGCTTTCATGCTAAGATTCACAAGTGCCTTAAAGTATTTTCTAGTAATTTTTGAATTTATCATCTGACAGATTCGTGTTGGATAAATATAGTACCTTATTCATTTTACATTATGCGTATTGTCGACAGTGCACCTATACTCGACATGAAATCGCACCATTTTGGGGTTTATGCAAACAAGAAGATTCATTGCATTAAACTAGCAATACTGTCAGGTTTCAAGTCAATCCGAACGGGTCCAAGTGTTCGTTGAGGGTATTGTCTGTTGTTGGTAATCAGTTTTGAGCATGTGTTTAAAATGCTCAAAACTGCTTGCTAGCGAAATCGTAACATTAGTAAGCACTTAAATTCTGGGTTCATGTAAGTTTGCTATGCTTTCTACTGATTGAGGATATGCAAATATGATCGCACTTAAATAAGTAAGTGTACAATTCTCCAAGAATTTTACATAATAAATTTAGAAAAGAAGAAAATTTCAGTTATGGGTAACCTCTCTGCCAAATACAGGTACCTAAATTGTTGCGGGTTCCTTAAATTGACAGGAATGTTGAACTTACTTCACTTGTTAAGTACTTCATGTAAAGACGGCAGATATCGCAAAGGAATGTCCCTATATTACCTGACCCGTTGTCTTTTTTAATTACGTTGTTTTATATTTTATTTATTCTTCTATTTTTATGAAGGAATTTAATGTAGAATTGCTTTTCTGACTATACAGTATCCCCCACGGTCTCACGACCCAGATCCTTGGTTTGCAAGGATGTGACACCATCTGGGTCTGGAATTGCATCTGCTTGGACCTGTTAACTTTCCTCTCGATATCCCTTGGTCCTGCAAATATCAAGGTTGCAAAGGCATTTAATAACAGCCTATGTTAACGTTTCAAAACAAATGATTGGGTAGCTTTCGACTTTTTTTAAAATTTATAGTGCCCCAAAGTTTACTGGAGGAAATGAAAAACTCAATACGCATACAAGAATGGTAGAATTTTAGGAAAATTTGAAGATATATCCAGAGGCATACCTAGAAGAAAGGATAACAAATGGAAATGGATCAGGGGTTTATTACCTTTAGATACAGTTGTCAGTGAGAAATGCACCCACCTTGAGCACCAATACATTCGTGGATCATTGCCGGCATTGAATCAATAAATATTCGGATATCTTCTTGGGGCATGTCTCTCTACGCCTGCATGTCTTTTGCAGTCGGTTATTGCACAAATTGTACTGGGTGACCATGTGATCTAATGTGTCTACTCCTGGCAGCCCAGACATGCTCTTTTGGGGACAAATCTGGGGACCGTGCCTTCGAAATTGTGATCGTAACCCCTTGCAAGGCTTGTGTTGTAATGGCCACAGTATGAGGATGGGAATTGGCTATTTGACTATTTTTTGAAAATGGTTTTTAAATAGTTTATTAAATACATTTTATTTACCGGGTACTATTAATTTTTTGTTGAAAGTGCTTATTTTATGTAAAATTCAACGTTAAAATTTAGAGTATTTGAAAGCCCGCCAAAACGCTCCTTTACTGCGTGGTGCGGGCTAACGACTCTCGCGACATCACGTGCCAGCAAGCCGTCACTCTACATAAGTAACATCTGGTTTGTTTCTCTGAACTTGTGTATAAATTGTTGGAAATGTGGTTTATAAATAGTGTGTTGTACATCAATCTACAACGACAACAATAAAAATTCTCCAAATAAATGTAAGTGTTCCCACATTAGCTGAAATAGGAAAAAAAGTCGCGGCAACTTGCTCGTAGTAACCCAGACGACATTGTGACTAAGTCGCATCCATTTACTGTAAATATCATTTGCACCATAATTTCGTTGAGATAATGTATTACGTTCTTTAAGGCGAGTATCAGTAAAGTTAGGGTTCTTAGGTTCGATCCTCGCTTTCGAATATGTTTTGTTATTTGTAGGCATTTTCTTTAGATACTAGTTGCTGTTGGTAGTGCCGCTTATTCTTTTTCTAAAATCCAACAAACATTATTTTTTTTCCAAATGTTTCACAAATTTTTGGATAGCAAGTGTGTTATATAACGTCAAAAAAGACTTCAAAACTGAAACTGGACTGCACACCAATAAAAAGTTTTTTTTAAAAAAAAACCCTGAAAATTACTTGCACATTAAAAAGTAAATACTGCCTAAATAGATGCATTTATATCAGAAAGGCAACATGCAGCTGTATCGTCACGTAAAAATTTCAACAAAAGGTATTCAAATCGTTCCGAAATTGTTGCGAGATTGTCGTGAAATGTTATTGTTAAAATAAATTCTATTATTCACCACTGAGCACCTAGATTTTTGCAATGATAATGTACCTCTGGTATGTTTCAAAATTAAAAGTGGACGGTTATCTTTTTATAAAAGTTTTCTTGTATGGCAGCAATATATGTTTTAAACGTTTGCATGACTTTTATGACTTCTTCGAATAAAAACATGATTCTGTAAAGCAACAAACAGAAATGAAAACAATGTACACACCAAAAAAATATTATCCTCATCAAGATTCGAACATAGGATCTTCAAATTCCAATAGAACTCTTTAACCATGCAGCTACCTGGGCACCCTGGCATCGTTACTTATCTTCTCGTTAATAATGAACACTTAAACATCACAGTTTCTATGTGCGCTGAAGTGAACGCAGTCGGTAAGTAATTTTAGTCATTCTTATGAAGAATTTCTGTTTATCTCTTAACTTCCAGTTCAAATGTAAATGATTCTCGAATTTATGTTAATAAAGAATAAAAGTACGGGGTTGTTTCTATAGGTACCCCAAGAAATACTTTTTGGTGTTTTTCCGCTGTAGGCTTCTACAAATTGTTCTTCATTTTATATTCAACACAAAATCTCATTAGTAACAAGAGATAACCAGCAACAAATAATAAAAATAGTTGAAAACTTGGATAATAAGAAATGGTCCATATGCAGCTGCAGCGCTTACAAGTAGATGACGTCACTAAAGCGATCGTCAATCCCAGAGTGTTTTCGGTCACGTTGTAACAGCCCTCATACCTGAATTTTGAATAGTATTGTACTGTATGAAGTATTTGTAGTGAGCTAAAGTTTGCTTGATTATGATCTGGTATGTTTGTTTTGTAATTTCTTGTAAATCAGTGTATATAGACTTTGTTTTATGAAAGAAAATTATTTAAAGTCCATTTAATATGTTCAAGAACCGAATGGTGCAAGAGAATTTCTTAAATGTTTGTAATTCCATGTATTAATGCAAGTTATGATGTCTACAGGACAATTTTCTACAGTTTGAGATGATTTCTGCAAATAATTTTGTATTTAAGTATCTCTAATTACCATTTCTGATCATTTTGTAATGTTGTTAATTTATTTTGTATTAATTCAGATTGTTTTTAATATGTTTGAGTGATTGTTAATGTTTGAGAAATATCGGGCGGATGCCTTTGAAGAATTCTCGTAATTTCTATAGAGACAATATAAACAGATCGGCTGGACAGAGCAGTTAGTTGACTTCATTCAGTATTCAGTTTTACAGAGAGATTCATCCAGTTAGTTCACAGAGATTTTATTTGCAACGGCTCAGAAGTGCACATCTGTATTGTATCTATGCTTGTGAATATCGCTGACTTCGTTTTGAAAACAATAAACAAATCTTCAACATAACCTTCTGGTGGATTTTTTAATTAATCAATATATATAAATTAAACCACCGAAGAACGTAATAACGTGACAGGAGGCAGGAAAAATCTGATTTTTATTTCGCTTTTTTATTAAAAACAGTCCACTTTCCTTTTCAAATTTAATAAAAATAGCTTGCTTAAGCATTAATCTACGCAAATGACTACAATTTATAATATATTTTTAATGCTGTCAAATAGCCTGTTATCTTGTTGGAAGATCCATTTTGGATGGGAACATGTATGGTATTACAATAAGATGCAGCATCACACCCACATAGTGGTGGGCTGTCATTGAGCCTTCAATAACAGCCAACTCAGTCATGCTATTAAAACTGATTGCCGCGGAAACATAACACCAGTGTCTATACTTGTGTGACGTTATGAAATCATATCAGGTAAGCCGTTTCTCTGCTATGCCTGCGAACATGTAGTTGATTATTGCTGTGTAACAAGTCTGTGTACTGACATTGCATAACGGCCAGTCCTTCTGGAGATTTCACGATATGAAGCACCCTTTTAAAACATGCCAATCCTCCGACCTCTCTCACAGTTAGACATTTGGGTGTAAACGGTTGTCACTCTTCGCCTTGGCATACTTGGTCAACAAGAATGTGTGGACAACAAAGTGTCATGTTACACCACACTGTTCGCCACTTATACTCCAAAAAAACTACACGTAGCAATTTACATAATAAATAGACCCGTAATTCTCATACTATTACATTTAAAACTTTCAATTTTTGATCATTTAATACTCTTCATGTGGGGATACTTGGGGCCAAATTTCATTCATTTATCACAACACCGTCTGGGGGCTGGGATTTTAATTAGCGCCAGTTTGTGTATTGGTTGCTGCATGTAAAGGTCGAGCTGAACTTTGACAATACAGATCTGTACTGACACCGCAAGAACAATCCACAGTTTTCAAAAGCTCACTCGTGTCCCTACCATGTCACGGGTAACCAGGTTGTCATGTAACTGTGTAGGGTCAGAATTGCTTAGGTGGTAGGAAAAGTTTAAAAAATCCTTCATTTACTCGAGTGGGTGATGAGAGGATGTACTAGATAAGTTAGGAAGTTGGGTTACAAAGCTTTGGTCAGATCATTGGTTGAATACGGTAGTGTAGTTTGGGTCCAACATTTTGGTTATCAAATACAGGAGTTAGAAGGTGTGCAAAAAAGAGCAGCTAGATTTGTATGTGGAAATTATCGCAGGACCCAGTCAGTAATTGATATGATAAAGGAGCTCGATTGGGACTCATTGGAGGAAAGGAGGAGGGTGAAGAGAGAAATGTACAGGTCATATGTTGGTGATGGGGCTTGGAGGGATATTGGTCAAATTATTAGGAGTAGTACGTGGAAGGGGAAAGGCAACCATGACTACAAGCTTGAACTCGATTTCGTGTACAAGGGAGTGTGAAAATTTTCTTTTGTTGGTAAGGATGTCAGGGATTGGAATAAATTACCAAGTGTGGTGATAAATAATTTACCAAAAACACTTAAGATAATTAAAATTTGTAAATCGGAAAATAAATGAGGGAGGAATTTAACAATATATGCATAAAGGGGTGATTTGAGAAATTGCTACCGGAGTGTTAGCTCCGTCGCAATTAAATTAATAAACGATTTAAAAAAAATTAAAATGACAAGAGAAGGTGACAGAGAGATATGCATGCACATCATATTCAATCGCTGAGGGAATCTGTACTTTTTTTGATGAACTGTATTCAGACAACAAGTTTTTTAATTACTTAAGAATGTCTAAATCATTTTTCTTTGAATTATTTTCGTTAATAAAGGTTGATACTACCGGGAAAGATGCAAAAATGAGAAATGCTTCTCGCTTTACCCCTTTGTCTTCTCTACACTTTCGGTTTCTCTCATTTCCACAGTGACATTATTTAGTACACTGGACATATTGAACTACACAATTTGCGTACAATGCGAGGATAATAGCAAACAGACTGTTCGACTGTACGAGAATGGAAATGAGTGGCTGACTGGCTTAGTGATGATTCGATACAAGTAAATACGAGTAAGTACTCGATACTTTGTTTCGATACCGAGTACTTTTCGTATTCGAATTAATTAATTCGATACTTACTCTGTATCGGAAGAAAAGTACTTGTATCGAATCGAAAGTATCGAAACGCACTCGGTGTTAAATGCTAAATGCATTCTCCCTGCTGTGCCACTCAGTCGCGCCTGCGAAATTAATCTCCCGCTGACGTAAAGTTGGTAGCACTGTAATTCAAACAAAATCAGTCTTAGAACAGGCAATCTAATCTTAGAGTTTGTTTTAGGTCGCTATTTCATTGTAATAAAGTTGTACTTGGCGCGCATTTCGCTATACCTGGCCAATGGTCGCTCCCGCACAGATATGGTTCATAAGCAACTATTAAGTAGCATGGAGGAAGGAATAATATGGAGACGACGCAAGAGACCTTTACCACGCATGGGAGTGAAGCAGGCCGGCGGAGGAGTGGGGGGGCATGGCCGGAGTGGCGGGGGCTTGACCGCTTCCCAACAAACACGGGGAATATGTACAAACACCTCAAGGGGACTCTAGGATAAACGTGACGCCGCAATCTGGTGATGGATTATTATGTAACTCGATGAGACAAATAAAAAATGAAGAATAAAATTTTTTGATATCCTGCTTAGTTTTCGAGATATTCTGTCTCAAATGTGAAATGGTTTTGGTTGAAATTCAGAAGAAAAAATTATTCAAAGTCAAATTTTATGATGAATTTTTATTTAAAAAGACGAGAAAAATAAAGAGTAAAATTTTTCGATATTTCACCTAGTTCTCGAGATATACTGTCTCAAAAGTGAGGTGTCTTGAGTTGAAATGCAGAAGAAAAATTTAGCAAAAGTCAAATTTAATGATGGATTCTTATGTAACACGACGAAAAAACTCGATAATAAGGAATAAATGTTTTCGATATCTTGCTTAGTTTGGGGGATATACAACATCCAAATTGAGGGGTTTAGGTTTGGATGCAGGCTGAACCAAAAATTAATTCTGTCAAAGCCACAATGATTACATGGTTGACATGCAGAATGGATATTTCAGTTTTATTACTACCACTTGTGGTTAGTCTGAAATGTGTCCTAGACCAGAAAAAAAGTAAGAGGACCCACTCTAGGGATGAGCAACCCAGACATTTTGTAGGCTGGTACCAGAAATAAAATGTTTATTCAGTCACCTTAATGAACATTCTCTTGATCAAGATGTGTTGTCTAATTTCACAGCCCTACTTATTAGGACAATTGTAAAAAAATTATCTCTCAGATTTAGATACGGGGGGGGAGGGGAGAATGTTGTACAAAAAAAGAGACTAAATTAGAAACACATTCCCCAAATTGATTTTGTTCAAAGGCCAATAACTTCTTTATTTATGAAGCCCATTTTTATTTCTGCATGAACCTGTTTCGACATAAATAGATGAGAAAGATTTCAAAATCGGTAAAAATAGGTATAGACGTATTTACAAACAGAAACAAGTCTTATATGAAGCTTTAAAAATAACCTAAGTCAATGGCCTGAAATAGCTATTTAAAAAATTAATAAAACTCACAGCTTCTCACATAACAGTTAATTTCATCATCCATTGTCAGTATAATCAGCAACGTGATGAAAGAAATCGTAATAGTAAATTCACTGAATCGCGAAGTAAAACACGCCCCTTTAAATCTCATTTTAAACACTCGTTAAAAAATAATGCTAGTCTATTATGTGCAAAATAGCAAGGTTTGCTGATTTTCTACACTAAACCAAGAAAAATTTGAGAACAAAGTCATCCCATTGAGAGCTATGACTAAATATTTATAGACGTGCTGCAAAGTTTGCGGTGTCTACCGCTCACTTCAACAAAGATAATTACAATTCAACTTACTTATGAAATGATATTCCAGGTTCTTTCCTGTCTGGCCTATTTGTGCAACCGTACGCAACACAAGCTGGCATTTTTAAACACTTATACACAATACTAAATGAAATAATCACTGCTTCTACCACAATGTGAACACCTTAATTGTTGGGAAGCGCCATATGGTCGCTGCCGGTGCTGCCACCATGCGGGAGAGTTTAGTGCTTGCTTCACCGATTTAACGTCACTTCTCCTCCATATAATTCCTTCCTCCATGTTAAGTAGCCCAATGAATCGGAACAAGAAGCTGCTTCAGCTAGCGTTTCACAGGAATATCACTCCTGGAAACGTCACAAAGAAAAAGAAAACGCACGGTAGTGACAGTCTCTCTCTCTCTACTTGTCAAACACTGTAATGTCTCTAAAAAGCAATCCATTTACAGAGTGGGAAGAAATGAAACTTATATTTCGTTGTCTGTATCAATACACACAAAATATTTTGTTGTTGTAGCAACGTCAGTATTGAGTGAATTTTTGTTTTCTAATGCGGGTGAAACAATGACAAACAAAAGAAACAAGCAGTCCCCAAAATATTTGGAACAATTGATTTTTTGGGAAACCTTCCAAAAGCAGACTTTTATTGTTTAAAATTGTTAAAACTGTAATAAATATTTATATTCGATACTTACTCGGTATCGGAAGAAATATTTAAAGATAAGACAAAATCTTCAAAGTTTGCTTACAATTTCAGCTTTATTATAGTTTTAATAAATAAATAAAAATGTTTACTGAGTGTTATCTGATTTTATTACCCTAGGAAAATATAATAAATAATTTAGCAAAATGTGACGTATATTTCAACATAAATTAAAAAAAAGTATCGATATGAGTAAGTATCGATACTTTTGCAGTACTCATATGAGTAACTATCGTAAGACAATTTGAGTACTACTCATTTAAGTAGGCATCGATACTTCGATGGTATCGGAACATCACTAGACTGGCTGTGCCACCAGTTTCCTGAATGCGTCGCTAACAGAGTCACCAGTGGCGCGGCTGGTTGCGCCGCCAGGCTGCCTAGTGTAATAAGAGGCTAAAGTTTTCAACCGATAGTTTCAGGGAATCAGTGGTGGGGATGACAGGTAGGTTATAACCCTACTTTATTTAGAGTACCGTACTTTATTTTGCTCAGTTTTGGTGCAAAAGTACATTATAATACTTTTTTATATGATTCACGTTATCACCTGTCTCGTTGATCTTATATGAACAAAACTAGTATCCCAACGCAGTATTAACAAATCACCACCACACTGTACCAGAATGAAAGATTCTAGTGCGTTTCAACGAAATCATAATGAAAGTCAATCACTTTGCACGTGTCTTGTTTGTTTTGTTTGAGGTTCTTTCGGATTCACTCAATGTTTTTTGTTAGTAAAGAACGAGACTACAACATATTTTAATTTAAATATAGAACGTAAAGATTTTGTGTAGTAAAAATAATAATTCACGTTTCAAAGTTCGTCACAGAAATTCTTATTGGGAAACTCTTCATGTATATTGTAGTCACCTAACTTGAAAAGGAGACCTACAGATTAATGAGGAATTCTAACCATGGAGTGTCCTAGAATCTTCGCATTAACAGATAAAAGCTTTGTCACAGGTAAAAGTCAACTTTAAGGCCCAAAAAAATTACAGTTGATACCGGGATTTGAACCGGAGCCTTCAGTACCAAAATCGCACGCAGTAACCATTTGAGTCACCACACCGAATGTAGGTGTATTGAAAAATAAGTTTTCGAACATGTTAAAATGAACATAGTCTTTCTCTATACCTTCGATTTTGGCTATCCAAAAACATGAATCTAATTTTATGTGTTTGAATATATATTTTTCATTATTTGTAGACTAGTCTGATGACAGATGGTTACGGCGTGCGATTCGAGTGTGGGATGTCCCCGTTACAAAAGCGTATCTCTGCTGCAATTTTTGCGGGTCAAAATTGATCTTCAACTTTGGCAAAGCTTTGATTTTTTTTGCGAAGATGCTCGGACTCTTCCTATATTTTACGAACATATGATGAACATGGAAAAGAGGTTGATGAAACACAGACATTTTTTTTAAGGCAAACAATAACATGAAGAAAACATTTGGTCGTAAGGGAAGGGAATTTTCCGAACTCTCTCCATGCGCTTCTACAAATCCAGCAGGTGGACACTGGTCCGCACCGTCAAAAAATAAACCAATCTAATGCGGTAGGGTGTCGGACGACACACCATGTCCTTTGGACAAACTTCGATCGAGTGAGCGCCAACAGTAAGAAACGTGTCGGTGCGGTGCGGAACATTATTAGGAAAGTGAGGCCCGATCTTCAGAGGAGTTAAAATTAATCTAAAACCACTTTCGATCACCGATCAGCAACACGTGCCTAAAATCTTGCCACATTGACTACTGAACATGAAGTGATTAACAAGTTTGTAGCTATTAAAGCTAGGAAGAGGTGATTGTGAAAGCAATTGCTTTTAGTTTATTTGTGTACTTTAAAATGTTGTTAATATTACAATGTTTTAACAAACCATTATTTTTGAATAACAATAAATGTTTATTTAATTATGTTTTATTAATATCATATTTTACACTTACATAACTTTGAATTTAAGTTTTTAAGGGGTGACACCATCGATATCCGCCCCGGGTGTCACCCACGCTAGCTACGCCACTGAAAATAGCCTATTCCACAATATAAAACATGTTTAGCTGTAAATGACAACACTGCCTTACAATCCACAACAGTGTTAGAAGTAAGAATGTAATTAATTCTATCAAATATCATTGCAACTAAGGAACCCATGTGCGCTAAACATAATATGTAATTATCGTAATTCCATCAAACAACTTGTTACAGTAAACCACAGAAATAACTAAATTAAGACAGTTATTCACTTTTCTACCAAAGAAGTTACATCTTTCGTCATTTCGACGTCACGTCCACGGGCCGGGGTAGTGGGGGGATTTGTGTATGGTATCTAGTGTACCCACATACGCGCGTCTGACAGTACTCCGAAGTCGTAGTGTTATAGTTGTATGGTGCCGGCGCATTATGCGCTGAAAAAAATAAGGCACGCAGTAACTTAAACTCAAATTTGTTAGCAAATGGCACACAGAATTTTCCACGCCAGTGATAGTTTGAATTGTTTTGAAAAGAATAACATTATATGAAGTTTTTACGGTTTCTCCACCGTATAGTGATGAAGAAAGACAACAACGAACTTTTGGCGGCTAGCTCTCAGCTCAGCAAAGAAAAACATTTTTTTATGCAGATCGCCTGCGGATCACCACACTGCTCATTGATAAAATAATTCTAATTTTGTTCTTTCAAGTTAATTTCAGTGCATCTTTAAATCCTGTGCTTGCTGAGGTATTATTTAAAGTTCAAAATATGGTGTGAAATGATACTGTACAGCAAAAGTTTTGAGCCTTAGCCCGGAATTACACTTTAAAAGATATTTTAACAGGCCATTATACCACATAAAAGTTTTCATCATAGTTCTCTGAAATGAATGACGTAAACTTCTATGTTTGTGCAGCTGCAGTATACACATCTGTCAGAATACGCGTTTTGTTGAAGAAAAAGAAGAGAAGTAAACGTATTTGGGATAGATAGTGGATTTCAGGACTTGATATGAAGGGAATTCATCAGTGTTTAGTGAAAGAGCTGCATTGCGAGGACGTGACAGTACATAGTGTGGGAGGGAGAGAACTGGTGATTTTCTGGAAATCCCCAGGCTCAGCCAATGGGAAGGGTTGGCGGGCTTTTGAATAAGCCAATCAGAGTGCAAGGGGCGTAGCCAGATCCCGGCGCGCCACTAGGTGGCAGCAGTGTACAGCAGTATCCTCAATCTGCATGGACGAGTTCGCACACGTCTGATCTTGCTTGTCGTCATTGCCCCAGGCATCCGCGCGTTCGACCGCTATTTCTGACCATCCCGCTACAACCCATTGCCTCAGGCGTACAGCAGAACCTCGGACTAGTTCGGACACACACACAGGATACGTGACGTCATTGCTCCTGGCGTCTTGGAAAAGTTTCAAGAGGAGCTCTAGCTCTCGCTATTACGGTGTGACAATAAATGCCATCACACCAGCCAGCCCACCATCAGTTCCCAATCGACGCTCGTCTAGTGCGGTTCACTGTGGTTAGTGAAGTACTCCTGTTTTCAACATGCTACAAGTTAAACAGCAGCGACACTAAGCAGCTTTCTGCAGGTTTGTCACCTAAACTACAATTCACTCCAGTAGTTGTACTCGAAAAAGCTGGGCACAATAAAGTCACGCGTGAAGAATGGAATGTAATGAGGCAGATGGTCTATACAATTGGCAGCTTTTTCAACAACAGTGAGCATCTGCAAAAAGAGTGTCTCACTTGGCAACCAAACCATCTCATCCTGAACAGGGGCTGGAGCGAAAACTATATGGTTTTACAACAATAATGTTCCTGCATATGGTGTGTTTCTCGGCGAATCAACTTGGGACAATATGATTGACTCCTTGCCTGCAATGAGCAACGTCATCAGCACCATGAAGCCCTGTAGTTATCAAGTTACTACAATGTGTTCGTGAATATGTTATCAGTGAAAGTGATTCGTGACTACCCCAGTTGTTCTGTGCAAGGGCTAATAGATTTGCATTTTGATAATGTACATGTCAATGAAGTGTCATACAGCCTCACTTCAACACTAGTCTATGAACATTTAAAGCTAAAAATTAAAGCATATAAAAAACTGTTAGCGTATGATGATGTTAAGCGCAAATTTGAATTAGATTTAAGAGGAACTGATGTATTCAGTAATATGTAAATAAAATCGTTTTACCAGATCATTTATTTTTTATTTAACCTATCCTAATTAAATAATAAGATGGTTTGTTTTTTTAAAAAAAACCTTCTTTTATTTCAGCCACCAATTGGCGGTTAAAAATAAATTTTCAGCAGGACACATATTACGAAATATATGTAAGGTACAAAGTTTTGTCAAGTTGTTTTTCTTGAGTTCTCGCAATGCGGATACCCAAAATCTTCTATGTTTTAGCATATTTTCTTCCTTATAATTTTCTGGAACCAACGAGCCTTCTCCCGTAAATAATTGAATCATCTTCATTTTTTATTGCATGTAGAATAGAGCACATCTTGCTGAAGGATAAGCCATCAGCGTTCCATGGTATTTATGTCAGCCATCTAACTACTGGGTCATCACCTCCACGTGATGGCGAGGATACAGAAATACAATGTGTAGAGATAATGTTGTTAGATCGCATTACACACACAGCAACTTCTTTTGAAAATAAACACATCATCCTTCTACTTCTTGAATCCCTGTGCGCCCAGGAAAATGGTCGGCATGGTAATGATTGCTAATAAATGATGCTACTTAATTTTATGTCAACTTACGCACAATACTTTTTAGACGTACGTATTCCATAACCCGATCTTGCAGGATCAGGCAGTATGCGGCGGTGTATGCAGGAAAATTCTCACTGCTGTCAAATTCCACATGAATATCTACGGGTCCCGTTTTAACCGACTCATTTTGGTGTGAACAGTCAATTACGGCGATAGGTGCAGTTGCGATAAAATCTTCACGTTTTAGTAGTGGAAAAGGATGGTCTCGTTCGTAGTATGACTGCTGGAAACTTGCATACATGTTATACACCACCAACACTGTAGTTCGGTTTTTCTTAAAGTCTAAATAAATGTTCTGTTATTGATATGGCAAATCATTTAGGAACAGTTTGACATTGGCGAGATTGCAGTGATCAAACAGCACTTAATTCCTCATCGTATTTCCTGTCTGTTTGAAATCCCAGAACCACGACCTAGGTTTCTCCAGTTGCGTTGATGTTTTCAAAGACCAAATTTGAGCCTTTCTTATAGGAAGCAATGCGTACTCCAACAGATCCTAACTTCTGAAATTTATTCGAAGTGGCTTCCCATTGTCTACAACCTTAAGCAACGTTAATTTCTCTTTTTCACCTACTTGTAAATAAGACATCACCCATGCGAGTTTACTGATGGTAAATTTATTTTTCTGAGGATGTGGATTAGCTTGTACCTACGAATTTGTATCGTTCCTATATCAAATTAATATCAGTTCTTGTTTTACTTTTTTAAGTATCCTTTTACAGTCTTCGCAAAAATCCAAGAGTATACTCAACGGAACACATAAATCAAAGTAACCATTTCCAATATCGCGTTGACCCCATCCTGCTAGATTTAGCTTAACATCTGCACACCTCTGACTCGGGCAGTCCAGTGAAGCTTTGCAATTTGTTTCGAATTCCTGCCTGGTTTCCACGTCTATGAGAAGTGCGAAATCGTCTGCGAATTCCACCAAATCCAGCAGTTCTGACACTTGTTCCAATATATTCATGGCCGGTTCCAAACCAATATCCCAGAAAATTGATCCGCACACTGATCCCTGTGGACAACCTTTCGTCAGTCTTTTCTCTATCTACCTGTATATGTTGGGGCACCGCAATTTTGCATAGCCATTTCTACAATAATTTCTAAAAGTGTGATATATATTTTGAGGGCAGTTGATTTTTCTAAAGTTTTTGAACAGCGCGGTCTGCCGAAGATTGTCGAAAACGCCGGCGATGTCTACAAATATTCCCATCACATAGTTTTTGGAAAAGATTTGCACAGTTTCCATTAAGCGATTGATGACGTCCTATGTTGACTTGCCTGCTCTGAACTCATTCTGATTTGGGTTCATCCTATTTTTTAATCTGTGTTTCATTAGTTTCTTGCAGAATACCTTTTCTTGCACTTTCTCTAGAACATTGAGTAAGCAGATTGGGCGATATGATTTTGGAAGTTGTGAGTCTTTGGCTATAGTGGCCACCTACTTGTTTCCCATAGATTTGGCATTTTCCCCTGCACCAGGCATTCGTTAAATAGCATATTTAATGTTGGAATCAGTTGGATGACCAACTCCTGGAGGATCTCTGCCAGTATCCCATCAGGTCCTGGAGCTTTTCTTTTTGGAAAGGAATGTATTGCTTCTATTATCTCTTCATCTGATAAGATACACCTTTGATGTTCATTCTCATATGTGTCACACATTTTTGACAAAGTTCACTTTGCCGATCACTCTCGCGTTCTGTACTCTCATCTGGAAATAGCACGTCAAGTAACTCCCGTTCAGTTGGTGATCATGGATCTATCCAGTCTTTTTACTATAGATAAGGTTCTAGGTGCCATAATTTTACCAGTGGCAATCTTGTAAGGGATTCCCCATGGGCCTGATCTCATATTTTGTCTGACGAAGGCTTCCCAGCTTTTTTTTTTTCGTTTTCAATAACAGATCCTTGTAACTTTTGCTTTTTATTTCTATATCTGTCTAGAAGAGCTCTGCTGCAATAAGGCAACGTCGATATGCTATTCTTGCCTTCCTCATTGTGTTTCGTAATTTCCGCAATCTTTCTTTGCAAGGTTTTGTCTTCTAATCCCGTTTCCTTAAGTGGAATTGTAGCTCTCATTGCGTCTTGAATTATTTATTTTATTATTTATTTATTTATTTAACTGTACATTCAGATGGTTCGTTATCTAGAGTCTACAACGAACCGTTATTTCTTAATACTGTATTGAAATTTATAACAAACAAAAATTTTGTAAAATTAACACAAATCCTATATACTACGAAAATGGTACAAACAATTAACTATTATTACTACACACTGTAATTTATCAACCTGTCAGTAAAAAATATTACCCACTAATACTAAATAACTGAACATCTTGAGTTTTCAAAAGTTCGTTTAACGCTGGCATCCATTGAAGAAATAAGCTTCGGTGAATTCCAGAAGCCACACTTCCAGCATCAGCGTCCCACTTAGTTGTTTGTGTCTCGTCCGTTTAGAGTATCTTGTCTCATTCCTTAAATGGCTTGTTGTGTTCAGGCAGGTTGCTGGCTATGCTGAAGCCGATACCGCTCCCTGGCTGCATCTGACACAGCATCTGCCAGCTTGTCGAGTTCATTCAGGAGGAGGTTGTCTTTCATAATTTCCTTGACAGTTTTCCCCATGAGCTTCATTCTGTACTGTTTGATTTGATCATCAACTAGAGCACATTCAAACAGTTTATGTTCAGGTGTTCTGGAGATTCGCACGCACATAGATCATTCTCTGTCCTATTAATCCTATGAAGATATGTTTCATACGGTCCATGACCGGTGACGAAATGTATTAACCCTCGGGATGGATTGAAGTGCTTCATACGTATCCTCTCTCTGATGTCAGGAAGAATTTCAAATACTCTCCTTCCTGTTTCCAAATTGTTCCACTGCTGTTGCCATTCATTCAAAATATAATTTTTGATGTATATCTTCTTGGTTGCCACTTGACCCAGGATTTCTGTTATCTTGTCTAAGTTTCCTTTTCGTAGCCAGTAACATGCTGCTCTTTTCTTATTTCCAGATCTAAAGGACATATTCCGAGAATGACTGTAAGTGCATCAGTTGGGGTACTTCCGAATGCGCCTGTAAGACGCAAGAGAATTCCTCGTTGCATTCGTCTGATATCCTTTGCAGGTTTAACCAATCTTAACCTATGCGCCATGTGCTCGCTCCATAACTTGAAATAGCTGTGGTAATGGCACCATGATACAGCCTTATAGTCGGCAGTGGGATTAGAAATCTTCTTTGCCCAATGCTAATTATTTTGTTCATTGCTGCAGTCGTTCTTTGGCATATATAGTCAATGTGATCTTTGAAATTCCTATGTTCATCCAGAACAACTCCTAAGTATCTTACTGTTTTGCGTCTTTAATGGAATTTTCTCCAAGCTTCACAGTGGGGTTGCGTTTCAGTGTTCCTTTCATCAAAATGTATTGGGTTTTTGTTGGTGCTAGCTGGAGCTTAACTTGTTTACACCAGCATTCCATTACTTTCATTATTTCTTTGGTGTTTGTCTCGATCTCTCTTCTATTATTTCCTCCAACCAGCAGCAAGATATCATCTGCGAAGGCAACGATTCCTTCAAGCTCTGCCAGACCCATGAGTCTGTTAAGGACAGGTTCCAGAGCAATATCCCAGAATTCTGGGCCACATACTGAACCTTGTGGACATCCTTTTGTGAGATGCTTTGTCAGTTTCTGACCAGAGCTCTGAAGTGTTGCAGTTCTTCCGCGACAGTAGTCTTTGAAGCTCTCATACAACACTCGTGGGCATCCTAACTCCCTTAGTCGGGCGAACATACTCGGCCACCATAAGTTATCAAAGGCGCCGCAAATGTCGATACATATGCCAATGACATATTTTTTGTTTTCGAGTTGAGTATCCTCTGAACTTCATTTATCGCATCCTCTGTTGACCTGCCTTTCCGGAAGCCGAACTGCTGCTGATTCATACCTTTCAATAATCTGAATTCTTTAATTCTTTTACATAATAATTTTTCTTGAATTTTCCCAAGTGTATTTAGCAGGCAAATTGGTCTGTAAGACTTTGGTAGTGTAGGGTCCTTATCTTCTCCTTTCCTTATAATTTTTATGCTTGATGTTTTCCAACTATGAGGTATCCTTCCCTGCAGCAGGCACCCGTTCAGCAATTCGGTAAGGTAAGGAACTATTTGCTGACTTAAGGCTTGCAAGACTTCTGCTGTTATCCCATCAGGTCCTGGTGCTTTATTTCTCTTCAGCGCGCTTATTGCGATACTTACTTCCTCTTGAGCGAATGGTAGAACCAACATGTCGTTTTCATATTCGTTATTCATTAGTTGCCTTATGAGTTTGTGTTCCTCTGAATCGGACTCCTGCTGGTCGTCTGGCAAGAGCGTTTTCAGGAGAAGTTCCGCCAATTCTTGCCAACTGCTTGTCATACTTCCATCTCCTTTCCTGAGCGTAGAAAAAATAGTAGGTGATTTTATCTTCTGCGCAGCTAGCTTGTACGGAAGTCCCCATGGGTTTAATAACAAGTTTTTGCTAATGTATGTCTCCCAGCTTGTTAGTCTAACATCCTGAAGTTTCTGATGGTACTCAGCTTTCGCTGACCTGTACTGATCCAGTGTCCAGCTACGTTCAGCGGCAGTTTTAGCATGGTGGTAGTGCCGTCGAGTTCTCCTTACTTTTGTCCTTAACCTCTGAAGCGTATCATTCCACAGAATACATCTTTTATCATTGAGCTTTCTCTTTTGCACTATTGATACCTTCATGGCATGTTGTATCGCATTCGTCAGTTCTATCGCCTTTAGGTCAACATTATCTGACATTTCTGGCAGTGCTGGTAGTTCAAAGGATCTTCTTAATAGGTTCCAGTCTGTTTCATAGGAATATGACCAACATTCGTCTTGAATTGCGCGAATTGTTTCTTTCGCAGTCTAGTCAATGTCAAAAATATTGTCTCTGTCTTTGGGAGGATTGAAACAACTCCTCAACCTCGGCCAATTGCTATGTTGATGTAATATCGCCGTTGGATGTTGGTACAGTCGCCTTTACGCGTTCCGCTTTGCAATCTCCCAAGAACAATATTAAATTGTGATCGCTAGTGATTTGGTTCTAAATCACCTTCCATCCATTTAGAAGGGTTTCCTGCTCTTTGATATGTTAAAATTATACCTATGTTCGATTTGGAACCTGCTTGGTCATTGAACGTGTATGGATTGTTTGGTTCGTTTTTAATTTCCAGCTGTAATTCGCCAATCAATTCGTGTAGCTTTTCTCCCCGTACATCTGCAAAACCACTGTTCTAGAGTGAAGATTTGGTATTGCATCGGCAACTGTCACCATTGGGCTGTCGCCTATGACTACACATATTTCCCTAATCTTACAAAGATAGGGGTCCATATCATCTCTGTATTGAAAGTACATATTAACGAGAACCACTTTCCCCATTTGCATACCTATCTGCACACACACACACACACACACACACACACACACACACACACACACACACACACACACACACACACACACACACACACACACACACACACACACACACACAACATACGTTCATCTCAGAATTGAGGTATTTTTGTGACAGTTATTTGCTTCTTGAAGACTAAGATGGCACTCGAGATTATCTGAGACGTCACTTGCAAGTGAGGGATTTTCGCTTCGTTCGAATAGGGATCTTAAAGTCAGAGGATATCTATTTGCATTTCCTCAGCTAGTTTCTTCACTGTTGTGTAAAGCCAGACGGCTTCGCCTGCAATTTAATTGCGCGACCTTAAGCTGTCATGCTTTACTGTTCATGGCTGCTGTGTATGGGTATTGAACTGTGGCAATGGCTGTCTCGAGTCAAGTATTATTCTACCATGTGTCATCACAAAATGACGGTAAATTTGATCTGGATCAAAGATTTTATTTCATCTGTCAAATACTTGCTTGTCTAAAGTGATTAACTAAGTAGTAGGTATATTATTTAACTTAAGTTGAATACGATTAATTGTTTCTGGTTGCGAAAATGTGATATTTTTATCTTTGGATGTGCTATTCTAGTTAGATGGCGTAATGCTAGAGTGAGATTTTGTGTTTCCTCTCGTGTAGCTAGCTGAAGATTGTTTTTAAACTTTTGATGGATTTGTTCTGGAGTTATAGCGGCATATCTTGGTTTTTCGTTTGCTCGGTTTTCAAAGCCGTTACTAATTTTGCAGTAACTGAGTGCCAATTGAACTGGTCCAGTCTATCTAAGTCCAGATCACATTGATAGAGGTCTCGTAGAAATATCACAGATGGTAGAAGTAATCTCTGAGTGTTGAAGGATAGGTTCATCTGTCTGCATGCTTACGTTATTTGCTGTTCCTTTTTTCTGACTTTACGCCTCGTCGACATCGAGGTCATTAGAGGCGGGGGAGGATGGGGGCAAGGAACGGGAACGAATTAGGCCATGGCCTTTTGAAGGAAGCATCCCGGAATTCACCTGCAATCACCCAAATCTGGATGCCCGGACGGGGATTCGAACCTACCTCCTCCGAATGCGAGGCCAAAAGGTTAACCGTTCATCCACCACGCTCGGTTTGCTGTTCCATTCTTTTCTTGTAATATTTTCTCCCTGTGTTTGCAGCCCTCTCTGGGTTCCACATCTTCCTTGATGGTGTGATTCTTGTTTTATTTCTCTCTTTCTTACTGTTTCTTCTATCAGGTTGGTAATGATGCTCAATAATTGATCTTAGTATTGTTGTTCAATCCCTTTGGAATTTCTTTTACTGCCCATAATATGTTCTGTTTATCAATCTTTGAAGAAACAGTTGGTAAGTCGGATATTCTTCGTCAGATTTGTTGCACGTTTTTCCCCGTTTCTTGCATGGGATACAAACAGCTGACTGGGGGGACTTGCTACAGTCTTCTTTCTTGTGGCTGGTTTCTCCACAATGTCTGCAAGAGGCCGATGTTTGGGTACAATGTTTGCTAATGTGACCATATTCATAGCACTGCAGACACTTTGGTACTAATGTGTAATCTTTTGCAGAGATGGTACAAAATTCTATGTGAATTTTTATTTGCTGCATTATTTGCTTCCTTATTTCAGCACTTACTTGATTGACGATGGACCTGTTCTAAATTTTGAGTTGAATCCCTCGAGAAACAGCTGTCATATTTCTACTTCGAAATTTTGTTCATTCTGTCTGGGATTTGACAAGTCTCAAGTGATGGGGATACGTCGTACAGAATCAACAGAGGTTTCCTTTCCCGCTGCATTTCACGCTACAGAACTTCGTTTAGTTTTTTTTATATTCCGTAATGTTTTCTTACATCATCCTGACATGCTGTTTTTGTAATTACAGCATTATTTGTGCTATATATTTTGTTTATTTTTATTTTATCTTTCCTTGGTTTTATGATTCTGGTTAGTTTACCAGCAACCTGGTTTGAAGTTTCTCCGATCTGGGAAGTTATGAACACGGCTGGACTAGTACCTATTTTTTTCTATTTTTGACTTGATTGTAGGTGCCATCCCTGTTTTGTCACAGTTTCATAACTAGACACTGACAGTTATTTTATGCACGTTCATTTCTCTGTTCAGATCTCAAAGTGTCCTTATATCCTTCATCATCTCTTCATTTCTTCCCTCTATGTGGGCCATAACCACTGCGAAGGAAGCAAGGATGTCCTTAATTTCCATCAGCTTGAATTCAATCATTTTATGGCCTAGCAATTTGCTAACACAAGTACGAAGTTTTTCGTACATGCTGTTAACTGTGTCGTTGATCCGCGATTTAATATTTAAGCTATGATGTGTATTCCTATTACTGTTACCTTCTGTCGAGTCCATGTCGTCAGATAAGTCCCGAGGCGAGCGGCAGGTGTTCATTCACGTCATCTGAACGCCAGGGTGCTGACGGTGCGCGCTGATAGCAACTAGAGCGACGTGACACACAACCGCACGTGGCAGCCATCTTACCTTACTTACCGGTAACATCAAGGTCACGTGCACCGAACGCCTCTCCATTTGGAAGCGGTGTGGTCAGAAACATCGAGGGGATTCATAATGTGGAGGGGGTCGGCTGGTGGTCTGTTCGCATTCTATAAAGATCTTGTTGACTCTGTCTCCTCCCATTAACTGAATAATAACTAGGTTCCATGCTGTGTTGAATCGAAACCCCGTGTCTATGTTTTTAGTGTCTTCCCTGAGACGGATCTTCACAGCTTGCTTAAATATATTTTTCCTGTATTCTCTTGCGTGGGCTTGCATTTGTATCCGCGAGAAGTCACACCTGTTTGCATTTCCTATGTTGTGCCAAGCAACCGTCGACTTCGTTACTTGACCAAGGTGCATACATCTCACATGTTCTATACAGCACTGAAACAATGACTGAACCGACTGCTAAATTAACTGCTGCCCACACTCTCAAGCAGGGGCGGATCCAGGATTTTGTTTTGGGGGGGGGGGGGGGCTCGAGCGTACTTTGGTTTGGGGGGCTTGGCTTGAGTGAATTTTGGTTCAGAGGGCTTGCGTTCAGTGGTTTTTTGGTTTTGGGGGGAGCTTGAGTAGGGAAAAAGGTAGTATTTATAGTCTCCTCGGGCCTCAAACCCGTAGAGCTTAAAAAAAAAAAAAAAAATGGTCTCAAAACTACAATGTCAGGGGTGGACCTAGATACGTTTGGGGGGGGGGCTTGAGCCCCCTAGCCCCCCCTGGATCCGCCCCTGCTCTCAAGGGATGGAATAAATACCAGGGTCTCTAAGATCCATGCAATTTTACAATGACTGTACCGATTGCTAAATGTACTGCTGCCCACTCTCGCAAGGGATGGATTAAATACCAGGCTCTCTAAGATCCAAGCCATTTTTTTTTCACTGCATAGTAAATCCCTTATCTTCTTGGGTGGACGAAAGAACATCCTCAGACTGGCTTAGCCTAATAACTTGACGAGTTTTGCCGGTCTTACAGTGTATAGTAAAAAGGAATTTATTCATCCTCTTGCTTCCTTGCCTTTATCTTGTCATTCATGCGAAAGTTTTCGTTCAGCTGGGTTACGCTGTATTCATTCACGTGTAATGCACGCATTTTACCAATAAAACTGGCCACTGCTTCAGAATCTACGTAGCGAAATCTGTAAAGTGTGCAACATTATATATTGTACTTCATCTGCAAGAAACAATAACACGTCTCAGCGCTGCCCATTGAAGAATCAGTCTGCTGAAATAGTTTATCCAGTGCCTTCTATATTATAGTTGATTCGATACATAAAAACATGTGGAACGGTTGGGACAAATAAATTACGCGATTGCACTAATTCGCAGCAAGGAATGTGCTTGGTGATACATTTTATTCAAATTTATTGGCTTAGAACTATAAACATGCTTATTTACGAGTACATTTTCTTCTTCCATTTATATTATCTTTCCTATTATTCATAATGTGGTGTATGGAGTGAACATCTGATGGCCAGGCTATGGGACGTAGACTGGTAATACTTCAATGGTATAGGAACGATTATAAGAAGATCATTTCGGAAAAAATGTGTGTCTGTGTCAGTAAAATTGAAATTATTTTCTGACAAACTAGGTTTGAATTTTACAGACTGGATGTGAAGCCTCTGTAAAAAAAATTTTGTTACCGTTCTGGCCTTCTAACCACGGTCTATTGTTTAAAACTGCGTGTCGCCAGAAATATTTTTTACTTCATTTTTCAATTATGTGAACACATGCTTTGCTGACGTGGAAAAATGGATTGCTTGACGGAAGCAACAGATAAAAATTGAAATAAAGGACAGTTGATTTTATTATCTCTAGCTAGATAAATGTCCTAAGGGTAGTCATCGCTTTTAATCTAAACACTGAGTTTTAAACTCAAGGATATTTTAAATACAGTCATTAAATATTGATTCCAGAAATTATTTACTTGAACTGTTTCAAAACTAATTGTGACCTATGACGAAAATACACTTGTTCATCGCCTGTAAAAAAATCAGATTAGTTGAACTGCACATATTCAGTGAAGTTTAGAAATATAATTAAAACACATAGAACAGTTTTACTCTTAATAGTCTTGTAATATCAGGATAGTAATAGCTGAACTAATTTCTAATCGGAAAATCAATCTACCAATTAATGTTTGCATTGCTCATCAATCTGAGTTTTTAATGGATGAAAAAACTATTGCACAGATAGCAAATTGAAGCTGATTGAAATCGACTTGCAGGATGTCGTGAATTGCCAAAGATAAGTCACTGAATTGTTACCTTTGAACACTACATTCCAGAACTTTCGCTTCGAGAAACGGCCACAGGGAAATCATGAATTCTCACTCTTAAGGGTATTCCAGTAAGCTATTCTGTCCTTGAAATTCACTGAATTTTTCCTTGATCTCCGGTCTCACAAAGACCTTATCCCAATCAGTCAGGGTAGTACCTCATTTAATCTGCCGTATATCATTATATTCGAGTGGTTTCGAAATGTTGGGTCTTCTGAAAATTGAAGGAATCGAACAATGCAACCTGAATTTTTATCGCCAGGTTTGATTCAGCACAAATTCGCGAAATTTATTTGCAAATTGTTGGAAGCATGTGGTTCTTTGAATTTGTTGAGAATTTATAGTATCGCTATATACTCTACTAACAATAGCATTTTCCGTTTCTTCAGTGGCGTTCCAACCGACTCACCCCTTATGCTAGTTGATGCTGTAGTTAGCTGGTTGCAGCTGCTGCCTGTGGTATTTTGTGAGCGCGGACAGGTTGTATTATTCCCCGTGCTAGAACCTCACACTCCGGCTTCTTGCGATTCACCTGAGCATTGAATGAGAACTAGCGCGACTTTTGTTCACTTCGGGCGCTCGTTCCTAATATTACGTCGAGCGAGGAAAACAATGTCATGCGAAGCGGTTCTAGTAACTTCCGATTCAAATAATTCGTAAACTAATTTTACGATAGTTGTCTTCTGATACAAATTCAAGCCGAATAAGCTCTTTGGACAAGCCAAAGAGATTCCACTCATCTGCATGATGTCACAGATTTAAGTTCTTTGCATGATGGGCTATTCGAATGTACCAAAGGCGTCTCACGATAAGTGGAAATTGCTCAGGTCGCCGGTGGAGGAGTGAGAGACAGCGTACCTTCTGTCTCTTTCTAGTGGGAGAGAAACCCTGAAGTCATTTCTGTGGACTTGTTAGCACAGGCGCGGAATATTTCCGGCATCTAGCTGTCCAGGACTTTTCGACAAGGAATGCAGGTTACGAAACAACTCCATTACACTGTAAAACCGCTCGCCTGGTGTGTTTACCTTTAGTAATCGGCAAAGGAAGTACATTAACCACTCACAATTGCCAAAGCAAGCCCGTTATTTCCGACATAGCCAGGGCGTCTGGGCATTTCTGGTGACATGTTTACTCAGGTGCGCTAAAGGAATGCACCTGACAAGCGAGTTGATGCAGGAGGTCAACCATTAGCGATCCACAAATTCTTCCGAGAGATTGTGCGCAGTGCAATCACTGCCCGAGGCAATTCCAGCTATTTCTGACACTAATTGAAATAATTCATCTCCTGTCACAGTACAGGTACACAGAAATATTTCAGATCCCAGCAAAGCACACTAAAATATTGTCTTTTGCTCAAGAAGAGGTTGACTGAGGTTTAAATAATGATATTGTACAAGCAAAGGTCGAATATCCGTCCAGCCAACCACATTGCTGTTTACCAACTTCTCCTTAAAACACCCAGCAATTACAGGAAACAGGCAGATATACTTCGTTCTTTATTTTTACACACACGGTTTGTGGGTTTTCAGCTTGAGCCAGATTCACCAAAACCACTGCTAATATTGTAGTTTAAAAGAATAATAAAAAATAGAAGAAGGAGAACTTATTATAAGGTGAACATATTTATTATATGTCTATTTTGGTAGGCAGTAGTAAGAACTAAGAAACTCTTCAGGTAGCCAAATGGCTCGCCAACATTATGTATTTTTAAAAAAAGATAATATTTTGTTTGTTTGTTTCCATGCCAAGAGAGTATAACAACAGCTTGATTTTCTGTAATTGAACAAAAAAATATGATACATATGATGCAAAAGAATTATTTTTTCGTTGTAAATATGTTAACGGCCTAAATGGAAAAACGTGTATAACTCAGGTATTTGAAACGGTAGAACATCCAGGAAGATGTATCTGAGCAGCTGGTTAATGGTGATTTCGTGAAATATACTCGCACTTGACTAAGCGAAAACCTTTCCGATATTACTAACATACAAAAAAATTTACGATGTTTTCGTTTGAATTTGTTGGAGAATGTGCGAAAATCTTTAAATTTACGAGTGCCACGAAATACTTCTTCTACCAACCATTTAGGTCGCAATGACAGGAGGTATAAGATTCGAGAAATTAGATGCTGTACTGATACATTTATATATTCTTTCTTTCCTCGTTCTGTCCTTGATTGGAATGCACTGAATTAGGTTTGGTGCTAAGCACCCTCTGCCACCCACAGTAATTGTGAATTGCAGAGTATGAATGTAGATGTAGACGTAGGTGACTTACAGAATATTTCTGTTCCAATGTCACCGTGTTATTACAGTGAACATACTATTAATTAATCAATCAATTCCTTGCGATACAATAGAGGAATACTACACATAAGTTATGCCCTTCAAAATTCATAGCCTATAATTTGAATATTCCACACAAATCCAATTGATCCCAGCAATACACGTTATAATTCCGTTTTCCATCACTAGCATAGTGAAAAACAGTACCCGAAATCTTTGTTTACGTGTAAAATTTCACTGTTTGAGGTTATTCCTCGACAGCTTATTTCAGTCCCTGACTTTACCGACTACAGGTGATAACTGCTCAATCCCTTATGCTTAAAATCAGTAGTTTTCATATGAACTACGGTAAACATCCCGCTGTGTATTTCTGCCCGTAAGACACAAGGAAGAATATTTAAGGACATAAATTTCGAGGTTGATTTGCTGCGCTTATACTGCATGCCGTTTAAATACAACTATGTTTCCAGACGGCTTACTTTGGAGATGTTAAAAATGAAATTGTATGGATGCATGAAATCAAAGTGAAACGTAACAAGTATGAGCTATCGCTTTGCTCTCTTTGAACCTGAGAAGGAGGAAGCAATAATCAGATTATTTCTGACCATCAATTGATGTTTCGCGAACAAAAGTGTTAACAAAGTTGGATGTGGACCACACATAGCACTTAGGCGAGAACGTGAGAGAGTTTAATTTAGTATGCTAGACTGGTTTCGCGTCTCGATCATTAAGGCTAGAGCACTGGGATACGAGATGGTAGGTGATAAGGATTTAACAATATGCCAACTCTTGCAAATAATTCCAAACATGTGACGACGAAGATAGCTTTCTAACTGTATTCAGTCCGCTCGCGTTGGAACTAAAGCCCTAATATCTATTGTCGTGTGACTGCCGAATATAGGATAGTTTTGGAAAGATTTATTCTTTTTTTCTGATCTCCGAGCTTACGCTTCAACCCAGCCGCGAGCGGAAGCTGTCTCGACACCTTATCAATGTAACAGAGTAGTGAGACCTTGAGTTAGACACGAACTGTCGCCGCCGTCCTACACGGTAACAAAACGCGCTTGCTTACAGTGCGCTACACCGACTCGTTATCAGACCTGCACAGCAACCTGTAATTGCACTTGTCAGCTAACTTTTGTGGTTTATAGAAACTGTGGGACGAGGCTCTGAGAGGAAACCAACTTATGTAGCTTGGATGTGTAGCTGGGAAATCCTTAGGTCAACACTAAGAGATTCCTTACCACTGGGCCATAGCCACGCCCTGACAGTTCCCCACTTAGCTTTCATTGAGCCAACTAGAAGAGCCTTTTAACCCCATCATATCCCTGACGAGCTTTCCTGAAAGTTTGCGATACATTGTACTGGTCAGTCTGCCGTCGACCTCGGGCTCACTGGGTCTACATCCTACCGCCAAGGGCTCAAGAAGAACATTATGGACATCACTTAAAATCACTAACAGGTACCAAAACCTTATTTGATACACTAGGCGAGTATCCTATTAGTTTGAATTGCCGTTACTCATCTGATGAGAGGGTTCTGTGCCTAGCCGTTAATCAATCAGCAATGTAATACTTAGATATTTGACAATTATATTAGCACACCGCTATTACCATTCAACCAATTAATATTGATGCTTGATCAAGTCTATGTGTGAAAGTGTATTTAATTAATAAGCGGTCCATTGTATGCGGTATTATTATTCTATAAGACAGCCACCTCTCTGTAAACCAATGAAGCATGAAAAACATATGCTAACGTTCTCAATATTAAAGTTCTCAGTGATAATATGCAACCTTTAATTCGGATAGCTAATCCAATTACTACCTTATCGATATATTCACAGACTGGTATTACACGATATCAGGTGGACTGCAAGGACGAAACCAAGCTTTCCCTCTCTCCCTACAACCTGTGATGTCGCAAGCATGCTACCGCTAGGCAAACACGCGACACTATTTCCATAGCTGTCTACTTATATTTTATGTGCAGGTTCACTTTAAAACCTTTCAATATTTGAGGTTATTTCTAGTTATCTTATTCCAGCCCCTAACTCCATTGTCTGTAAGTAATAACTGTTCGCACCTTTATGCCTGAAATCAGTTCTATTTCATGGTCATAGACCTCTCTTGCCTTCTATATAGTGACCCTAATTCTTTACTCAATATCTATTCATTACCTTGAACTTTTTGCAACTCTATGCCGCAGCATATATACCTTTAAACGTTGTTAATAGTGATAAGAAGGGAAACATTTTTGTATGGGTGGCAAATAGTCTCTGCATCACACCTTACTGTGAATACGAGCGCAATTACGTAGTTGTACAACAAACAGGGTCAAATATTATATACCAATCTCGGAAAGCATGTATGTTCCACCACTTATCACTATATCAGTGATCCCAGCAGGTAGTTTTCAGGTTGATACCGCTCCTGTGAGACATCCTGCCTGGTTGCATTTTACAAATAAAGCTCGGAGGGTGGACTCTAATCTCTATACAAAGTCAAGTCAAGCTCCGTTTTTTATGTTTTTTGTGTTGTCCCTTCTAAAAATATAATTACTCTAGCAACATATGTTGTTAAAGTTTATACTTCAACCTAGTTTTCCATTAGAAGTCACCCTCTTTGCGAAGATAATATGCAATAACTGTGGAAGTTAATCCGAATAATCATTTACGCCCTCGTTGTCTGCTCACTTAACTTCAAAAGAAATACCTCAAAGTATTAGCCAGACGATAAGTAGTATAGAAACCTCATCGAAATTGGTACTGTAGTCATTGCGTGGTGCCTGGACAATGGGGCAGAGAGACGCAGCTATCTTACAGATTTGTGAACACACTTTACAATATTTTCGGTAAAAATCCTTAATCATGTAAGAACTGAGACTTATGGCAAGGAAAAGATGTATTCACAGCCAGATTTAAATGTGATAATAGTACCGGTCCACATAGGAAGAGAGTAAAAATTTAAGACCGATTAGTGGTAGGCAAATTAATGGAGATACTGATATGCAATCACATCACAAATGTCCGTGAGGAAAGAAAACTGATTTAAACTATGTATTTTGATGTTCAGCAACGCAGTCACGAGATGAACACCCTTTCATTCCCACCTAATAGCTGGAGGACTCCTAATGTTACCAGAGACAACCAGGAGACAAAAAGGCCATTAATCTTTTCATCCTTTGTAAGTCTTATGTTTCTGTCAGTGATTCACCAGAAATAGTGCGATATACGCTATGGCATATACTAGAATTCCTTTTACCTTCCTTTTAACTGTATTTTACAGCACAGCATGAGCAGTTCGTATCTTCCAGGAATGAAACACCGTCTTGTTATATTGGTATATAAATTGTCTTCCTTATGTTGTTCACTATATGCTCTTTGGGAGAAAAATCATTTATTAGAGGTGAGGGCTCTACCAGAGAAGCGAAGGCATTGGGTTACAAACCCACAGGCAGATCATTGCTTGCATATAGTGGTGTTATACGGAGTCCACATTTTTTTGGATATCAAATGCATGGTACAAGGGAGAGCAGCTAGATTTGTTGGTGAAACACATTTAACAACTGACATAATAAAGGAGCTGGGCTGGCGGCACTTGAAGAAAGGAAGAGTGTTGTGGCTGTTCATGGCGTATAATGAGGTTGGAATGGATATTGGTGGAAGAATTCTGATTGGAGCCTGAAAGGGAAAACTTGAGCACGACCACAAGCTGGCACTTTAGGTATACATTGGTGATGACGCCTGGGTGGATAAAATTTGCAAATACCCACTTTCATATACAAATGACCTAACAACTTGCGTCAAACCAAGTGTCAACGTTATCTTCGGCGCAATCGAACTACTGTTTTGATGCTTGTTGGTGTGTGTGGATATCAATGGAAATGTTGGTTTTGATTTCTGTTTGATAACCATGTTAGCTATAAGCAGTATTGCAACTTTATTGAGTGCACTGGTTAGTTGAACGAAGCATGCAATTACAAATAAATGCCACATTTGGTCCGAAATCCGACTGTTGGCCTCAGATTTGCTACCAAATGAAGAACTCTCCTGGGTCCTGACTGGTTGAAAAAGCGAAGCAGAATCGTCATAATACTGCAAGAAACTCACACAGAGAACGACAAGCAACTGCTGTCTAGAGGAAAATCACCTTGATATAAATTGGCAATAGCACAACACCATGGAAAATACGGCATTGCAGCCTGTGTTAAGAAAGGCACCTGAATCTACTCATGCATCTTTGGTACTTGGGAATCATGTTACTGAATGTGAGAGGATTTTGATGTGGAAGAGATGAGACGATGCTGATGTGAACAGTTTAATACCTGAGATACATGTTACTAAATGATATAGAGGGCTGAGGTGTGTGAGAGGAGAAACAGTGTTGAAGTGAACAATTTGTTACGTGGGACACTTGTTATTGCTTAGGGTAGAGGAAGGAGAAGTAAGGAGGCTTTTGTAAACAGTTGGATACCTGAGTCACATGTTACTGAAATACAGAGAAGAGAAAAGGCTGGTGTGGACAGTATGGTACCTGGGCCACATATTGTTGAATAACAAATGGGAATTGGGTGGACTATTGGTTGAATATGATGGTATTGTTTGGGACCCTCATTTTGGGTATCAAATACAGGAGTTGTAGAGCGCGGAAAGCTGTGCAACTTGACTTGTTTGTGAACCCTGTCAGTTACTGATGTAAAAAGGAGTTGGACTGGGAATAATTCGAAAATAGAAGGAAGTTTGTAAAAACGCTTGGAGAGTACACGGCGTATGTTGGTGATGAGGCTGAGGAAGGACCTTTGTCAAAGAATTAGCAGTAGTGCGTGGAACAGAAATGATGACCAGCAGCCGAGCTGGCACTGGATTTCATACATAAGATAATGGGAAATATTTTTATAGCTCTACTTCGGCCATAGGCGTTGGGCTCAGAAATCCTGTAACAAGTCAGCATTTTCTGTGGAGTGCACTGCCTTAGCGTGACTCGGATTTTATCACACGGGACGGGTGTACTGTGTTGCGGATCCATTACTCAGAGGTGAAATTAGTGAGAGTAGCACCAGCTAACAGACGGTATTTCATTACTGGAACATACAAAGTGCTCATGCTTTGCTTTAAAATACATTTAAAAGGAAGGTAAAAGGAGTGTTAGTATATGCCATTGCGTATCGCACTGTTTCTAGTGAATTACTGACGAAAACTTTACACTTACGAAGGATGAAACGATTAACGGCCTTTTGGTCTCCTGCTTGTCTCTGGTAACTTTATGAGCCCTCCACCTATTAGGTGAGAATGGAAAAGTGACAATTTCGTTATTGCAGTGCTGAATATCAAACCATCAACCACAAAGTTTTAGTCAGTTTTCTTTCCTCATGGACATTTGTGATGTGATTGGATATCAGAGTTTTTCTTTATATTTTTCTAGTATGTCTAGTAAAACAAGAATATGAAAAAAAATTTAAAACATGTATTTCAGGATAGAAATTCTGAAATGATTCCAATTCTCGTCATTGAGTCCTAAGAAAAGCAAAATTGAATGCTCTTCATCTTCTTAAAAATTTCGTTTTTATTTATTTACATACAATACAACAGTAAAGTAATACAGAATGCAACTGAATTTAATGCAACAATGACTCATTTACTATCATATTATTACATCTTAATTACTTCTGTATTGTAGCTATGAATTCATCTAGCGTGAAGACTTGATCGAGCAAAGTGAAAAATTACATTTCCAATACTATATTCAGCTGTAACTTTTGGTGTATAATCTGCATCTTGATTTGTCAGTTAGATACTCTGGACTGTGACCAACACCATCGTAATGTACATCAACAGGACATGGTGCGTTTTCTATCCTCTTCTTCTTCAATGGATCCAACTTTGGCAAGTCTGATGGAAGCCCTTCTCTTCTTGATTAATTCTGTCTTTAAAAGCCTGCTGCAAGATAAGACACAAAATCAAGCAGTAGTGGATCCGGTATCAGTGTCTTCCATGGAGGAAATATAAGTTGACAAATTCCATGTTGATCACATGAAGTAGGTTTATAGATAAAAATGTTGATGTTGGAATGATATATACGTGAACAAACATGCCATTCAGATCAACACCTCTCATGAAAATGTTTATTCCTTTACCATTGATGGCTGAGGAACATATGCATGTTGGTTAGCAACTACAGACCACTGTCTGATATTTTGAACTGATTCTTGGCCATTGTAACAAGAGAGAATTTGCCTTATTGTCAAAACCATTTTAGTGATACAATGTTCTCATTGGTCTGTAATCTATAACTATAGGCACCTTGACGACTCTATTTTTTTAAAGCGCCTATCAGAAAAGAGTAGCCTCTCAGTCTGTTCTTTCTCAGGAAATTATCAACAAATAATTTATGGTTCTAATGCTTAGGAAATTCATCCACTATCCTCATAACTACATTGACACTCATACCTAAATAACTCTTTCACCTCTGTCCCCTTGACTATATAAATTTCTAAACCAAAAGTGTCAAAGTTTATAACACAGAAAATAACCAAAATAATCGCTAATTATGGTAGTTACTAAAGTAAACGAACTTATATTATTCCAGATTTTTCACTAATATGTCAGGAGATATAACTATGGTCAGAAGATACTAAATAATTTACTGGATATCCCTCTGATCGCTGATTAAATACAAGGTCGTAAGTGAAATGTATTACATGCTAATGACCCAATGATTCCAAATGGAATCACTACTTTTTGAATGCAAATATTGAGCTTGTAAGTTTGTATGACAAAAATTAATACACACACACACACACACACACACACACACACATTATATATATATATATATATATATATATATATATATATAATTCTCTAATTACATAATTAAAATAAATATTTTTTTGGAATGATTAATGCACGAAGTGCATACCTATAAAGGTCGGACCACACTAGACCGCACCGCACCGTCACTTTTCTAATTGTTGTCGCTCACTCGATTGAAGTGAGTTCAAACGACACGGCGTTTCGGCCGACACTCGGCCGTGTGTTGGCCCGGATAAGTTTAGTTTATATTTTGATGGTGCGGCCCGGTGTCGGTCTGCTGTCGGGCTGGTCGATATGGAGAACTGTATAGAAAGAGTTCGGAAATTTCCGGTCCTTTACTACTAAATATTGTTTTAACGTTACTGATTGCTTTAGAAGTGTGTCCTTTATTTTTCAGCCTCACTTCAGGTTCATCAGATGTTCGTAAAATTTAGGTATAGTCCTTGCATGTTCCCATTAACAAATAAAATCTTTGCCAGTGGTGAAACTCGATTTTAAGGCCTGTAAAAATTGCATCCGAGATCGGGATTTTGAACCGGGGACCTTCCGTACCCAATCACTCGCCGCTAGCATTTGAATCTAGAAGTACCAGAGAATATGTATTCAAGCATATAAAAAGTACATTTGTGTTTTGGCATGGCAAAAATTAATTATAAGTACATTTATTTTATTATGTTTGAATAATAATTTTGATTATAACCAGATTTGTCTCTTGACTCAGAAGGTTATGGCGTACGATTGGGGAAATAAAAGTTCCTGGTTCAAATCCCTATCTCAGCTGTAATTTTTATGGGTCTTAAAATTGAAATTCACCTCTGGAAAAGCTTTGATTTGTTAATGCTAAAATGCTAGGACGCTCCTTGTTTCGAATGTCACGTTAATCTGTAGTTTTCCTTTTCAAATTAGGTGACAACGATAGAGGTGTACTGAGCAGCCGATAAGTAACTCCGTGACTGGAATTTTTAGATCACATGAAATTATTATTATTTTACGGAATCTTTGCGGTCTGCATTAAAATAAAATTGTATAATAATCTTATTCTTTTTTGTTAAAAAAATATTGAGTAACTCGAAAAGGAACCTCGACCAAAACAAACACGTTAAATGTGAAGTGAGTGACACTTGACATTTAATCGTGACTATATAGAGATACACGAAAATCTTTCAATACAGTGTGACGATCATTTGTTAAAACAGCTTTGGAATACTATTTTTGTGCATAAGAGATCAAACAAGTAGGAGATAACAGAAGTCAGACAAAAAAAAAGTATTTTAACGTACTTTATTACTTTCGTAGATTATAAAGTAAAGTACTCTATAATAAAGTACGGGTGGTAGCCGCAGCTACGATACCCAAATAACTTTTAAGGTAATTTTTTTAACATTAATTCCGTGAAACAGCCAAGTATATACGTTAAAGGAGACTGAAGACCGAGTAGGAACCCGTCCGTTACACGGCCGTGCTAGGGACCAGTGTGGACGCGAGGGGGGCTAGCCGACACACGGCCGAGTGTTGCTGCGGTGACGGTGCGGGTTCGTCTCGGTCTAGTGTGGCCCGATCTTAACAGGTCCAGAAAAGGTCGAGTGAATTAGATTGTCGGGATGCAATATATATGATAACAATCTATGTCAAATTGCAATACAATAAAAGACGCCGGAAATATTCCACGACTGTACTAACACGTCCACAGAAATAGCCAAACGCCGGGGGCAATGATTTCAGGAGTTTACCCCACTAGAAAGAGACAGAAGGTACGCTGTATCTCACTCCCCCACCAGCGACCTGGGTAATTTCCACTTATTGTCAGCCACCATTGGTCCATTCGAATCGCCCATCATGCAAAGAACTTAAAACTATGACATCACGCAGATGAGTGAAATTTCTTTGGCTTGAATCAGTTTCAAGAGACTACTACTGATTCTAATGGGGATTTCGGCATTTTAAGAGAAAACAATATCTTAAAACATAAAATGTTGATGGGCATTCTACATCAAGATCAGGAGTGTTATGATTTTCTGTGCACCAAGATCAAATCCGCAACACGTCAACTCAAAATGTAAACTGGTTTATTAAATTTACAGTGTTAAATCCGTTCGGACAAGTAGGTCTTACTAGGACAAATATTAGAATCTTTGAGATAACTCAAACTAGCGTGTTGACGTCTCCAAGACCTTCGTAACTCGTTGCAGGTATTATTACACCGCAATAGTATAAAATGAAAGATAGCATAATCCATTCTGATAGAAATTTCGTAGTGCTAAGGGTTTTTGCAAGTTATTAACAGATTATCATTGCCGTCGGGGTTTGCAAACATGTCTACATACCTTGGGTGGCCCGCGGGTGATTTCGGAGGACATTAATAATTGAATGCCACGAAGGGAAGCATATTTTAACAATAGCTCCTTTGAGGTAGGTTAGCGAAATTATTAATAATGACCTGTCATTTATCTGCTTGTCGTTTGAAGAAACAACGCTGGCGGCAAGCTTTAGCTCAGGTAATAATAGGCTTAAAGGTATAAATAAAAGAACTGTCACTATCTGTTGATCATTTGAAGCTATAATGGCTGCCATTAATCAAAGGACCATTTTTACAATAGCTTCTTTGATGTTGGGTTAACAATGATGTAGTTTTCATATTATGAGCCAGGAATAGGGAAAGGTAGTGTTGTAAATACAAAAATCAGGGGGCGGGGTGGAAGCGATTGACCACCTATCAAAAATTATCTGACGCTTTGGCGCTAGAAGACCATTCTTGGTACTGCCAATGTAGTAATGTCGATTGTTACCAATATATCAGACCTTTATGGGTAGTAATTCGCTAAAGTTAGCAAGAGCTTCTCTCGTCCCAACGCTTAAAGAGCCTGGTATTGAAGTTTTTCCTCAGAATAGATAGATAAACAGAGAATTTTTTTAACCAGACTATTTAATGAACAACAGGTGATCTATGAGAAAGTATCTCACGAGTGAAACTGACATTAGAATCAGAATAGGTGCAATAAGAATGGTCTGGATGAGAAATAAACAGGTTACAAACACGCTTAAGGAGCAACCGTTGCAGGAGAAGATACAGATCCGTAAGTCTCTATGTAGGACACTTAAGTAAAATTCAGTCAAAGGAAAGGCGTTTATTGTCTTTATTGCATATAAACTTGGTGTAAAAAAATTACTGTCCATACTATTCATATATTAAAATAACGTGGCAAACATATACTGTAGCTCAGATGAAGTTGCGTCACATGTACACAGATGAGCCAAACCATTATGATAACTTGCTTAATACGGTATTGTTCCACCTTCGGAACGAAATACAACAGTGATTTGGTGCTGCATAAATTCTAAAAGTCATTTCTAGGTTTCCAGAGGTATCTGGCACCAGTTTTCTAAGAACCGGTCAAGCAATTCCCTTAAATTACTGGACGGTGATTTGGGGGGCGCGCAGGTGGCTCCTGATAACATCCCAGATGTGTTCTAGTTCGTAGAGGTCGGGTGAATTTGGCAGCCAAGACAGCAACCTGAGTTCAGAATCTTGGTCCTCAAACCACTGTAGCACGATCCTGCCCTTGTGACACAGATAGTTATTCTCCTGGAAGTTTCTATCGCCGTCGTGATGGAAACGAAGCATGAAGGGGTGCAGGTGATCTGAAATAATTTTGATATAGTCGCAGCTGTCATGATTCTTTCGATCACTACGGCAGGTCCCATCGAAGCCCAGTTGAATTTCCTCTCTTGCATATTACTGCAACCACCGGGCTGCATTCGTGAAGCGGTGAATGTTTAGAGCAGCCGTTCACCTGGAAGAGGGCGCATTCAGACACGACCATCGAGCTAGTATATCAAGAAACGTTATTCAGCCGATCAGGTGATATGTTTATATTGGTCCACAATCCATTCTTAATAAGCATGTGACTACTGCAACAGTAATTGACGATGCCATTAGGTTAAAACGTATTTATGTCTGGACAGTCTACTTCGGCGCCACATAACGAACTCTGTGCGCTGAACGTTACTTTCAGAAACGCGTGCACCTTCAGCAGAATTTATACTGTATTCAGATCTGCAATAGATCGCCCTCTATACTGCTTTACAGAGCGGACAAACCTCCGCCCTCATTGTCCTGTGTTGAGGGGTAGACGTCCACCACCTCGTCACCTATTTGCTGTTTCACCGTCCTTCAACCACTTTGAATATATGCTCACAACAGTACCCATCAACCTTGCTGTTTTCATAGTGTTTGTTTCCAGGCGCCGGGCAATAACAATCTGCCCTTTGTCAAAGTCGATTGCGTCAGTGGATTTCCAAATTTGCCACTCGTATCATTGCTGGGATTACTCCCTATGCTACTGTTGTATACTTTTCCAATCGCACATCGTACCCGCAGCATCACCAGACAGCATTCATTCTCGCGATGGGCAAGGATCATAATGTTTTGACTTTTAATATATAAGATCTGTACTGTGTATATTCTCACAGCGCATAATCAGCTACACTGCTCTCTGCCTGCACGCCGACTAGCATTTAGGGAGAGCACTATAACTATCTGTGATTTTCGGATTAAGTGGCTGCTGATAGTTCGGCTGGGAAACCAAACTATTCATCTCTGCATCACGAGAATAAGAAGGCAGAAATATTCGTGTCATCTCTGCATCACGAGAATAAGAAGGCAGAAATATTCGTGTATTTTTACAGGTGTTTGGCGGATGGAATGAAACTGCATCTAATAACTGTTTGCATATGCGTGACATCCCTTCATTGTTCATGGTTTGCATTGTATGACAGATTTCTAAGGGATAAATTTCCTACCCTATTGGATGTGGTGTCACTACGTGCTCATAAAAATGTGGATGCAACACAATGGAGCTTCAGCACATTTGAGGCACCACCAGGACGCCACATATCCAAATCGATGGATTGGTAGAAAGCAATCTGTTCCACGGCCACCACTATCAACAGATCATACAACCTCATTCCTCTCACATAATTTTCTGAACACGTTCATTTCGTACTTCATGTGGCCACTTAATTTTTTACTTCATTCTACAGCACAACATTCCAAGTCCTGCATGTCTTTTCTTTCTGGTATTCCTAAAGTCCATGTTTCATTAGCATAAAGTTCTGTGTACTACACAAGGTCTCTCTTTGTCAAGAAGGCTTTTTCTATTAGTACTATTCTGATTCTAAAATCATTCTTGCTACGGCTATCAGTCACAATTTTACGTCCTAACCTACTTGCCCTATTCTATCTGAACCTATTTTTATATTTAATCAACTATTACTGCTATCATTGATGCTATATTTTAACACTCTTACCTTGTTTTGGATCAAATTTAGTCCAGATTCCTCTTTCAGTATTTTGCTTATGCCATTTAGTAAATAGACAACCTCGCCTCGCTCTCTTTATAACTGAAGTTTATCTCTCATGATTCTTTACTTTTATTAAAACCATCTGTTGACTGTGTACATTATACCGAAGCAAAAAAGTTTTCTGCTTTTATTTCATGAATTTTTATTTGACATGCGTCAAAATAATGAAAAAATATCCACACTCTCCTTAGAGGTTGCTTTTGTACAGTTGTTAGTGATAATTAAGTTTTATTGTTTTGATGGACATATGAAACTAGTTTTATATTTTGACAGTGAGAAGGGAGATGAATTTGTACGTACTATATTGAGGTCTAGTTGCAAATTAATGGAAAGTGATTTTTTGATGTCTATATAAGGTTAAAATATCCTCAACGAACTGCAAATATATGCTGACGCCTATAGAAAAACGAGATAAAAATGTGAGTTAGACAAAAATGAAGCCTACGAATTACATTTTCAGTGTCCTATTAAATAAAGTCTGGAACTATAATAGTTATAACAGATTTTATTTATACTTATTTACGTTTATATTCGTTTTAGATTGGTATCAAGGCGATGAAAGAATTATGAAATTCGTAGAACTGACCTAGAATTTGGCAGAAACGGAGAGACCGCGTTAAAGACTGCTATTTTGGAGTAATAATGAATTCAGCTAAATGACGAAAAGAGAAGTAGGTGAAACCAACTGACATAAATCTGTTTCTATACAGTAAAGACTCCCCAGTACCAGAACCTTCGAAGAAATTATCTCAATCAAGTTAATATCAGAGTCCAAATTTAAATGTTGAAGGAGATGAACAATAAAAGCCTCATCTCATTACAGCGAAAGACGTTAATAATTTGATTTAGTGAAAAGTAAAGCAGATATTTTAGATTCTCGATTGAGACGATAGAATTTGCTCGCCGACGTCACAATAACTGACCAAAGATTAAAGAAACCGGCATGAGCCGTTTTCTACTGTATTTACAACAGCATAACGATTTTGTTCCTGCAATGACGTGAAAGATTTATTGAAAGCAATTTGAATATCCTGTGTACCTAATGAATGGCGTTTAATAATCGTCAGTTCTGTAAAGACCTGAAAGCTGTTTTACTATATCACTGAAATAAATTTCCTTCTCTTCATCTCGCTCAATCTGTTCATATCATTATTATTATTAATTTTAATTGCGATGGAGATAACGCTCTGGTGGAAATTCCCATAGTCATCCGTATATATATATATATATATATAACTGCAGGGGCGGCCCTAGCAAGTTTTTCAGGTGGTGCGAAATCTCATTGTGGCGCCCCAAATGAACAATCGCTTATTCGTGATTAAGGTGTCCATATAAACAGACTGAAAATAATTTACATTTTTTATATCCTACTAATACTATAAATGTAGAAATTTGTTTGCTTGGGTGTTTGTCACTGATTCACGTCGAAACGCAGAACGGCTTAGGATAAAATTTGGAATAATGTGTTGGCTATCTAATTTTATTCCGATCGAAAAAGTTGTTCCCGTGGGGTTCGAATACGAACACTCGTATGAATGCGTTATGAATTTCACTCGAGCAAAGCCGTGGGCAGAAGATAGTCTTTATATATTAATAGTAACTCAAACATCAGAAAGATTAGTATAGGACAGCAGCGGTATGAATGAGAAACAACAGTAAAAAGGAATGTTATAAGTTTGAAAGGTTTATTTATGTTACTATAGAGTACACGATGCTCACATCACGTATACATCAAATTATTTTTTAGTAAGTTGTTTTTAAAACAAACAAATGAGGGAATAAAATCATAAATAAAAGGCCTAGATTGCCACCTTCCTCACTTTTGCTCTTAGGCAATATTATTTTCTATTAATAAAATTGCGAGATCTGGCAGTCTATCCTGAGACTGAGTTTACTATAAATATGTTTAGATAAGTTTTCATTTACTTCTCCTTTAACGACAGTTACAGGTATAGACTATGGTTAGCAAAATTCGAAGTGCTGTCCACACATTCCGAAACATATCCTGCCAACCTACTTCGCGATGACAGCTCACCAGATGAAGGCAGCGGAGGTGACTGCCGAAACGTCGTGTTTAAAAGATCTTATCCGGCAGAAGACCCGTGAAGAATTCCTGTCAGTTGTACGTCTATTTGCCCGAACGCATCTCCGTAGCCTTCGTTCGCCTCTGTCATCTATAGCCCGTGGTGCACCACATGTTCCACGCCGCTGATTTTGAGTAGTGCCATTTTGCCATGCACGGTATACTTTCACCACGGCGGCAGGTGAACAGTTCACAAAATTGGCCGTTTCCGAAATGCTTCCACCCTTGGCCCGAAAGCCAATAATCATACCCTATTGGACGTCAGATAAATCGCTACATTTCTGCATTACGCCAACGGCCAACGATTGAAATGTGTTCCGATGCCCTAGGACATCCTTTATATACACTCCACTTTAATATGCTGCCACCTGCCTTCTGTGATTGATTATTTCACGTTGACGTCGAAAGTAGGTGGTAGTCACATTAATGTGACTGGACTGTGTATAATAGACTGCTCATCCTTTCATATCCCAGAGCTCTAAGATAGAGGATGCATTCCAGCTCCGTGCATTCTAATACCATTTGCCTGTTAGAGGGTGACGAAATAGCAATGGCTCTATCGCCAATTTGATATCTTTTTCTACAGTCAGGCATGGCCTGTAGTACAAACACATTCACACAGCTTTTTGGTAGGGTAAAATTTTACAAGCTTAGGCAAGTTACACATTGAATTCCCGGTTTCCAAATCCAATTCCACAAACCTAAAAAGTCCTCTTTTAATATTTTTTTTGGGGGGAGGGGTGGGAAGCAATGTGTAATATAATTTCTTCTTTTGAATACAAAATTACAGCAGATTTTATTTAACATTTCCATGTCTGTCCACTCTTCTCCATGGAGCTAACCATCATTCCGTTCTATTGCTGCGTTTTTTTTTTTTTTAAATCAAATTTCGGGGATTTTTTTTTTCAGGGTTTTAGCTGAATATGTGACTAAATTGAAATCATGGCTGCTAAGAGATGCTCACAAATAACTTCATCATGACTGACACACTGAAATTTTTGATTTGATGGCTGCCAATATGCTGTCTGAAATGATGGAAGAAATAAGAGCAAATGATGTTTTTTTCCTATCTCTGTAGACGACACTTCTGATATTTCCAGAAGTGAACAGGTGTTCGTTTACCTGAGAATCGTTTCTGAAGATTTCATCACAAATGAATATTTTATTGGGTTGTTTTAACTGCGAACATTAGGGCACAAACTGTATTTGATTTGGTTATTAAATTTTCGCTAAGCACAATTTGCCACTTTCAAAACCCAAACGCTACTAATGTTTCTACAAAAATAACGGTATTACAGTCACGAATATGCAAAGAAGACCTTCGAGCGTTATTTGTGTACTTTGGTGTTCATGATCCGAATGTCGTACTACAAAATGTAATTATAGTAGTGAGGAAATTCATTGAAACAGTAAATATTTTCATAAACTTTGTGCGAGACTCGCCGAAATGGCTCGGACAGTTTAAGCAACAGCAAATCGAAATAGAAAAAGGATGATTTGCTTTTTTACTTATCGTACGACAGCGAATTTATAAACATTACAAGATTTATATAATTTTTTAAATTAGTGTTTTGTACTTGTAAATATATTTACTTATATTTTACAGATGGATAATAAGAACCAAATCTCTTAAATCAGTAAGCGAAAATTTTAGTAAAACCAGAGGTTTTACTTGTGTAATGTATAAATTTGTTTGGGGTTGGGATAGAGGACAGACGAGCGAGCAAAATTAGGCAACCTTACGAGAGCCACAACCTGCAAGTAGAGCACGAGTGAGCAATTCGGCAATTGTCAGGCGCCTAAACCAGAACGCAAGCTGGCATTATGACCGAATGCTGTTAGGTGATGTCAGAGTTTGTCCTCTCCAAAGAGCTGGAGTGGAGTGGGGGTTGTCATAGTAAAACCCTGAGCACAGCTAGCTAGGGCTGTCTATCTGTCGGTCGAGCTGATCGTTGCATTGTGCAGCCGGGAGGCGACGAAAGAAGTTACCAGGCTCCGGGCTCGGGCGGAGCCATTGCAGCCACAAGAGATGTTCTACAGCAACGCAGAAGGTAGGCTCTACTGAGAAGGAGTTGGATTTGGAAGCGTATATGGTTAGTGAGGCAGAGTTCCAATGTTTTAAAATAGTCCTGTCGTGTTTAGGTTAATGGTACTAACGTTACAAAGCTCGCTCTGTCTCTCCTCATCCCCATAATGTTGGTGGTGGTTAGCAGGCGCCACTGCACCAGTTTTATCAGTTTGATGCTGTAATAGTAATAGTAAATGTTTCCACAGCTATCTTCGTCTATGTGTAAATATGTATCATACCGTCAGAAACGTGTTTCGAATAAACATGTAAATATTCAGAAATGATTAGCCCTGATTTTCCTAGTAATAATCCTATCATAAGACTCATATCCGAACAATTCGTCGATTTCCATGTAGACGCTTATCCACAAATCCCTATGGCAATCTGTCCTTGTCTCACCGCTCGGCTGGACAGAGTGACTTTGAGGGTCATCCCCGAAGGGGTGGCAGCCAAGTCACTACAGGATTCTGTTGTTCAGATGTGGGGTAAGCCGACGCGAAGGCGTGTTGGTGTTCACACGGGATCACTGAGTCTTTGTCTGTAGTAGGAGTTATTACGTATTTAGGACTCTGTAAATCACAGCCCTGAGTCAAAAACAGACGAATCGGCTTGTTGTAATTATAGAGGAGGAGCGAGCAAATCCGTCATATCCATTATCCAACTTCCAGTAGAGCCACAGAGAGAGTTATTAGAGGATCAAAGGGAAGCACCATCTATAATCGATACGAGAGTTGCAGTTTGCAGTTACGGCAGTCCAAGAGGAGCCAATGTCAACACACACGCAGCAGGTTGGAGAATTGCAGACATGCAGTCGTCAGCAGCCAAAAGGGGTCTACGACTTCGCCATAAAAAACACAACACAGCACCAGCCAACAGGTTCAGAGTCCATTCAGCAAACGTCATACAGCGGCGTCGCAGCCCGCACACACAGCGTACAACCGCATCAGCATTTCATAGTAAGTGACGCAAAAATGCAGGCCAGCCAAGCAGCGCATAAACAGATGCCAGGCGTTAACAACTCGTGCATTAACAGAAGCAAAATTAACTCCATCAGAAGAAACCGTAGTTGAGAAATGAAAAAGGTTATGTGACTATATTATTATGGAGAAATTAGTGGTTGATGGAAGTTAATATGTCAGTAAGACTAGTGAAAGATGCTTTTTGAGATTAAATCGCACAGGATACATTAGAGAAATATCTTTTTGTAAAAAGAAATATGTTCACGTGTGAAAAAGATAAATTACTGTAAGTCTTGAAAATTGAATAAGCCAATATTTCGGGGGGGGATGTAGTCCATAAGTTATTGATAAGTATGAAACGAGTACACCTGTATGTGAAATTATATGTAGAAAAGAGTTTACATAATACTGATTATTATTAAACTCGAGGAGTCGAGGTAAAAATTGCTACCGGAGTGTATTATCCATTGTAATTAAGGTAAATTAAAAAAAAATATTAAAGATATAGTTGTGTTAGAAATTGTTCAGAATACGTTGTAATCGGAAATCCTTGGACTTAGAGAACACGGGTCTTTGCCAAAATAAGCAATGATTATTTTCTTTAGAAATTAGGTGTGTTCAAACTCTCATTTTCTATCCATTGTAATAGAGTGCTGTTCAAGAATGTTACCGGATGCGTGATTCAGTCGAAGATGTTGATGAGTTAGCAGAAAATCTAATCGGTTACCATATGGTTTTGTCAGCTAAATAATATATTTTATAACAAGAGTGGTGCCACGGAAATTGTTATAGTTAATTTAAATGGAAGCAATGAACCTAGTACTTAAGTGCAATATGTATTAAGATGTAAAGGAGTATGAATAATTACCAAATTATAAATTATTTGAATATTAGAAGCATGATTTATTTGAAAGGTGTTGCAAGAATTCTGAAGATTATACGCGATTGGAAAGTGAGTTACTCGCGTCGTACAAATGCTAGTGAGGTCAAGTTATGGCATTCTTAGAATTGTAAAAGAGGTATCATTGTGCGAAAAACAAGACGAGAGTTATGAAGGATAGTTCAATATTTAAAGGTGTGTTAGCAATGAAAATAATTCCTAAGCAAAGAGAATTCAACCTAAAGGGAGTTACATAAAAATAGAGATACTGGAACCGCGGTAAAATACGGTAATGTTGTATAGTTATAAAATAAATTAATGAATTGCTTAACGTACTGTGCGGGCATGGGAAGTTACGAATTTTGGAATCTAGAGTGCGTGAAAGATAACATTGATATGCTTTGAGAATATGTGTTGACAATTATATAGTTTCATAAGTACAGTAAATAATGTTCCAGTTCAGATGAAGCTGTAAGTCGTGCAGTATATTGGCTATAGTACCCAATATATTCAGAGAGATATAAACAGGTTTAGAGGACGGTCGAGAGTCTTACGAGATAAATAATTGCATAAAAAGCTGGTTTAAAGATTAATCGGTTAGTGAGATTATGCATAAACTTTAAAGTGGTAGATGAATTGTGTCGGGGAAGGACGCAATATTTTAAAGTGTTACGAAACAGTTGGTGACAAAAAGATCATCGAGAGAAGCAATGGAGGAGTGCAGTTCACGGAGGGGTGTTCCACGATAATTTTCCGATTGGAAAAAATCGCAAAATTATATATCGAGTAAAGAGGATTTTGTCAAAGGTGGAACAAGTGCGGAGGTATATAAGGGAGGTAAGGTACTGCAAAAGGGAACAAGTGCGGAGGTATATAAGGGAGGTAAGGATACTGCAATAGGGCAGTATTGTGTGAAGCATAGGGGTCATAGAGAGCCTCTATCTACAGGTCGTTAAAGAGTTACGGAGATTGTGAGCTAACCTGGAAAGGTAGTAGCGATCTTTGCCATAATGGGAGTTATTCACGGGGAATCCGGGATTTTGCAGTGTGTTCACTCAAATGTGAGACTGTAGAATCCGGGTAAAGGCGGACGTAGCGGCAAAGAGGAAGAGTCGCATGTGAAGTTATTTGCCGGGGGACTAAAATTTTTTGTGGTATCCCGGGGCGGTAAGGGGAACGCAAGGTAAGGCGTGTCTCAGCTGATAAGTGGACGGAATCCAGCCACTAGTGAGTGTTGGGTAAGCCGCCGATGTTAATTCGAACACGAACGAAGTTTTACGAAGAAAAAGGGAGTCAGGGAACTCCGCATTAAATAGTGTATGCGAAGGCTGCACGTCAGTAAACGAGGTAGCGAATCAGAGAGGATTCGCCAAAAAAAAAGGCAAATCCTTGAGCGAGTTACGGGAAAATGTAACGAAAGATGCATGCAGGGGGTCAACGGACTCCGTAAAATGGGGAAAAAGTCAAGGGACTTTGAAATTAATAGTGTGAGCAATGGGTGACACATTAATGCGAAAAAAAGGGGGGCAGTCGCCAGCATAAAAGCAAAGCTATGTTGGAGCACCATGACCGTAACTAGTCTCGAGGAGATACGCAGATTGTAGAATTATTGTGCAAGCAAAGCTTAGCGAAGTCATGTCACAAGTGTGAGTAATCAGAACAATAAATTGTGGCGGGTTGCATAATACAAATCGGTAGGTGCAGCAAAATTCAATGTTAAGTTGTAAGCAGTGGAAGGGAATCAAAAGAAGTAACGCGGAAATATTGCACAGTAATCCGTGAAACAAATGTATGTATATATATATCACAATTACTTAATAAATATCAAATAATAATAAGTGGGGGAAAAATGTAGAATTGTAAGTAAATGATAAAAAAGAAGTTAACAGGGAGTAAATATGTAAGGCATGGATTGTTTGTTAGAAATCCAATATTCCCAGTATTTGTAAGGAAATATGTTTTTGTAATTGACAACACTTGTGTGAGAGAATTATTGGAAGCGAGTGAGGGGAAACAGGAATGTCGTAAGAAGTTTAAATGTAGTACATAAATTGTAATTATGATGAATTATCAAACGTGTGATCTAAAGTTATGTGGAAATTAAATGACGAATTGCTTTATTATTGAATCGACGGGAAGTCGTAATGAAGAAAAAAAAAAAAAAAAAAAAAGGAGTTAACCTATGTTAGCAAAGTGTTAAAAATCGCGAAGCATTTAATAAAATACAGAAAGAAATGTAGTGAGAGGAATATAAAATTCAATTGAAGAGACGCATAGAAACTAGGAGGAATGAATGAAGGAATTGTGTACAATTGGTAATTGCTGTATGAGAGATAATGCTAGTGCTTGAATGTAGTTGAAATGTAATTAGAAGTTCAGAGGTAGATACGAAAGATAATTACAAACTATTGGATCATTGCTAGAAAAATAAGGAAACAAGATAGAGGAGAACATTAAAGTGTTAAATTAGTATAAAAATGTCTTGAGAAGAGAAGTAAAAACACTCATTTATCCAGTTAAATCGAATTACGAGTGTCGAATAAGAGATAAGCAATCATTAAAAGAAAACTAGAGATGTACTTGTAATCTTTGTAAAAATTATTTGTGTCAGAATGTTTTGGTTGTGTGTCAAGGAGAATGTTAAGACTAAAGCGGAATATCAACTCATTGTTTAATATGAGTGTTTCAGAAGGAGTAACCGCGTCCTCTGTGACGTCACGGCATATGCTGACAACAAGGTCGCCGCTGTGCTGAGGCAAGCGAGCGCACTCAGAAAGGCGGTCAGTCACACAGTGGCTGAATGTAAACAACAGATCGCGACAGCTCTGGGACGCTGGAGTCTGCTGTGATCTCAGTCAATCCACATATATCACACCATTATGCCTTGTCTAAGCATTATAAAACAGAGAAAAGAATGTACGCAGTCTTGAGGGAATTATAGTCAGATTAAATTATGAAACACAGAAGAACACGGTAAATATTGTATACAAATAAAAACGTAGAATAACACCATATAACTGAGACACTATGGGAATTGTAAAAAACCCACAGTAACCAGAACACACAGAAAATGCAGTCGACTTGAAAAAAAAATTGTACCTAGCATCAGAGAACATTTATACCAATAAGAAAAAATGTATCTTAGATTCAAATTTGGTTTTGGAGTGGAGCCAAAACGTATCGTGGGATGGGAGGTGTAGAAAAACCAGAGGTTTTACTTGTGTAATTTATAAATTTGTTTGGGGTTGGGATAGAGGACAGACGAGCGAGCAAAATTAGGCAACCTTACGAGAGCCACAACCTGCAAGTAGAGCACGAGTGAGCGATTCGGCAATTGTCAGGCGCCTAAACCAGAACGCAAGCTGGCATTATGACCGAATGCAGTTAGGTGATGTCAGAGTTTGCCCTCTCCAAAGAGCTGGAGTGGAGTGGGGGTTGTCATAGTAAAACCCTGAGCACAGGCTAGCGCTGTCTATCTGTCGGTCGAGCTGATCGTCGCATTGTGCAGCCGGGAGGCGACGAAAGAAGTTACCAGGCTCCGGGCTCGGAGCGGAACCATTGCAGCCACAAGTGATGTTCTACAGCAACGCAGAAGGTAGGCTCTACTGAGAAGGAGTTGGATATGGAAGCGGATAGGGTTAGTTAGGCAGAGTTCCAATGTTTTAAAATAGAAAGCTCGCCCTGTCTCTCCTCATCCCCATAATGTTGGTGGTGGTTAGCAAGGCCCCACTGCACCAGTTTTATCAGTTTTATGCAGTAATAGTAATAGTAAATGTTTCCACAGCTATCTTCGTCTATGTGTAAATATGTATCATACCGTCAGAAACCTGTTTCGAATAAACATGTAAATATTCAGAAATGATTAGCCCTGATTTTCATAATAATAATCCTATCACAAGACTCATATTCGAACAATTCGTCGATTTCCATGTAGACGCTTATCCACGAATCCCTATGGCAATCTGTCCTTGTCTCACCGCTCGGCTGGACAGAGTGACTTTGAGGGTCATCCCCGAAGGGGTGGCAGCCAAGTCACTAAGCAGCTAATGCGATTTTTATACGATCATTCTTCAGCCAGAGAAGTAGAGCTTCTGAATTTTACTCCTATATTGAATCGTTTAAGAACGATAGAAATTTCTCATCGCGTCGAAATTTTGAATACAGATCTACATACATGATTAGTGTACGCCATTTCTTTTGCAGTTGCTTGTTAAAATAATAAATATCATTTTACGAGTACACCAATGCAACTGTTAATGTTATTTACTTTCTGACGTGTTTCGGCTCTCGTCGAGATATCTTCAAGCTACACTTTTCTGTTTAATAGGTTAACATTTTTTAACTTTTGTATTTTTTTTTTACTTATGGCTTTATCGTCGACGTCGAGGTCATTAGAGGTGGGATGGGACTGGGGACAAGGAGCGGGAAGGAATTCGGCTATGGCCTTTTGAAGAAAGCATTCCGGCATTCGCCTGGTGTGATTTGGGGAAACCGTGGAAAAACCAATTTTGGATGCCCGGACGGGGATTTGAACCGGCGTTCCCCAGAATGCGAGGCCAGCGAGTTAACCACTCTCCTACCATGATCGGTTAAACTTTTGTACATGGCGGTTTTTATTGCCATGTAATACTAATCTTAGATATATGAAACACATTATGATTCAATTATGTAAGATTAGTTTTATATGTAAACAAAAACCGTTCTGTACAAAAGTTAAAATGTTATTGTAAAAAAAAAAGTGTACGCTGAGGATTTGTCGACGAGAGGCGGAATGCATCCGAAATGAGTAATATCAACACTTGTATTGGCGTGCTCATTAAATGATATTTAACAGATCTACACATACTGAGACGGTGTATTATTGAATCGAATGAGAAGGTAGAAGCAATGATAGATGTTTTGTACTGTGTCGAGATTTAAAATTCGAACAAATTTATCGGAAAAGTGTGTAGTCAGATACCAACTTTGGAATCAACGAAGCACAAATCGCACATCAGCGTAAAATTCCCAAGAGCAAAAAACTTTGATTCAACACAACTCAAGATTTTTTTTCGAAAATCTTGTTCTGTAGTTTATGAAAAAGTTCTCATGTCGTTAAAGAGTCGATTCGACAATGATTCCACTCACTTCTTCAAGTTGTAAGAACGATTCTCTTTGGTACAGCCCACAAATGCTGGAAGAATTATAAATTTATATATCCATGAGTCTGACCGAGAAAGATTGCCGCGTGATAGAGACATATTTTTACAAATTTTGAAATGCAGGCAAGAAGTTAAAGATTGGTTATAAACTATTTACAGAAGTGCGAATGTATTAGACGACCCATGCCAGAATTTGTGCGCTTCGTCGTGCTACTCTTCACGATTCCTGGCTCGTCCTGTCCGAATGAACGAAGTTTTACGGTTTTGTGCCGACTCAAGAGTTACTTAAGGTCGACCATGTAGCAAAATCGACTCAATAATATCGTAGTATAGTATTTATATAGTGAACTCACAGACAAACTTGATTCGCAAAAATGGTTGAATCAGCTGATTTCAAAACAAGCAAAGTGCAGTACAATTTTTCCATTGCGCAATTAATACTGAGTAACTGTGCCAAAGTGTATGAGAAGATCATTGAAAAAAGGATACGTGACAGGGTGGAAAAAAGGCTAAGGGAAGAGCAGTATGGCTTCATCAGGGAGATCCACGGTAGATCTGATATTTGCTATGAGACAGCTGCAGGAAAAACATTATGAGTATGGAAAGGATCTACTTTTGGTATTTCTCGATATTGAGAAAGCATATGATTGTGTACCCAGGAGTAAGGTATGGAAGGCCTCGGAGAAAGAAGTTCCCAAAGAAACCATCAGGAGAGTGACAGAACTGTACCCAGGAAGTGTGAGCTATGTGAAAAAAGGGGGGAAGGAAGATCAGACTGGCTGGAACGAAAGAATTGACTAAAACAGGGAAGTGCCCTATCACCACTACTCTTCATTGTAATCATGAATGAAATAATGCAGAAGGTGGCAGCGAGGATGGGAGAGGATAACATGAAGGTGATGGCGGTTGCGGATGATCTGATGATCTGGGGAGGTGATGAAGAGGAAGTGCAGTGGCAGTTGAATGTATGAACAGACAGTGTGGAGGAGTATGGCCTGAAATTTAATGTAAAGAAATGTGAGTACATGGTAACAACCAGAAAGATTAATAGGTTAACCCAATGAATTGTGATGGCAGGGAAACAACTAAAGAAGGTAAACAGGTTCAAGTACTTGGGGGAAGTATTAGAGAAATGTGGAGGAAAAGATGACGAGATAAGTGAAAGAGGAAGACAAGGAGTATTAGAAGCCTGTTATGGAATAAAGAGGTGACACAGAGAAGCAAGAGAGTAATCTATCATACGTACTATGTGCCTATCTTGACTTATGCTGCTGAAACGTGGACAGTGAAAAAGCAGGACATCAGCAGAGTACAAGCAAGTGAAATGAAGTTTTTAAGAGGTAGAATGGGAGTTACTAAAATGGATATAATAAGGAATGAAGTGATTAGACGCACCATAAGTGAGGAACCCCTACAGGAAAGGATAGAGAGGACCAGACTGAGATGGTATGAGGTATGGACATGTTTTTTTTTTTTTTTTTTTTTTTACTGTTTAACGTCTCTTAACAGCGAGGTCTTTAGAGAAGGGAAAGGATGGGGGGCAAGGAATGGGCAGGAATTCGGCCATGGTCTTTTAAAGGAAGCATCCCAGTATTTGCCTGGAGTGATTTGGGAAACCATGGAAAACCCAAATCTGGATGCCCGGACGGGGATTCGAACGGGCGTCCTCCTTAATGCGAGGCCAGAACGCTAACCGTTACACCACCACGCTCGGTAAGGACATGTAAAGAGAATGGAGGCTCAGAGAATCCCAAGAAAAATCCATGAAATTAAGAAGCATGGTAAACGACCCAGACGAAGACCAAGAGATGGATGGCTGAAAGGAGTGGAGGAGTGTGTACGAAAGAGAGGAGAGGACTGGAACAAAGTGGTGACACGAAGGTGGTGGGATGATAAAGCAGACCCGGCCAGAGTCTTGAAACTGTTAAGGATGATGTTGATGAACAGTTAATTTTAATAAAAATGCAATTAAAATGTATTTAATAATTTAAGTGATATTTTTTTTAAATTCATTTTGTTGTTTATACCCCAATCGATCTGTTTGCATGTAAGATAACATTTTCAGGGGACTCAGCTCCCCTCCTCCTCTTTCCCTGAATACCCACCCAGGACTAACATGAAATGCCGGCCCTGGTTACTTGACACCCTACAAGATTTTCATCAGGCTTTATTAGAAAGATATCCAACATGTTTGGTTCCTTTTTTTTTTTTTTGCTCTACCACCTGTGTAAAACCACCTTCCCGTATTAAGGTATTTGCAAATCTCTGTTCCCTTGTGTTATTTAACTTATTTCCTACACAGTTGATACCCGGTAAATTTAAATCTCCTCCAATAATAACCATTCTATGGTCACCTCTAAACAGTGAATGTGAATTTAGTTTCTCTCCAAGAATCTCATCTTCATCATTCATCCTTCCACTATGGTAAATAGCCAATATCCTGATTTTTTTCTTTTTTATCACCTTAAAAATCTAACTGTAGTAACTCATGGTCATGATCTATGAACACTAGGGCATTAAACTTTGCTAACCAGTATGAATGCCCTTCCACCAATTGCTCCTCTGTCTCTGCAATACACTCTGTAATCCTCACGGAAATCCTCATTGTCTATTACTCCTTCTTTTAACCAAAACTCTACCCCCATAATCACTTGTGGTTCATGTATCTCTATTAAGTTTGAAAATTCTATTACTTTGTTCATTATACTTCTACAGTTCAGAAATAACACCCTTATTTTTGGCTTTGTGGCATTTCCAGCATTAATCTTTGTCTTTCCAGTTGTACCCAATTCCGTTATTATTTCAATATTTTCATTTGTTTCTTAAGCATTTGTACTTTTTCCCATAGTGCCTCTACAATCAGTATCACTTATCTTTATTCCGTCACCAGCAGTTCCTAATCTAAAAAAGGCACAGTCCTGACACCGTCATCACTGGAAGTGGGCTCCCTTACAGCATTAGCTAACAAATCAGAAAGTAAGTCCCTTCCCCATTCTATTTAGGTGTAGGCCATGCCTAGTAAAACCCCACCTACCAATGGTGTTCACAGCCACAACCCCCAAAACAAATGTCTCTTCCAAGTAGCATCTCTTTTTCCCCGTTCAGCCCCCTCACAGTGTAGTTCAACTGTAGCCGATATGACGACTTAGAACCTGCATGAGTTCCACCCTGGTATGCTATGCCTCCTTCAACACCTTCCTCAGATTACTCTCTATATTATAACTAGCGATTCTATGAATACTATTTCCCGCACCTCCCACTATCACTACCCTATCGTCCTTAGTGAAATTCCTACAAAGTAACCTATATCTTCCATTACCTGACATAATGTTGCACTGTTTTTGAAAAAGCTTGTGACGTGGTAACCTGTGCCTAATTGATCCTGCAGAACAGGACCAGTACTTCTCCCATGGTTACTACCTGGGAGCAGATCCTTTTTCTTCCTATTTTTTCCTTCTACACCAATATTCCTACAGGCCTGCTGCACCTTACATACTCCTACATCTACACGAGGCACTTCCCCATCTGACTCTGGTAACAGGACAAACCTACTTCTCCCCACAATTTCTGGAGTCTCTACCTTCTTCATCCTGTTAACCATATTTCCCCAACAACCTGTTATCAGTTCTCATACATCCTTCTCACCCTCCTCACTAAACCCATCAAGTCTACTTTTTGGCTCCAAAGTCAAAGCCTTCACAGATACAGCCTCCGCAGGCACAGCCTCCACAGGAACAGCCTCAACAGGCACAGCCTCCACAAGCACAGCGTCCACAGGCTGAGCGCCCACAGGCTGAGCCCCAAAGGCTTAGCTCCCACAGGCCGATCCTCAAGGATCTCGACCCTTTTACAAAATTCCCTGATCTTTTCACCCATCCCCCTGATCGTTTCGTCCAGCTCTGAAATTTTCCTATCCTGCTCTGAAAGTTTTCTATCCTTAAAACATTATGTCATAGAGACAGAATGGAGTTGGCATTAATGGAGGAAATTGCCTTATTATCACAAAAGGAAAAATTTGTTATAGGACGTTCAGACACACGCATCACACAGAATATTGCCATTAGGAAGTGCTATTTGTACAATAAACCAGGCCATATCAGTAGAGAATGTTTGAGCCAATCCATTTGTCAAATATGCCATCAGAAAGGTCACCTTGCCACAGCATCTAAAGCACGCACACAGTTTAGAAGAATTAGCTATGTCACATGTAACTATTGCCATCGAAAAGGCCATGCTATTTCCGAATGTAGCGTCAAGGAAGCAGTCTGCTACAAATGCAATAAATTAGGGGCATTACGCGTCACATTGTCGCAACAATGACACAACACAAAATGAAAACAGAGGTTCGGGAAACGACGGAAGAGTGTGAGAAATGACAGCCACCCTTACAAGCGTCAATTTGGTAAAATACATACTGTAGGCTCTGAACATGAGAATGATTTAATTTCGATTAACTGTGATCTAGTAAACAATGGTGAAATTCTATTCCTCCTGGACACAGGGGTTCAAATTTCTTTAATATACAATCAATTGGCTAATCACAAATTGATGCAAAGTGCAACAAGTTGAGTACTAGACGTCACATTGTCGTAACAATGACACAACACAAAAAGTAAACGAAGATTTGGGAAACTACAAAAGAGTGTTAGATATGACAGTCACTCTTACACTCACCAATATGGAAACACGCACTATTGGCTGTGAACATGAAAACAAAAAAAATGTGAATAAGTTAACAATGGGAAAATTCTAATCTTACTTGAAACATGTTCATAAATTAGCTATATACACAAGAATGCTTTCGAAAATAATATCCAAATTGATGGATACTCTAAGTATCAAGGGAATTAAGTCACACACACTGAGAATGAAAGGAACGGTACTTTTGAACTAAAAGCTAAGTAAACATGTGTTCATTAAGCATTAGTTTCATGTGGTTGAAGAGTCTGTAGTTAAGGAAGGGTTAATTGGGAGAGATATTTCAATCAAATAGGGAGCCATAATTAATTATGAAAACATGTCTGTATGTATCAGTGATCATTCTATTCCAATTTTCACAGAGCCAGAAAACATCGGTGGTCATAGTAAGCGGCCTAGAATAGTCCCAATGGGGACATGCAACTCACGAGACAAATGTTCTCAAATAAGGGGAAACCTAACAACTAAGTACCGCCTAAAAACTCGCATAGTAGACGAGAAAATATTGTAAACAGAAGGAATAGCCATGGCAACAAAAACAAGAATAACGTTCAAAACAGTAATGAAGCCACAACACATACAGCGTCAAAAGAAGGAACATAAAAAAAACCATACACAACCTGTAGAAGTGTCTAATCGGAGAGATGCTAGTAGTTCCAGTCATCATAAGGATAATTCCAATCAGCTGAGCAGCAGTTGTCAAAAGGTAAAAGAAATTGTACATCTTCCACGTGATTACACAGTATAGTTAGGCCCAATAGAAGAGCGTATGTTACGTATTCAGGTTCAAGGCCAAAATTGTGCAGAAGCTATTACTAACAAACAAGAAATTATTCAAGTTATTTCCTCTCCGAAATCATTGGTGAAAATAGAAAATGGTACTTGTATTTTATCTATGCTAAATACTAGGGACGGCAGTGTTGAATTTTGCTGTGGAGCGTTAACGGCGCAGGCATATTGCGGAGAGCGCGATATGACGCCAGTGTCACGTGACCATCCAGCTGACAGACAGTCCGGAATTAGAGTTTTAGAAAGTAAACAAACAACTACATATATGCAACCAACATAAGGGAAAACACGTACCAGCTTATTAAAGGAAAATTTGAGGATAGATCATTTAAATGAAGAAGAAATGCAATCCATTCTAGAAATTTGTTTATTGGTAATCATTTTTCCATCTTCCAGGAGATACGTTGACACACACCAATACAATCACACATTAAATTTATTTAAAACCAGAAGCACACGGTACAGTCATCAATCAGAGTTCGTATCGAATTCCAGATACTATGAAGCATTTTTTACAGTAAGAAATTGATCAAATACTTGAGAATAAGATCATTGTTTCATCGAACAGCACTGGAGTTTTCCTATCCTTGTACTACCTAAGAAACCGGAACCCAGTGGTCAATAACGGTACAGAGTTGTGGTAGACATTCGTAAGTTAAGTGGAAGCGGTGTAGGAACTGTTTTTCCGCTTCAACTAATTTCAGAGATCCTTGATTCCCTGGGGAAGGCAAAATACAACTTTAGACTTAGCTCAGTTACAATTAGCGAGATCAACGACGGAGTGATGTAAAACCGTCACAAGTGATACTTCACTTGTATACGGCCCTGAAGAAGGCCCCAGGTTGGGCACCGAAACGTCGGTAGTAATACATCGAAAAAAGCAGATCGAATTCCGAAAAAGTAAGTGGAATATTTCATTAATATGACACCTGCTAAAAGCGTAAAATATTGAATTATTTACATGTGTGGCAGGAGACTTTTATATGTATAGACGGTTCGACAATTTATGTAAGAAGAAAAGCCGCACACTAGCAAATTTAACTTTTATGTTAAGATGTAGAGACAAGGATGTTATCCCGAATTGTGGTCGCATCACGTCACATTTTGATACAGCCAAAGCCTGGAATATTATCTCCCGTGCAAGTATAGCTTTGTTCCGAGAATATATACACCATTTGCAGAGAAAATTCGATAGTTTTGATAAACAGATGTATCAACTGAGAGTAACACTTTCTAATATAATCGTTACTTTTCTCTGGGACAAGTTTGACAGAATAGTCACGGAGGTGGCTTGTGACACGTTGTACCAGGCAATTATTTCACAAAAGGCTAAATTTTAAAAATTAGTGAAGAATAGTGATATTACCAGTAAGGCAATACAGCCATCAATAATTCATCGTCGGTGATATTAAATGAAGATCAGCTTTCAATTTTAAGTAAGGGGTTCAAATTTGCAGTGACTCCAAGTGAAATGCCGAAAGAAGAAGTGATTGTCGGTGTAGAACAGAATTTGTAAATAAATTAAATCTCAAATGGACAGTTAAATAAAAAATACTAATCAGCAATCCGGCGATTCCGCTCTTTGTTGCCTTCCGAAATTACATAAGAAAGGCTTGCCTCTACGTCCAATTGTTAGTGTATTTGACTACCAAACATACACTCCTGGAAATTGAAATAAGAACACATTGACGCCGGTATGTAAGACCCACCATACTTGCTCCGGACACTACGAGAGGGCTGTACAAGCAATGATCAAACGCACGGCACAGCGGACTCACCAGGAACAGCAGTGTTGGCCGTCGAAGGGCGCTAGCTGCGCAGCGGTTGGGCGCCGCCGCAGTCAGTGTCAGCCAGTTTGCCGTGGCATACGGAGCTCCATCTCAGTCTTTAACACTGGTAGCATGCCGCGACAGCGTGTACGTGAACCGTATGTGCAGTTGACGGACTTTGAGCGAGGGCGTATAGTGGGCATGCGGGAGGCCGGGTGGACGTACCGCCGAATTGCTCAACATGTGGGGCGCGAGGTCTCCACAGTACATCGATTTTGTCGCCAGTGGTCGGCGGAAGGTGCGCGTGCCCGTCGACCTGGGTCCGGACAGCAGCGACGCACGGACACACGCCAAGACCGTCGCATCCTACGCAGTGCCGTAGGGGACCGCACCGCCACTTCCCGGCATCATGGTGTGGGGAGCGATCTCCTACAATGGCCGTACACCTCTGGTGATCGTCGAGGGGACGCTGAACAGTGCACGGTACATTCAAACCTTCATCGAACCCATCGTTCTACCATTCCTAGACCGGCAAGGGAACATGCTGTTCCAACAGGACAAATGCACGTCCACGTGTATCCCGTGCCACCCAACGTGCTCTAGAATGTGTAAGTCAACTACACTGGCCAGCGAGATCTCCGGATCTGTCCCCCATTGAGCATGTATGGGACTGGATGAAACGTCGTCTCACGCGGTCTGCACGTCCAGCACGAACGTTGTTCCAGCTGAGGTGCCAGGTGGAAATGGCTTGGCATGCCGTTCCACAGGACTACATCCAGCACCTCTACGATCGTCTCCATGGGAGAATTGCAGCCTGCATTGCTGCGAAAGAAGGATATACACGGTACTAGTGCCGACATTGTGCATGCTCTGTTTTATTTATTTATCGTATGATTATTTATGAGATACACAATAGGAAATATACATATGACAAGCTTGTACAATTTCATATCTCGAGATCTAATGTTTTAGTCCAGTCAACTGCACTGATCGACGCATCATGGATTTCCGCCATTGTTCCCTTGTAGGCCCGAAGAGGACAGTCAGAAACGATGTGATTTATTGTCTGTAAGGTGGCTCCACAGTCACAATTTGCAGAATCTACCCAGCCCCATTTGTATAATAAGTAGGCGCATCTGCCTTGTCCTGTTCGAATTCGGTTGATGATTCTCCACTGCCGCCTAGGGAGTTCGAAACTTTGTAACCTTACTGAGGGGTCCTCAACTAGATTTTTATTGGCTACTGATGACTGCTCCCACTGAGTTTTCCACAGCTTATTGGTGTTGAAAGAGGACTCTGTGAGGTTGATTGCTGTGCGCCATGGTGGTTTTCTTGATTTCAAGCGTTGCTTCACGTCCGTAGGTATAACCTCAATTGCCCTACACGTGACCCCTGGGTGGTGCTAAGAAAGCAACAGCGATAAGATGAGACCGAACTGTCTGAATAGACCTCTCGGTCAAAGGATACACAAAAAGGAGCCAGAAGGTCCTTTTCAGGACCCACAAGCTCGTAGAATTGGACCATCTCTACGCATTTGTCAACTGAATATCGAAGGAATAAGTCGAGCAAAATGTGAATATCTTTCGAGACTTGCACAGAAATATGCAATCGATGTCATTGTGCTCCAAGAAACTCACACAGCAGACGAAAAACAGATACAACGCAGAGGGAGAGTACCAGGTTTTAAATTAATAGCCTCCAATTTTCATCCCAAGTACGGCCTCGCAATTTATGTCAAGAATGATTTGCCAAATTGCCAACTCCTGTCAGTAAATTCTCATGCTCTGTTGCCTGTGTCTATGTGCCTATGGTTCTGTCTGTGTGATCATGTGTTGTATCTGACTTCAGGAATGTGTATATATAGTTTCCCATTCCTGGGACAATGAATTCACGGTGTTCTTATTTCAATTTCCAGGAGTGTATATATGGATTAGCTAAGTTTTTATCGATAAAACTGGAACCCCTTGTAGGTTGCACAGAGAGTTACATAAAAAATTCGACGCATTTTACTAACAGGATACAGAATGTCACCCTCTCACATAACGATCTTCTTGTCAGCTTTGATGTAGTCTCACTCTTTAGCAACGTTCCAGTGGAGGGAGTTGTGGATATATTAAAAAGAGAGATTATTTCAGCTTTGTTTGAAGACTAATTATTTCCAGTGTGATAACAATTATTATGAACAACTAGATGGACTAGCTATGGGCAGCCCCCTCTCACCGGTAGTAGCAAATTTATTTATGGAAAAATTCGAACGTGAAGCCATTTCGACAGCTAAAAACAAACCGTTGATCTGGTTTAAATATATAGATGATACGTTTGTGATATGGCCACACGGAGAGGCGGAGTTAAAAGTTTTTCAGGATCATATTAACATCATCCGTCCGAAAATAAGTTTCACCATGGAATTCGAAACTAATGGGCAACTCGCTTTCTTGGATGTTCTGGTGAAAATAAAAGAGGGAAAATGAACACACACTGTCTATAGAAAATCTACACACACAGACCTCTACTTAAATGCTGCATCACAACACCAATCAGCTCAAAAAAGCACTCTGATCAATACCTTATTTTGTAGAGCGGAAAGAGTAGCAGATAAAGAACACATACAAGAAGAAAGGAAACACCTCCACGGGGTCCTGCGGAAGAGTGGGTATAGTGGTCAGATGATAGCCAGCGCGTTAAGCAGTAAGAAGAGGAACAATAACGATGTACAAGGAAAGGTAACAGAACAAAAGAAGAAGGCTTTTTTTTTACTTTACATAAAAGGTGTCACTGACAGAATAGGAAAAGTGCTGATGAAAGTCAATATTCAACCGGTCTTTAGTAACAAGAAAAAAATAATAGGCATTTTAAGATCAGCGAAGCATCGTAGAACATCATTACAAGCAAGTGGAGTATACAAGATACCTTGCGATTGTGGAAAGTTGTATATTGGCGAGACTTCCCGAGCTGTTACTGTGAGACTAAAAGAACATTGTCGTCACGCAAGACTCGGTCAATCAACAAAATCAGCTGTTGCAGAACATCACAAAGAAGAAGGTCATAAAATTCAATGGGAGAAGAGCGAAGTAATACCACAACCGAAGGGAATCGATTGAAATTTTCAAACAACTCAAAAATTTCAATAAAGACGGCGGCTATAGCTTAAGCGAAATGTGCACTCGTGGATAATTGCGACACAAAATCTCCAACGAAAACAACATCTCTGGAACAGCTGACACCCGCTGCCGGTAACCAACACAATTAGCAAGATCAACGACGGGGTGATGTGAAAACCTTCACAAGTGATACTTCACTTGTATCCAGCCCTGATAAAGGCCCCAGGTTTGGGGCCGAAATGTCGGTACTAATTCATCGAAAAAAGCAGCGCGAATCACGAAAAAGTAAGTGAAATATTTCATTAACATTGAAAATATTTGAGAGTGTCCTGACACTCTACAAAATTTTAAGATGGCTTTCCCTAACCACACATCATACGCTTCTCTTCCCGCCTTCCGGCGCTGAACGCTCCACAAATGGACAGCCTTTCTGCTGCAGTGGTTTCCAGCGAACGATAGTCCCCGTCGCTGGTATAAATAGCCAAGCCAAAATCCTTCCACCAGAGTGTGAAAACTATCCTAGCGCCTCTATTGAGTCATAATTTTTTCATTTTTGACTCCAACTACTCTTATTGATCAGAAATTTTAACAGTAGCTAGCTTTATTAATAAACTTTAATTTGGGTCCTTATGAAAATCGTTGTAACTTCAATAGTTTAGCAGAAATTTTTTTTCCTGCATATCTCAAAAACTGTTTCTAATTTCCACAATTTTGCAGCTGCGGGTCTGAAACAACTTTTATTTTGCTTCTAATTAATTGCTATTTCATTTGGTACCAAGAAAGGAGTGTTTACTATTTTTGACAGTTTGATCGGAAGTGTTGTGCAATCAGAAAATTCGACACCACTAATAACTTTCTGACATCTTTGAAACCTGCTTTAAATCATTCTACATGTTTTAAAATGATTGTTGAGCGATTTGGAGCCGCTACCTGTTTTCTTTCTAAAGTAGACGCTACCTCTGGATGATGCAAGAAAATCTGGTTTGTTCGGACATGTTTCTCAAAACTGTAAAATGTTCCATCCTAATCAAAATATTACATATATCTTAGCGAGACTTACTGGCAACTATCTCTAGAAAATTATAGTCTCCCATTTGTTTTTACATAATGCTCGAAAATCGACCTGTATGCTTTAGTGAGATTTTCCAAACTTTAATATGTTGTGTAAGCAAAAATTACGTTTCTTTCTTACTATAAGTTGACTTCATATATTTTTCAAAATACGACTTCTCGAATTTAAAGTATTTAAATAGCTTTCAAACCGGCTTTTAATGTATTCATACTTTTTAGTAGGATTCTTCAGCTACATAATTTCTATCGTCTTTTTACTAGTTATTATTCTGAATACCTCTAGGAATGAAGGAAAAGTTAACTTTTACATTGTACTGAAACCAAATATTAAATATGCTGATCTTACTTTCAGTCTTTCTAGAGCTGTTTGTTTAGATTAATAGCTGCAATTGACTGTTTAGCTTGATTTATTGCCTGAATAGACTGCGTAAATGACTCTAAATCTAATGTACCATATTATTCAATTGAGCATGCTATGCTGTAAATAAGTTTCGTTACCCAGTCTGCGAAATTGTAGGTTAGCTTACACCATCTGATTGACAGCAGAGTAGCCTATGGGTTGCCATGTCTACGCGCAGTCTGGATGGCTCACGAGGAGTTCATCAATGACCATTAATATTGAAACATCCGGACTCCATTTATGTTTATCAGGTACTGGCTAAATTCATTCAGTTTACATTCTACTCGTTAAGAAAGATAACTAGAATTTCCATAGTAATATCCTTGAACTGATTCAGTGTTATTTTTATACAGTATTTTCGTCATTGTTATAGTGTTTTCTATATACAACGTCCAAGTGAATTTATTACAGGTAACTTAATCTTTCCTTAACACTAATTCCCTCGCTATAGCTAGCAATAACCTCGTGAGCTGCGTAATCCTTCGGTGATTAGTACCACCTATCCTGGATGAAACTGATCCAAGTGCGTGCCTAATCGAAGAGCCCTAGTTTATGTGGCAGCTTCCGCTCGGTTATATCTTAAGTTGGCTTTGTGTGGTTAATTACAAATAAATAGTAATGAGCTGTAGTAGAAGCTTTGGACTTTATTTCCCAGTCAGTACGCCAAAGGGAACGAATTTTTCTGTCGCTGTAAAAATACTTCTTCATGATTAGTAGTCGCCGAGGTAGAATGCTAAGCCAGTAAGAGTATTAGGTAGTCAGTAACTTAAAGTAATTTTCGAATGCTTGAAGAGCGAGCAGTAGCACAGTGAAACGGATAAAAATTGTGTGTGGTGGAGAAAAGCAACACGCAGCACAGAGTTCGCAGTCCAGCGAGTAGAGGGCAGCACAGGTGGTCTCCTAGCAGACGAAACGCAGCCAAGCAGCTCACGTAATGCCCACAACAGTCCAGGCGGGCGCGACACTTCAAATAAATACAGTCACTGCTGACATCAAACCAGTGAGTACGCAGCAAGCAGTGCTTCAAAATGAATGCAACAACCGATGGTTTGTGTGCGGAAGATAGCAGTGCGGTAAATCTATCATTGTGGAAGCGTTAATGTTAATTCCAAGCGCATTTATTGTCTACAAAGTAGATTTGCAATCTTATATTGAAAATGTTTCAACTGCATTTAATTTAGTTGCTAAGCAGGTTCATGATGGTTAACTCCAGTTTGTGGAGTCAAAGATTTCTGGGAGAGCCAGAGACAAGCTTTTATTGAGACAGTTCACAAAACATGGGCTTCTGCAAACAATATTTTAACTGAAAATTGTGAGGAAAGGCATTTGCTTAGCCACTATGCATGTAACATTTTTGCAGCACATCAGGGCAAATCTTACCCAATTTTCTGAGTGGGCAGTAGGATAGATAAGCTTGCACATGATATTAGGAATGAAATTCCAGAGGCAGACGTTAGAGAGAGCTTTACATTGAAATACCACAACCTTCATTCAAGGGTAAGGTAATGGTAGAATTTAAACTATTAATATGGCATGGTGTTCCACTATCACCCTACCAATCACAGTTGAACTGGCATTAATAGAGGACTGTCACAGAAGGAAAATTCGTTCGTTGGGCGATCAGCCACACAAACAACACAGAGAAGAGAAAGCGCTGTTAAGAAAAAATATTTCTGCGGAAGGGCAAATACATCAGTAGAGGATGCAAAAGCCAAGCAATTAGCCAAATATGTTATCAGAAAGGTCAACTTGCCATAGCATGCAAATTGTGGACACAGTTCTGAATAATTAGCCGAATCACATATAACTGCTGTCATCAGATAGGTCATGCTATTTTAGAATGTAAAGTAAATAAAGCAGTTTGCTATAAATGCAACAAGGTGAGTACTAGACGTCACATTGTCGTATTAGTGACTCAACACAAAAAGTAAACGAAGGTTTGGGAAACTACAAAAGAGTGTTAGAAATGACAGCCACTCTTACACTCACCAGTATGGAAACACGCACTGTTGGATGTGAACACAAAAATTACTTTATCAAAAAAAATTTAACATGTTAACAATGGGGAAATTCTAATCTAACTTGACACAAGTGCATAAATTAACTATATACACAAGAATGCTTTGATAAATAATATCCAAATTGATGGATACTCTAAGTATCAAGGGAATTATGTCACACACGGTGAGTACAAAAGGTACGGTAGTTTTGCACTGAAAATAAAGTAAACATGTAAGTTTCACGTGGTTGAAGAGTCTGTAGATATAGTAAAAGTAGGGCTTATCAGAAGTGATATTCTGATTGAGTGTATGTATCAGTGATCATTTTGTTGGAATATTGAGGCAGAAAATGTATGTAATCAAAGTTAGCGTGCTAGAATAATCTCAAGAGGGTAAAAAACTTAAAAGCCAAATGTTCGCAAACTCAGGGCAATATAAGCGCTAAGGTCCACCGGAAAAGCTCTCTTAGAAGATGTAAGAAATAGGCGTCTTAATAAAAACAAGACTAATGATCAAAACATTAATGAATCTTGTAAACATCAAGTACACCATACACAGCAAGAAATTAAGCTAATGTAACTCAGCATGTAGAAGCATCTAATTTGAGAGATGCCAACAATAAAAGTCAACAGACTGAAAGTTCAAATCAGATGAGCAGAAGTTGTAAGAATACAAGAGTTACTGTAATTCTTACAGATGATCACACAGCAAAATTAGAACCGCGGGGTATTTCATGTGTTCAAGTATAATGTCGAAATTGATCCGAAGCCATTATTGAGAAACATAACATTATTTCAAGTGTTTGAATTCGTGAATCACCGGTGAAAGTAGAAAATGGTACCTGCATTATATCTATTCTAAATACTATGGAGGAAGGTGTTAAATTTTATTGTTGATCCATAGAGGCACAGCCGTATTGCCTAGAGCGAAACGTGGAGGAATTCCTTCCTCCATGGAGCGAAATATGACCTCAATGTTATACGACCAATCAGCTGATAGCCAAGCAGCCATTATAGTTTTGGAAAGTAAACAAATACTAGCCAAATGCAAGCAAAACAAGGAAGGACACCCAGCAGTCTAGTAATTGAAAATTTAAGGGTAGATCATTTAAATGCAGAAGAAAAGCGACCCATTCCAGAAATCTGTTTGTTGTATGATATATTCCACCCTCCAGGAGATACGTTGCCACACACCAACACAGTCGCACACGAAATGAATTTAAAACCTGAAGGTAAGGTCATCAACGAGACTTTCAAATAAACCTCAATTCAGTGATTATTAAGTAAACTGAAGTCGGCGAATAATGATTTCCAACAGAATTTAAAATTTATACATATCCATCTGGGATCTCGATTGAAATACAATAAACGCATAGATGTTGACCAGATAAGTCGGAAAATGGAGCAGATATTCCATGAATACCAATAGTTAACTTGCTACCAACATATCAGAAGCTATTCACATAAATTTCTACAAAAAAAAATCTATGACGAAGGCGGTGCTGCATCGGACTGTTAAAAATAACTGATAGTATTTTTTATTAGTAATTTTTCTATACATCTACTTTACATGACTTTTAAAATTAAATTCTTTTACTGCTTGTGGTAAATTTTTCAGCACTCATTTAGGCATATATTCGGCACTTTCCTCAACAGCTTATTCCAGTCTCTGACTCCATCACCACCAAATAAGAGCCTTAACACTTCTCAACTCCTGAAATCAAGAGCTAGTTCGTATATTTCCTTACAAACATTACTACTAATGTTTCTCCAAATATCAGTCTCCCTTAATTTTTGCTTAGAGATTTATGCCTCATCTTTATCTAGACATGAGAGGATTGGGAACTGGAAAGCAATTCGGCGATGGTATTTTGAATGTAACATCCCGTCATTCTCATGGAGTAATCTCGGGAACAAGGAAAAACCGAAATCTGGATGGCCAGACGGGGATATGAACCCGCGTCCTACCAATTGACAGGTCCGAGCGTTATCGCTCACCCACTGGGCTTTGTACTGTTTCTCAAGACTTCGTCACTAATGTTTCCCCTGCATATAAAACACACTGTTTTCCATGATTTCACAACCAAGCTCCTAAATCATATCCGTTACTGATTTTATTTACAATTTTTAAGAGTTCTCTGCCTAGAATAACATAGACCCATAGACAAAATATGATATGTACATTGGTTTGCTAGAAGAAATAGGTTTTGAACCATCTAAATATCAAATTCACCAAGGATACTGAAGATACAAAAGGATTTGCAATCGGAATGAAAATGAAAAACTCAGGAAATTGGTTCTTTGTTAGCTTTAAAAATTATTATCATTTATGTTTAATTATGTGGGATTTGAATTTTTTATACTTGAACGACACCCAGAAAATCACATTCTTGTTGATATGTCGTGAACTAATACCAGCTAATTTGATTTGAGTTTTCCTTACATGAATCAAGTTCTGTAAATATAATTTTCAGCATCAGAATGGTCTTACTGTTAAATAAAGCTCCTCCAATGCCATAATATTAACTTCAGTTGAATAGAAACACTACCTAATTACCACTGGAACAGCTAGGTTAACAAGGGCCAGGTGCAAAGAAATATTTTGTGCCCTCAGGCCAGATAGGCGACCCCCGAAGGAGGGTTATTCAAATTATAGTTATAGTTAGATTTTGCACCCAATGAACAATTTTTGTAATTGGAAGCACCATCTGATGAGCACTTTGCAGCCGTTGTGTGTTGTTTGATACAGAAGAGCATCCAGGAGTGATAAAACCCATTATTATTAAATTTCTTATCAGCGAGGACTTAAAAAGACAGTTTGTTGATATAATATTGTCAAAAATAGACGATTGTTTATTAATGGAATAAAGCTTTCATAGACGGAAGGGTGATTGGGGATAAATTGAAACTCAACGTCGAAAAACACCGATATCACATTTTTTCTCTCAAGAAAAACGAATGCTATCGAGAAGATGGCACCACTGCATTGAAAATCAGGAGAGTACACTGAATAATAACGCTTTGTAAATTTATTTTTTTAGGTCGTCAGGTCGTCAGGTCGTTTATTAACCGAGTGTGGTCCTGACCACATAACCTCCACTCTAGTGTCGTGATCATCGATACGAATAAGACGGTCTACCTCCACCGATACAGTCCTATAGACATCTAATGTTCATCGTAATATTGTCATAATAAGCAAAAGCGATAAGTAATATATGTTGTATTAATGCTGGAAGAACAAAATGAGCCTAAACAACACGAATCTAGTGAAGAGCTTTATTACCTATATGACTTTGCCGTGAAAACTACCACGAAAACATTTACTGCAAAACATAAATTTATGAGAAGTCATAATATTATTAATTACTTCACGTGATGTGCAACGGACAATAGTTCAAACCTCGGCCCTGGCACATCGGTCTTCCTGATTACGGTTTTCTGGCTGATTTATCTGATTATCTAGATTCTAGATGAACGAGTATGTTGGGATGGGCTCTAGTTTCCGTCACAGTAACTAATATAATTCACAAAAAATAATAAGACTAGTCTTACAGAACATCAGTAAAATCGTTTAGACACAGATGATGACACTTAGGTTCTTACATTAGGATTGCAACTACGACAGAAGTGGAAAGCGCGTTTATAGGAATTTTCATTGGGTCACTGTTCTCCTGGGATTAGGAAGTTAAACTACAACAATGTGTATGTATGTTTAAGTTTTTTTTATTAAGTTTTTTTTAAAAAGTAGAGCAGTAACAATCTCCTTAAAAACGTGATTTCTGGAAACAGTAATAACTTCTTCTCAGGATGGAAAATACGTCAGTGGATCTAAAATCTCAATTCTCCGTTGATTCACGTGTCCAGTTGACAGAGGAGTGCTACTCCTCTCTTGACCCAATGCGCCGCAGGAACTGTTGTTGAAAGCAATATAGGAAGTACATAATTAGCTAAAATAATATTAGATGAAACATCTCCACGACGCTCAGAAGTTTTATATAATGGACATTTATACCGCCCATTATCCATCACTTTTGATTTCTCCTTAATCTGTATCCAAATTATTGGTACTGGATCCCTCAAGCACTTCCAGTATTGCTCAGTTAAAACTTGCCTGTAACAGATGACAAATGATTTTGTTATTAATTAAAAATGTACTGATGTAGAAAGTTTTTTAATGAAGCAGCTAAGAAAAAATAATTATGCAATTAGACCCTGTGTTTTATTTCCCATTTTTGGATTTTATTTATGTTCTTACAGACGGTACATTTGAAACCGTTTTAGGTAGCAAATTGTTAACAACAGAAGCCCTTCTTAAGTTTTAGTTTTTACGAGTATATGTCATTCATTAGGGTTTTAGATGCATATTATGCTTAGAAAATGGACAAACCAAACTGCTGATAATAGTAGCACTTAATAAGTAGTAGTTTTGTGTCATTCGATAGTGTTTCAGATGCAAATTGCACGTAGAAAATGGACAACAAACATGAAGTGAAACCATTAGATGGATATGGCAAATATGTTTCCTCTGCAAGTAGAAGCTTGAAAAGTGGTATGAAAAAAAAGTCGATATCACTTATTGTATTGCCACTAAACCTTGTGGGAATAATGTCGGCTTTGAAAAACATGGCAAATGATTAAAATTTTTGGAATGAAAGTAATTTACTGTGTGAATGGTAACATTTTATGTGTAACTTGGGATAATATTGCTGTTTATGTGCAAGAAATATAAATGAGCTTTCAAACATAAGCTTAACAACTTTTATTAAGCGTTAAGTTTAAGTGATTCTTCCAGCAGCAATAGCTTTCCCTACTTTGAATATGAGCAGAAATGAATTTTTGTGGGTAATGGTGCAAGTTTATTGTCAGCAACAAAAAGTTATCCAGATTTAGCTCTACACTTCCATAAGATTAAAATAGAATGAAATATCATTAGCAAATGATGGCTTCCCTAGACAGAAAAATTTCTCCATCCTAAGTTGCGGTTGGCAACAAGTCTGAGCTGAATTATTTATTCGATGCTGGACATTAATACACAGATAAGCTTTATTTCCCTCGTTACTGTTTCTCAGAGTGAAGTTAAAGACACAAAAGACATTACTAAACGGTCAGATAAGTGAATTAAATCTGGGATAACTTTGTTTTATATTTTTACATATGAAGGGAAGTATTTATACCGTTGTAAGTAGAGTCATTTCGCTTTATGTTATCTGTTTTACCAGTAGCGAGAGAATAGGGACTTATATACACAAAGGGTATGCTAATCAGGTGCCCTATAGTTATGCAAATGTGGCGAGACCAATTTGGCGTACTAGTTGGACCCCGCGGAGTTGTTAATGAATGACTGCCATGCCCCTCAGCTCCTTAACTTTGTTCGACCTTTTTTTGGCCAAATTCAAAGGAGATCGCCTTTTATTGTTAGTAAGTTATATTAATGATTTGTTGAAAGGATCCTCATCGGCACATTAATTTATTAATTGCTACGTTGATATGGGCTCGCGCCTCCCAACCTCAGTTTGATCACCTTATTGTGGAAAAATACAAAAGAGGCTGTCTTCTAATGTTGGTAAACTATATTAATCATGTGTGCACTGGATGGACAAAGTGGTGTGTGCTATTCACATGATGATTTTTAGTTTCTGAAATCTAACTGTGCTTCAGTTTGCCGAGGTGGCGTGGGCACCAAAACGAACGCCAAACTCCGCAATTTGTCCACGAGAACTCCGGACAGTTTCTGCCAATAAAACGCGTTCTTAATAGCAGTATATTGCCACCGGTTATTGTAGGGCCCACGCCATCACGGCAGGCTGGAGCCCATTTGTATTTGAGAGGCTAAACAACATTATGTTAACAGTAAACACCTCTCTGAATAACCATTACACATGATTATAAAACCACATTATCTTGATTTCCTAGCCTAACACATTGTAACGACCTACAGTACAGCTAAGGTGAGATGGTCTAACAAAATCCGAACTTACGCGTACCTACTATGATAACCAATTTAACATCCTACATTAACCTGAAATAACATCAGTTATGATGGATCATGTGCCTACATATGATAGTATTTTTGTCTATGCCTTGTTGTTTCAATAAAGGCTTCTGTGTCTGTTTACGTTCTGTCTGCGCCTTTGATCGATAATATATGTACTTTCAATCCTTTGTACTCCCTGCAAGTCGACTATCATGACAGTAACGTGATGTGTGTGGTGGGGAGTTCTGCAGGTTTTTCTGGAGACTGCCATTACAGCCAAACATACATGAATTTTTGTACATATACCACAATTTTTTGTGATAGTGAGTATACATCGTATTGATGGCATATCGTTGCAGGTACCTGTAATGTCAACCATTGACGTCGTACATGGATGGAATTGGTATAATTTTTAACAAATTTTTATATTTATTGAATTTGACGTATTAGGCCACTTTCCAAACAGCATGCGGTAGGTACTATAACTCAAGAATTCAGTTGGTTGGCTTCCTGAACTATGGTCTCAGTGATGACGGTACATGTCAATAAGGTTTTTGATGGTGGAAAAAGAGCTTTTGGAAGATTGTACTGTTAAAATACTGTTTAATGAAACCTGTGTTATCGTCATCCACTGCATGCTTTGTTGATTTTATCCTCAGTACCTTAGTAAGACTTTCATATATGTATCTCCTGTACTACTCGAGTTGTGAGATATCTTATTGTTGGGCAGTGAACACAATGTGTTTTATTTCTGATGTTATACCATCTCATATTGCCCATTTCTGTAGTCTGATGGAGGGGTTGAATACACATGATGTGCAATGATGCTTGCATGCAACTATAATTGATATCCTTTGAACACTTTCTAACCGTTTCAAATGAAGACGTCATTTGAGGAGGAAAATTACATAATTTTGGTGACGTTTTACCTATTTTCATGATCTTTTGTTGATTTTCATTCAATTAGTGGCATTTTGAGGAATTTTATGCTTATTACCAAAACTCGTTCTATCACGTTTGGTCAATAACACTGAACTCTATGATGAATACATATGTAGCTCCCATCCTGTGCACATCCTCTGACAGGTCTATCATGAGGGTAACGTTAAGTGTGTGTTGGCTCTGCGGCTTATTCTTGAGACTGCCCTTTAAGCCCAATCAATTTATTCATACAAGTTCAGTGATTTAGCGGAAAAATTCAAAATTTTTAAAACAAAAAACTAACACTTTAATGGAGAAATTGTGTCTCTTTATGTTAGTAGAACAAAATGCACTTCTATCATTGTTTTCACTGGGGTATGCAATTTCCATCCGTCAATGGGGACGAAAAAAGTTTGTGAATAGACTTACAAAAGGAAGAGATAGGATGATGGGTCACATTTTAACACAAGCTAATTTTTAAGTATATGGTTTTGAAATGAATTTAATGGTAACCACGCAAATATCCATTTTCATTAATTTTACTGCTCTGAATCTTTGAAGGTAGCCCACAACTAGACAGAAAGCTGGAAACTTATGACTGCATTTGGACTGCAAGAAAAGGGGAGATTGACCAAGTCACTCCCAAAACAATATTGGCACAAACTAAACAAAATGACGTATGTAAGTTATAACGTCGCTTCACCAGCAGTCCTATAACTGGTACCTAGCAAAGAAAAATTTTAGTGACATTTGTGGAATCTCTTGTAGTATACACCAAAGTGCTAAATATCATGGGATACCTCATAATATAGCGTGAGACCCCTTTTCATACTGCGAAAAGCAACAACCCGACTTGGCGTTGGATCAACAAGTCGTCGGAAGCTGGCGGTTTCTTGTAATCTCCTAATCCACGGAGACTGTCTCCAATATCCGCATTGAAAACTACACATATATACACTTATCATAGAGACTATAAGGTTTACTCTTTTAGCAGACAGCCATATCGCAAGGTTTAAGCTCCCTCAATAGAATAAGTCCCTCCCCTCCCCCCGACACATGCAAGAGCCATGGGGATAGAAACTCAGTCATCATGGCGCGCTGAACAATCAGCACGATTGTTAACCATACGCTTAAATCAACTGTGCAGCCACACTGCCGAAGCGAAAAATTCTGGCTTTATGGGATCAGTCCACCGGTATACATAAGTCTTGCGTGGTGTTGTATAGGAGTCAGTTTGAAAATACTGACGGTGAAATGAACAGCAAAAAAAAAAGTGATGTGTGTACATTTTTATACACTTTGCTTTGCTCATGTGAGGTATACTATGAATCCCAGTGATCCTGATTTCCGTGTTGAACTGTAGGTCCAATCATGACTAAGAATGAATGGGTGGCAACCAGGTCGTAAGCCTTCATGAATTTACTTATCCAGCAACTTGGAGGAACATGGGATTCAACTTTTTTGTTGATACCTGAAAGCAGTATTATTTGTAAGTTTCAAGTCGAAGAGCTACCCAAAGAACTCGAGACCTCTCAAGTAAGTCGTAACTCGCAGACAAATGCTGGAGATAGAATTTCTTTAGATACAAGTCTTCCTAAACAGCTCTTTCCATCAAATTTCATGGGACATTGCAGTTTAATACAAATCCATAATTTTGTGGAACCAAACATCAGAAGGGCTTATGCTTCTAACTGGTCAGGCACAGTATGTCGTTGTTGATGGGGAAGCTTCTTCTAAGCTTGATGTTAATTTGGGCATTCCTCAAGGAAGTGTAATAGGACAACTTCTTTTCCTAATTTTTATAAACTATCTCGGTGACAACGTTAATTGAAGGATGCGAATGATTGCTGATGATGCACTTATTTATAGGGGACTGAGGTGCTCTGACGATTGCTTAGAAATTCCGCACGATCTGGATGTTATTTCGGAATGGTGCCATAAATGGCAGCTTACACTTAACTGCAAAAAGTGCAAGGCAATGCAAATAAGTAATAAAAAGACCCCATTTGTTGACGAGTACAAAGTTAACAATTCAGTTGTTGACACTGTGGATTCCCTGAAGTATCTAGGCGTAACAGTACAAAGCAACATGAAATGGGAATTGCTCATAACTTCCGTCGTAGGCAAGGCTAATTCTAAACTACGATTCATAGGTCGTATTTTGAGGATTTGTAGTGCTCATAAAAGGGAAATAGCGTACAAAACACTAGTGCACCCGCATTTGGATTATTTTTGTGGAATTTGGGATCCGTATCGCAAGGGATTGATTGACACGTTAGAGAAAATACAGAGGAGAGCCGCTCGATTTGTGACCGCTAGTTACAGTCCTTACGAAAGTGTCACAGAGTTGATACGTGGGTTGGGCTGGGATTGTTTGGAGGACAGACGACGTCGTTTTCATTTGAATTTGTTGGAGAGTATGTAAAAAATCTTTGATTTACGAGTGCAATGAAATACTTCTTCCGCCAACCTATTTAGGTCGCAATGACAGGAGAGATAAGATTAGAGAAATAAGATGCCGCACTGATACTTTTATGTATTCTTTCTTTCTTCGTTCTGTTAGGATGGGAATGTACAGAATTAGGATTGGTGCTTAGCATCTTCTGCCACCCATAATATTTATGAATTGCAGAGTATAGATGTAGATGTAGATGCTACTGTTTTTCATAAGAAACAGGTTCTTTACGCCTTTCTCCAGTTCTAACCATCTCGATGCCGATGTAAGATCTTAATAGGAACCAGATCTTCAGTAGAAATTTCTACTTTGAGGCTTCTCACCTCTCTATTCTTCTTTCGTGCTGATTTCTACAATTTTCTTTAGCTCGAGACTGTAGAAGTAACAGAAAAGTAAGCTGTATCGCCAGACACCGTTCGTTGTCAAAATCGGAGAAAACCTAACTCCTCAATGATATTCCTCCACAACAAATAGATTTAGCAAGGCTGTGGAGCTGTGACGAAAAATTTGTTGAATCTAGAGTCTTAATGTGTGTGGTTAGTTAAACTATCAATCAAATTCAATCAGTGTGAATTACGTATTTAAGGCATCTATTTTTGAAACAACAAACATGTACAGTGACTAAAATATAAAAAACATGATTATCTACAGAAAATAATGATGGCTAACATTTCTCCAGCAGTGCAGATGTTGTTGATAACTATGTCCGAACCTTTTTGTGGATACATCTTAAAAGTAGTGAGACGCATTGAATTTGAAACGGTAAATTTTAAAAAGAGTATAAATTATATGCAAAAAATTCTTATACATTTTTGAAATTAACTTTATTCACAGCCATTGTACATATAAAGGTTCGCAGCAAATAATGTATGAACTTCACCACAAATTGCAACAACTCTGGTATCGAAACGTGTTATGTAGGTCTATACCTGCACGTTGCATAAATCATATGCTGTCCTGCCTACAATAGACTGCTCTGCCTTAAACTGAACTTTAATCTAACATAATCTAACCTAATATGATACAAAATTTTAACATCCTACATTAACAGCTAGGTTAAGACGGCTGTGTTAGCGGCGGAATAGGCAGAAAACAAAAACTCTGTCACCATGTCATTACGAATACACGAGCCTTTACCATTACTCACCTGTCCCTATTTCGATGGAGATTTTTAAAGGACCTTCAACCGAAGATCACGCTACAAAGATTCCGTGGTTTGGATTCCACAGTTGATTGCAGGTCTCCTACACTCGGTAGGAATACCGGATAGATTAAGGCGGCTGCGATAACGGTGAAATGTGAAGCCAACAAAAACTCTGTCACCATAACATTACAACCACACGACTTTACCATTACTCACCTCAGTTTAACGACATCGACAATGTTTGACAAGTGATCTGCGATAGACATTATATTAAATTAAATATATTCTCTTTGACCAAACCTGAGAACTGCATATAATTTTTGTCGAACCAATGATATTGCCAAATGCTGATACGTATTAGGTAATTGATATTTCAAAAGAAAATGAATTTACAGTATTAACTGCATATAATGTTACTTACTATATTTGAATTTTTGCCTCGCATTCATTAGGATCTTGTTCGAATCCCCGACCAGATAACCAGATATCGGTTTTCCATGGTTTCCATAAATGATTCTACTAGATAAAAATCAACGAAGACTTCGAGTTTATTTACATCTATACTCTGCAATTTACAATTACTGTGGGTGGCAGAGTGTTTTAAGCACCAATCCTAATACAGTGCATTCCAATCCCGAACAGAACGAGGAAAGAAAGAATACATTAGAGTATCAATATGGCATCTTATTTCTCGAATCTTATCCATCCTGTCATTGCGACCTAAATAGGTTGGCGGAAGAAGTATTTCGATGAAATCGTAAATTAAAGATTTTCGCATATTCTCCAACAAATTCAAACAAAAACGACGTCTTCTGTCCACCAAACAATCTCAGTCCAACCCAGTATCAACTCTGTGACACTTTTGTAAGGACTGTAACTAGCGGTCACGAATCGAGCGGCTCTTCTCTGTACCTTCTCTAACGTGTCAATCAATCCCTTGTGATACGGATCCCAAATTCCATACCAGTATTCCAAATGCGGACGCACTAGTGTTTTGTATGCTATTTCCTTTGTAAGAGCATTACAACTTCTCAAATACGACCTATAAAACGTAGTTTAGAATTAGCTTTCCCTACGACGGAATTTATGTGCAAGTCCCATTTCATGTTGCTTTGTACTGTTACGCCTAGATACTTCAGGGAATCCACAGTGTCAACAACTGAATTGTTAACTTTGTACTCGTCAACAAACGGGGTCTTTTTATTACTTATTTGCATTGCCTTACAATTTTGGAAGTTAAGAGTAATCTGCCATTTATGGCACCATTCCGAAATAACATCCAGATCGTGCTGAATTTCTAAGCAATCGTCAGAGCACCTCAGTTCCCTATAAATAAGTGCACCATCAGCAAAAAATCGCATCCTGAAATTAACGTTGTCACCTTGATCGTTTATAAAAATTAAGAAAATAAGTGGTCCTATTACACTTCCTTGAGGGACGCCCAACGTAACATCTAGCTTTGAAGAGGCTTCCCTGTCAACAACGACATACTGCGACGGACCAGTTAGAAAATCGCGTATCCATTCGCAAATCTGATCAGATATACCATACGCTCGAATCTTCGCCAAAAGCCAGTTATGTGGTACAGAGTCAAAAGCTTTCAGGAAATCCAAGGATATAGCATCAACTTGTGATCCTGCATCGATAACCTTCATTACGTCATGCGAAAATAGAGCCAGTTGCGTTTCACACGATCTGTTCTTATGAAATCAGTGTTGGTTTGCTGCAAGTAACTCGTTTCTATCTAGAAACTTCATAACGTTAGAGCATATGACATGCTCCAGAATTCAACTACAAACAGATGTTAGAGATATGGGTCGATAATTCCTAGGATCTCTCTGATCTCCTTTCTTGAAAACGGGAATCACCTGCGCTATTTTCCAGTTAGAAGGTACTTTTCTCTCTTCGAAAGATTTACGAAATATATCTGACAGAAATGGTTCTATTTCTTCCGCGTATTCCGAAAATACTCTTACTGGTATACCATCAGGACCCGGCGCCTTCCCCCACTTCAGGAGCTTTAATAGCTTTATGATACCTACACTAAAAATTTGAACTGGATCCATCTCAAATTCTACATGCCGTACAAAGCGGGAATGTTTTCCATGTTTTCGTCAGTGAAAGAATTTTTAAATTCGGTGTTAAATACGGTAGCTTTGTCGCGGCTGTCATCAACTTCCCGACCGTCTTGTAGTAGAACTGAAATACTGTTGTCACTACCACTAACTTTTTTTACATACAACGAAAATTTCTTTGGGTTTTCGTTGAGACTCTTGGAAAGTGAGTTGCATCTAAAATCATTAAAGGCCTCGCGCATCGCATTCTTAACATGTTCTCTTGTCTCAGCTAACTTTTCTAAATCATTCCTATACATCGTCCTCCTTGAGTGTGCATGTACCTTCCTTTGCTTTATAAGTAACCATTTAACTTCACATTTAACATCCCTGATTGTCCTTATCGGTACATATAAGTCCATACCTTCTCTGACTATATGTATGAATCGAAACCACATCTCTTCAACCAAGCCTCATCCTTTTATAAAGGTAATGTAATCATCCCTAAAAAACGTTCTTAAACTCTCCTTTGGGGCTTTTTCGAACATGTAAACGACCCTTTATTTTTTCTTTTTGCGTGCGGCTATTAATTTTACTGTAGTAATTACAGCTTTATGATCACTTATTCCAATGGTGGTAGAATTGTCCGTGAATAATTCAAGCCTATTTGTAACGAGAATATCTAAAATGCTTTTGTTATCGTTGTGGCACTGCGTTGGTTCAGTGACGAGCTGGTCAAGATTAAGATCTGAGGAAAGGTCAAGAATAATTTCACAGGATGTTTTATCCCTGCCACCAGTAACGTGGACGTAATTAATCCAGTCGATATACGGAAAGTTGAAGTCACCTCCTAGTGTTATTCCATGACCCGGAAATTGACGAGCTATATTACTTACATTAGTTTTTAAGGCCTCAGCAATAGCTACATCTGCATCTGATGGACGATAGGTAGACCCTATTACATGTTTTTTCCTAGCTACGTTTAGTCTAATCAGTTGGATTTCACAGACCATATCGATATTTATTTCGTTACACGACAGGTGTTTACTAACAGCTATAAATACACCACATTCATTAGAATTCAACCTATCCTTACGGAAAATATTAATGCTATTGTTAAAAATTTCGGCTGAACTTATATCCGGTTTTAACCAGCTTTCAGTACCTAATACAATATATTATACTAGAAGAGTGGTTCCTAAGCACAAAATAAACCATCTCCATGGGTATTTGGTATACCACGAATACAAAAATGTTAAAACGCTTAGCTGCGCACTGAACGCAAAGACGAAAAACTGCACACTCTATAACTTTGTCACGATATACTTATTGTTGTGTGTACAAGTTCCTTTAATGCTAACACAAATAAGTAAAAGGTCGCCATAAGTTTGGATTTCCTATATACCAGGTGCACGATAGGTTCATATTGAAAATTGGTATCCCACAATGCTAGAGGACTGTCTTACAGAGGCATAAGCGTGATGTACGGCTTATATCTGCAGACTTATTTCGAAGCGTCTGGAACTCTAAGCAGTCTTGCAACCGAAACTTATGGGAGAGACTACGAATGGTATTTCACTAATCGAACTATTGTCCCGAATCCCCATTATTTCTTACTTTTCGTGCGAGAGTAACTTCTCCCTCATTTTAGTTACTGATTATCCGATCGATGGCTGTGTAACCAGACTGTAACCGTTAAAGTATCAAGCCTGGTGGATGAGTGGTAACGCTCGGAAATAGCACTCAGGAAGTTGAGGTTTGAAATGCCCTGCCGACCTTGCGATTCCTCGTTTATGGAGCACGATATAGCGTGGTCGGGGATGATCGTGTGTTGATTTCTATACCAGTTGAAACCTCCTTTTATGAACTGCAGTAATAGTGATGAAAGAGTCATGACTGGAGACATTGTGTTAACGAAACATCGGCAAGTTAGACATCATACCACTTCTATTTGCCTTGATAGACACTTGCATTAGCTTCACAAGATTAGGAGAGTATTCTTGCATGAAAGTTAATTTAATAACGGTACTACAACGCTAGCGGAGTTTACGCGAATTAAAGTGAGTGTGTAATTCTAAACATGGTCTGGAAAAGTTGTTTCAGTAACCTTAAATTGTGTTCAGGAACTGTTCTCAGTAAAACTGAGAGGCGGAAAAAAGAACTTTTATTCAGTGTATTTTAAGGAACCAATGCAATAATTAAATAACAATTGCATATCTTTTTAACCACCAAAATACCAGAAAATTAAACCCACACCCCTTCTTGCCTAATAACGGTCGATCCCCAGTAAGTTAGAGTAGCGAATGCCGCATAAAGATCCCCGCATTGGCTGCTGTGTATGATTAGGTGGCAGTGGCGTAGCTAGCGTGGGTGAACACCCGGGGCGGATATCGATGGTGTCACCCCTTGAAAATTTAAATTCAAAATTAAGTAAAATATAATATCTTGTAAGTGTAAAATATCATATTCATAAAATATAATTAAATAAACATTTACTGTTATTAAAAATTATAGTTAATAAAATTATAATATTAACTTCATTTAAAAAACACAATAAACTAAAAACAATCTTCTCTTTTTAGCTCTAACAGCTGCAAACTCGTAAATCACATCTTCAAAATTATCAATTTTAAGTTACTTCATGTTCAATAGTCAATATGGCAAGATTTTAGCCACGTGTTGCTCACCGGTGATCGAAAGTGGTTTTAGAGAGGCCTCTGAAGATCGGGCCTCAGTGCGACACTCGGCCGTCATTGAATTGGTTTATGTTTTGACGGTGCGGATCAGTATCGGCCTGCTAGATGTGGAGAAGCGCATCGAGAGAGTTCGGAAACTTTACCTTCCCTTACGACTGAATGTTGTTTTCATGTTATTATTTGCCTTAGAAAAGAGTATTTTTTTTCATCCATGTTCATCAGATGTTCGTAAAATGTAGGAAGAGATCCTAGCATCTTCGCATTAAAAAAATCAGAGCTTTGCCAGAGTTGAAGACCAATTTTACGATCCACAAAAATTGCAGCAGAAAGCCGCATTTGTAACCGAACCTCCTACACCCGAATCGCACGCCGTAACCAGACGCAAGACTAATCTAGAAGTCTGAAAAGTATGTATTCAAACACATAAAAGTGGATTCGTGTCTTTTGATAACAAAAATATATGGTACAGAAAAAGAGTATGTTTATTTTATCATGTTTGAAAACTTATTTTTCATCACACCTATATTCGGACTCGTGACTCAAATGATTACTGCGTGCGATTTGGAAACTGAAGGATCCCGGTTCAAATCCCGGTCTCGACTGTAATTTTTGCGGGCCTTAAAATTGACTTTTACCAATGGCAAAGCTTTTATCTTTTAATGCGAAGGACGCTCTGTGGTTTGAATTTCACGTTAATCTGTAGGTCTTCTTTTCAAGTTAGGTGACTACGATATAGGTGCACTGAGAGTTTCCAAATAAGAAACTCTGTGACTAGAACATTGAGATAACATGAAATTATTATTTTTACTACACAAAATGTTTACCACTTATATTTAAATTTGTTATAATCTCGTTCTTCACTAACAAAAAGTATTGAGTGAATCGAAAATAACCTCAGACAAAACAAACACGTCAAGTGCGAGTGATTGACATTTCATTGAGATTGCGTTGATACTGTTAATACTGCGCTGGGATACTACTTTTTGTACATAAAATATCAACCAGTTAGGTGATTACGTGAGTCAGATAAAAAAGTATTTTAATGTACATTTGTACCAAAACTGTGCAGAATAAAGTACAGTACTCTATAATAAAGTAGGGTGTCAAACCTACCTGTCATCCCCAACACTGATTCCCTGAAACAATCACTTGTAAACGTTAAAGGAGACTAAAGACCGGGTAGGAACACGGGCGAGCTATGGAAAAGTTTGGACGCGAGGGGGCGAGCCGTCACTCGGCCGGCTGTTGTTGCGGTTACGATACAGGCCAGTATTGGCAAAGTGCAGTTCGACCTTTACACTTAGCAACTGATACACAAACTGGTGCAAATTAAAATCCCAGCACCCAGACGGTGTTGTGATAAGCGAATGAAATTTGGCCCCAAGTATACCCGCATGAAGAGTATTAAATGATTTAAAATTAAAAGTTTTATATGTAATAATGTGAGAATTACGGTGCTATATATTATGTAAATTGCATTTTTTTTTTTTTATTTTTTTATTTTTTATTTTTTTTTTTTTTAGCGTATAAGTGAGCGAACAGTGTGGTGTAACATGACACTTGGTTGCCCACAAGTTTTTGTTGGTTAAGTATGCCAAGGCGAAGAGTGACAACTCTCTACACCCAAATGTCTAACAGTGAGAGAGGTCGGAGAATTGACATGTTTTTAAAGGGTGCATCATATTGGTGAAATCTCCCGAAGAATTGGCCGTAGTGCTATGTCAGTATAGAGACTTGTTACACAGTGGTTGAAAGAAGGCTCTAATACTCCTAGAGCAGGTATGGGTCCATACAGATGAATAACAGCACGTGAAGACTGCCAAATGGTGTGGGTGGCTGTTGCTGGCAGATGGTTGACTGCAGGCCAGATCCAAGTAGTGGTTACACATAGTCACACTCCGCCCCCCGCCCCTCCCCGGATGATTGTAAACTAATTGCTTGAAGCTGGGTTACACTCTCTGGCCCCTTTGCATTAGTGTCCCATTAATCTAATTTAATTGCCATCATCATCTACCCTGGTGTAATGCGAAACACAAATGGACATGTGAATGGCGTACATTTGTGTTTAGAGACGAGTCTCGATTCTGTCTGTGGCAAAGTGATAATCGACGACATGTTCGCAGGCGTAGTCGGAGAAACGGCTTATCTGCTGTGATTTCAGAACCTCACGCAAGTGCCGCCACCGGTGTCATGTTTTGGTGGCAATCAGTTTCGATAGCATGACTGAGTCGGCTGTTGTTGAAGGCAATGACAGCCCATCACTAACATGTTCAACATCCGAATCGCTATTTTCCAACAAGATAATGCCCGTCCTCATACTGCGGCCATCGTCACACAAGCCTTGCAAGGAGTTTCGATCACAATATGGACAGCACGGTCCCCAGATTTGTCCCAAATAGAGCATTTCTAGGATACTAGAAGTAGACACATTAGATCACATGGTCACCCAGCACAAACTGTGCAACAACTGACTGCAAAAGACACGCAGGCGTAGTGAGACATATCACCAAGAAGACATCCGAACACTTGTTGTGTCAATGCCGGCAAGGATCCACGAATGTATTGGTGCTCAAGTTGGGCGCATTTCTCACTGACAACTGTAAAAGGTAATAACTTAGCCTGATCCATTTCCATTTGTTATTATTTCTTTTAGGTATGGCCCTGGATATATTTTCAAAGTTTCCTAAAATTCTACCATTCATGTATGCGTGTTGTGATTTTAATTTCCGCCAGTGTAACTATAGGGGCGACCATAAGATTTCGCTATAAATTTAAAAAAGTCGAAAGCTACCCATTTGTTACTGAAACGTTAACATAGGCTGTATTTAAATGACTTCACAACCTCGGTATTTGGAGGACCAAGGGATATTGAGAGGAAAGTTAACAGAAGTGGCTTGATCCAAGTAGAAGCAATTCCAGACCCAGATGGGGTCCCATTGGTGCATACCCAGGATCCGGATCCCACAAGTTGTGGGACCCTGGGGGATACTGTATAGTCAGAGAAGCAACTCTACATTAAGTTCCTTCATAAAAATAGAGGAATAAATAAAATATAAAATCATAACTTAAACGTAATTTAAAATAAAAAAACAATACGGTCAGGTAATAAAAGAACTTGCCTTTGAGATATCTGCCGCCTTTACATGAAGTACTTAACAAGTGAAGTATTTTACTACCCGCCTAAGAAATAAGTAGCTACAGACTCCTAAATATGATATGTATCGAAGCCCATCTCCACGTGTAAATTTTAGATTTCTAGCACTGCTCAGTAGCGTATAAATAAAGATGTTGTAAACGGCTCGAATGTTCGTTCAGTTTATGATTAAAGCTCAATTTTTGTTCAGGAACAGAAGTTCGACATCCCTGTCGATTTAAGGAACCCATAAGAATGTAGGTACCTGTATTCGACAAAGAGGTTACCCATAATAGAAATCTTCTTCTGTAAATTTATGATGGAAAATTCTTAGATGAAACATACACTTATTTATTTCATCGCGATCATATTTGTATATTCTCAATCAGTAGAAAGCATATCAAACTTACATGAACCTAGAGTTAAAGTGCTAAGGGGGCATCCATAAATTACGTGAGGTGAAATAGGGGCGGGGTCCAGCGAAATCTCACCAATTCTCAAGTGAGAGTTTTTAAAAATTGTGTTGGACTGTTGAGCTAAAAAAAAAAAGGGTTTACAATTGACGCTAATGTCGATTTTAGGGGGGTATTTCGTCGAAAAGTGTGGGTGTAACCGGCTTTGGGAGGATGAGACCTAGAAAAAAAGGTCTCAAAAAGTTGCGAAGACGATCTGTAGGGGGAGGGGGGGAGGGGTGTCTGACGGGACCAGATCTCACGAAGTCTCACCAGAAACGGGGGGGGAGGGGGGTCCGAAATCGGAAAACACTTCACGTAATTTATGGATGTCCCCTACTAATGTTACGATTTCGCTAGCAAGATACGCGGTTCAGACTGTTTTAAACACATGCCCTACAAAAACTGATTACCGACAGACGATAACACTTGGAATCGTCCGGATTGACTTGAAACCTGACAGTATTGATAGTTTAATGCAGTTTTCCGAATCATTTTACTTGCATAAATTCGAACATGATACGATTTCATGTCGAGTATAGGTGCACTGTCGACAAAAGGTAGGTACGCAGAGTGTACATCGCATAACACCAAATGTACTCAATTCGAATGTCAGATGATGAATTCAAAAATTACTAGAAAATACTTCAAGTCACTAGTGAATCTTAGCTAGAAAGCTAATAGAATTCTAAAAAAGCAAAACAATTTTGAAGCCTAGACTACGCGTATTCCAACATACGCTTGGTTGTTTTTTTTTCATTTTCGAATTAAAATCTAACATTTTATTAAAAAATAATTTCGAGGAATTACAATTTAACTGCCTAATTACCATGATTTTAACAATTTTAGATATATATATAATATATCCTTTACTTTTAAAACTTCCTCTCTTAATACAAGAAAACTTACATTCCATCCACCGCCGCTCATAACAAACCAAACAACTGTGACGGATGGCAAGCACAACCAGTTACTGTGATTGTTGGAGCAAAAGAGCGATGCTCTATTGTTTAAGCGCGCGGTGTAGCCAATAATATTATTATACTCTATTGTATTGGATCGTATTTGAAAAAGCGATAGATCAACTTAAAAAAGAAATATTCAGAACATTAAAGATAGACGTGTTTCGACACCAAAGGATAAAAGAAGTCTATCAAAAATAATTTTTTTTGTTTCACACTAATTTTGATTATTATTTTCGAAATGCGGGTGTCACCCCCAAACGGGTGATACCCGGGGCGGACCGCCCCCACCGCCCCCCCCCCTAGCTACGCCACTGTTAGGTGGGCCATGAACTAGGAGAACATTACGCTATGTCATACAAGTTGTATTTCATTTAGCATATTCTCGAAATTTGTTAATACTGATCTGGAGAATAATTCAAACTAAACTCACACATGTTAAAATGTTTTTATACGGTACACACTAAGTGTATCACAACCTATTGAAGATAGCAGTTATTTAACTAACACACGACAATTTTTGAAAAGGCCTGTATCTCAGAACAAGAGCCATAATGGAGGGTGGATTTGTCACTGCGTGGGGCCACATTAAAAGGTATTGTCTCCAGGCAGTGAGCCCGCAAGCGCTTTCTCATCAATTAAGGGTTAAAAATACAATATAGTGATTTATCCCCCAAACAAATTGAGATATTTAACTGAAAAAAAAATTGCATTCTCCTCATTAAATTAACAATTTATGGTGATATTACATGACACATCATACTGTATATTGTTGTTGTAACAAGCCTTGTCTTCGAATATGCAGCAATCAGCAATTTTGTGTGTGTGTGGCCGACGAACAAACCGGTGGTGTTCGGGTGCCAGATGGCCAGAGTAGCGCACTGATGCGTCGACAAAAGCGCAGCATTGAAGATATACATTCAGGGCCGGCGTTATGGAGGCGTAAGCAGGGTAAAAGTACCGGGGCCCAGGCCCCCGAAGGCGGCCCTCCATCCAGCGTGTCTAACTAAATATAAATTAAACAAAAAAAATTCTGAAAATGGTGTTATTTCATGTTTTTGGATTAAAATTTTCTGACTTTATCAAAAAAAAATCAAAGTGTAAAAAAAAAATTGAGGCGGGGGCCCCGAGAACAATTACCTGGGGCCCGAGAATCCTAGCGCCGACCCTGTATACATTTACAACTCACATAATCTAAATTATTTCGTGAACGTGTTATTTAATCAAAACTCGGTTTTTTGGTATATCAGGTGTAGAAAATTTCTTATCTAAAAATATGCAACATGTTGTAGCTGAACCGAAAACTCGCTTTTTTATACAAACTGGGTTTCGAATGACTGGACTGCGAATTTTGAAAATTTGTATTCTTTACAATCTGTGAATTTTTATGTACCAAATACATAAATAAATCATTTACATCGCTTAATCGGTTAATGATTCAATTAAATCATTTGATTATGATTTAGACGCCTTAATATTTTACTGATTCAATTAACTCAACTGAATACGATTTGGGATTAATTAGATGTTTTTACTGCTGAATCCTTTAAATTAAATGCCTACGCCATGTTCAATTAAACAATAAAACAATAAAAAACTCATATAACTGTTCTGATCACACGTATTGTTTTATAAAAACTATTTAATGGACCTTTAATCCGAATTTCAATAAAATATTATACTAAAACTAGTTATTAACAGAGAGATACGTTAGAGTCATGAACATTACAGGTCCTGTTACCTCTATTTACTGTGAGACCTGTTTTGGTGGAATGGGATCAAGAGTAAGGGGCGTAATTGATTGAATCTGTCAAACTGTCGTCACCGTATAGGCAGCTGCAGGTTACCTTAAGGGGATGGGAGGGTAAAGGAAGTAGATGATGTAACCTGTCAGCAAGTAATTAATATAGTTTACCAGCAGTAGATGGCGGCATCTGTTGTATTTGCTCACAAGAAGCTAACCAAACTGAGGTTGGGAGCCACCTGTCTTCTATCAACATAGCAATTAATAAACCATTGTGCCGACCAGGTGCAGGCCTGTAAACAATCCATTAATCTAACTTACCAACAATAGAAGGTAGTCAATTTTGAATTTGGCCACAAATGGCCAGACAATGTTAGGTTAATGAGATAAGGGAACATGGCAGTCGTCCATCAAGGCTGTCAATAACTCTCGGGGGGTTCAACTAGTATGCCGAATCGGGCTTGCCTCATTTGTATAACAATAGGGCACCTAATTAGCACATCCTTTGGGTCTATAAGTTCCTGTCCTCTACCTGCTATTACTAATTATAACATTTTGCTTATAAATACTATTTTACATATAAAAGCTTATTGATTTTACAGCTACTCTATAAATTTTCTAAGGAATGTTAAGTTAGGATGTTCCTTTAAAAATACAGATTGTAATATCCTTGAAATCAACACACCTGTCTCTGTCCCATCGTGCTCCGTCCATAAACAATCCATATATACAGACACCATTACTTGGTGACTCGGAAAAAGCATTGTCTGGCATTATTTTAAAGTCGAATGCAAGCTTGTTAATTGAAATAGAGTGTTTTCTAGCATATTTCAGCTTTACAGCAGACAGAAATGAGTGTGTGAAAAAGAATGCTGATAGCCAGAAGCACGATGGAGTTCCTTTTTCACACCATCCCTGTGAAGATGTCAAGTAACAAGAACATCAGCATTAAATTATTGAATTTTGTGATCCTAATTCCATCTCAGAAATGATATAAAACAAATTTTGCACAGAGACTCCCTCAACAGCTTGAAAATTACAGTTACTGCTATTCTCTGAATGCTTACACCATATTTACCTGGTGGCGGAACACTATCTATTGGTTAAATTTTCAGTTATAGTAAGGTAGAAGACTACTTTGACGTAATTTTTTACTTAATATTTTATTATATTTAATAAGCTATGGACCTCAATATTTTTTATAACTTCAAATTTTTATCTATAAATGAATTATCACTTTGAGTATCATTTGCTTCCATAAACACAACGTTTTTACGACCTGTTGAAATTAGTCAGACGTCATATAATCTGATACATTATTTAAATGAATCCAAGTACATAACGCATCTAGAAAATTAGTAATTCTTTTTAAAATATATTCATAAATTTCGTAGCATTGCTACTGTTAAGAGTGCAACAATATCTACGATTTATTTTTATTTTCTAATAGCCTATGGCTAATGCAATTACAGTTTCACTATGATAGGTTTAGCTATACTTTACCATCATTTCAACTGAATATTGGTATATTGTCGTGAATAATGCTACTTGTTAGTTCTTTATCTACTTTTTTTTGCAGTCATCAGTCTTTTGACTGGTTTGATGCCATTCTCCATCCCTCCCTATCCTGTGCTAACCTCTTTATTTCTACATACCCCTTACAACACAAGTCCTCAATTATCTGCTTCATATATTCTAATCTCTGTCTTCCTCTACAGTTCTTACCTTACCTTTGACTATTCCCTCCACTAACAAATTAACCAATCCAGCATGACTCAAAATATGACCTACCAGCCTGTCTCTTCTTTTTGCGAGCTTCTTTGACAAACTTCTTTTCTGACCCATCATTTCCATAACTTGTTCATTTCTTACTTTGTCAGTCCACTTAATTTTTAGCATTCTTCTGTAGCACCACATTTCAAATGCTTCAATTTTCTTTCTTTCTGATATTCCTAAAATACATATTGCAACACCATAAAGTGCTGTGCTCCACACAAAGAGTTTTAAAAAGTTCTTTCTAATTCCTAGATCAATATTTGAAACTAAACGGTTTCTCTTTTTCGTGAAGGCTCTTTTTGCTAGTGCTATTCTGCTTTTAACATCATTCCTGCTTCGACCATCGGTTGTAATTTTACTTCCCAAGTAACAGAATTCACTTACTTCTCCTATTATATACGATACTATTTTTATATTTAATCTACTAGTATTGGTATCATTTCTGCTACATTTCATCACTTTTGTCTTGCTTTGAATTATATTCAGTCCAAAATGTTCCTTCAGTATTTTATTCATGCCATTCAGTAACTTCTCAATATCTTCAGCCCTCTCTGCTAACAAGACAATGTCATCAGCAAATCGTAGCATACTGATTTTTTCTCCCTGAAAACTTATGCCACATGAAAATTTTTCTTTGAGTTTCTTCATTGCTTCTTCTACATACAAGTTGAATATTAACGGGGATAGACTACAACCTTGTCTCACACCCTTTTTAACTGATGCATGTCTCTTGTGATTCTCTACTTTTATTATAGCCACTTTATTCTTATATAGTTTATAGAGTATTCTTCTATTTCGATACTATATGTATAGCATTTTAATCTAACATGCAACACCGAGAAAGACTTCATTCTTACGAGTGGGAACATTTACTGTAGTCATCTTTAAAAATGGCTGACAGCTCCTCCCTCGTTTTTCTCTTGATCTCTTCAATGTTGTTAAATCAATGTCCTTTCATGCCACTTTTCATGCGTGGAAATAAGAAAAATTCGCACGGAGCCAGTTCAGGCGAGTAAGGTTCGTAGGGCAGAGGAGACATGCCATTTTCAGCCAAAAACTGCCTAACAGAGACAGCTGTGCGTGTAGGTGCATTGTCGTGGTGGATGAACCAGTCACCTGTCTGCCACAAATCGGGTATTTATTTGGATACTGTTTCATGATATTCTTAATACTTCCAAATAAAAGGTTTGATTGATGGTCTTATATGGTGGAACAAACTCTGAATGAACTGCGCCATTGAAAAAAGCAAATGAGCATTGTTTTGATATTTGATTTGACTTGACGACATGGTTTTGGATGGGGTGACAATGATGTCTTCCATTGGCTTGACTGTTGCTTTGTTTCAGGGTCGTAACCATAGCACCATGACTCATCCCTAATAATGAATGACCTTTGACATAGAATCTGGATGAATTTCAAGATGTTCTTTCAAAACACGACATGTTTCGACCTGAAGTTCTTTTTGATTGTCGATCAGAGCCCGAGAAAAGAACTTTTTCCTTCCTAAATCTTTGGTTAAAATTCGCTGAACCAAGATCCAAGATAACCCTCCAATCTCTGATATTTGATCAATTGTCTGTCGACGGTTTGAGAGCACAAGCTCTCGAATTTTTTCAACATTTTCGTCGATTCGGGCAGTTGATGGACGTCCAGAACGAGGATTGTCATCATTCGGCATATCGCCATTATTAAACCGAGCGAACCACTCTTACACTTGAGTTTTTTACCATAGCGTCATCTTTGTAAACTGTTTTCAACATTAAAACAATTTCAGCATCATTTTTACTGAGTAGAAAACAAAATGTCACAGCTGCGTGTTATTCACTTAAACTTGCCACCATCAAAAATGAAACAACAGTAAAACAGCGCTAGCAAAAACAATCACTGCAGTTTAACAGAGCAAACCAGATCGACAACACAGGTGGCACTAATTGGCAATGAGTTGCACTATAAACGCCTAGCAGCAGAAAAGCTGCAGTTTCAACAGTGAAGTATAGAGGAGGTGCTGTTATTGTCGCTACAAAGTCTGTATTTGGATTTATTCTGTAATAATTATAGCATTATAGCGCCAGAAACGCTCTGCCCACGGGTTATTATTGGGTACCCCATCGTATGTATCTTTTCTTAATTTACGACAATATATAATACTCTTTTCAGCCTAAAACATGATTTCAGTTTTTGAATACGTATACTTTGAGATAAATTTTGACATTCCGTAATTCTACTGTGCAAAAATCACTGTTTTATAAGAAAAAAACTTTCCCAACATTGTCACATCAATTCTGGGAAAATTAGAGCTGTTTGCTATTGCAAATAGTTTTTAAATGGATTGGTAACCAGATATAAGGAATGGATTGACTTACATCCTTAAATATACAACACACAGAATGTCGACAGATGGTTAACACACGGAGAAATACTGGTGCATGATTGGATGTAACATCACATGCTCTGATTGCCGTTTCGCATCGCGTGAATTTTCTGCATTTTTATTTTATCAGAAATAATATTTTTTTAACTCTTATCGAGCAAATAAAGTTGATTTTCATGATCCTTACAACTAACTCCATCTTAAAATTAAAGTTTTTTAGTTTCCTTTTTAGTGTCTTAGTACCCCATTTCCTGTTCAGCACGCATCAGAACCAAATTATATAAACACAGTTCTATGTATATGTTGCTTGACATTATGTGTAGTGGCAACAGTGAAGCATGGAGGAGGTGGTGGTATTGTTGCTACAAAGTCTGCATTTGGATTTATACTGTAATCATTATAGGCCACCACAACTAATCTGCGCACTGACCACGTTAACGACTGGATAGTGGCAATACTGGGAAGCAAGAGATTTAAATTAAAGTTCTCAGAGGATAGTTAGATTAATTCCCTTAAAATTTGTTGTCAGCTTACTAAAGGGAATTTAATTTTATAATTATTGCACTTTTGTCAAAGGTTCACTCTTGATTAAATAAAAACTTCTAAAAGATTAAAGTTACTTGTTTTTATGAAAAGGCTCTCACAACGAAAAGAACCAGTGCCAGTTGGTGTAAAGTTTCTGGACAATTATGGATCTCGAATCCTTTGGATAGAGTGAAGAAGAATTTTTCAAAAACCACATTCTCACGATTACCAACTTTCATAAACTATTTAAAGATTCAATTGAAGAGGCCATTTAAAATGATTTGAAGTCCAGAAAATGCTCACTTTCATGTTCAACACACTTACTATTCCATTGTTCACATCAGAAAATTGCCGACATCTACCGTAAAGATTATATCAGCGCAGCACTTATCGAAAACCACCGCTGCTTCAACTCTGCATCCTATTTATAAGCTGTCCATTATTTACCTCATACAAATCTAAAACCAAAATATTGAATATTGTGTATTCTTGTGTTTGTCATATATGTTCCTCACCCGTTGCAGCCTTCAACTTTGGTGGAGAAACTGCTGGGTAAATCCTTTCTATATGGTGATAGGATTAGAAATATACTAAAAGTGCACGCCTAGCGGCAGAAAAGCTGTAGTGTCAACTGTGAAGTATAGATGAGGTGTTGTTATTGTCGCTACAAAGTCTGTATTTGGATTTATTTATATACTGTAATCATTATAGCATTATAACCGGTTTTACACCTTAATCATGCTGTAGGAAATGAGTCATGAGGTTCGGGAGGTGTGTACACGCCGAAGTTTCTGGCGCTATAATTGCTTAATTAACCAATTCTGAATTTACTCGATTAATTTCGCGAGCTAAGCTTCACAGATCTGAAATTTTAGACATCCTAAATTACTTGTTTTATCTTTCTTTTTTCAAATAGAAGAAACATCTCAATACTTTATCTATTACTACTATTACTATTACAATTACTCCGCGATTCACTAAAAGTGTGTTGTGGAGGGTGCATTGCACCTCTCCGAAAGGGTAATAGTTTGGAAGGGATATACGGGATATGGCAGGAGGCACCCATAGGCTATTGTGAGGAACCATCCCAGCATTCGTGTGGAGTGATCTGGGAAATACCGAAGTTTAACACATGACCTCCTTCTCAAGATCCACAAGGTTAGCAATCCAGGGTGGCCTATAGTTGCACCGTATGGGTCACCTACTGAATGGATTTCAGCCTTAGTGGATCAGTATCTCCAACCCTTTGTACAGAGTCTTCCCACCTATGTCAAAGAAAACCCACACTTCCTTGAACGTCTATCCACAGTCCACACACCTCTACCTCCAGACTCCTTCCTAGTCTCCATCGATGTAACTTCCCTCTGTGCCAAAATTGCACACTGTTAGGGCCTCAGTGCCCTGGAATACTTCATAGATCTGTGACCCCCCACACAGCCTTCCTATTACATTACTCCTTTCATCCTTGGCTCACATGATACTCTCCAAAAACTTCATCACCTTTAATTCCAGAGTATATCATCAGATCCGTGGCACTGCTATGGGCACCTGCATGGCCACTTCCAATGCCAACTTGTTCCTTGGTCATCTGGACGAATGTTTCCTGAACCACACCCCCTCTAAACCCACTGTGTGGTTCAGATACATAGATGATATATTTATGATCTGGACCCACAGTGAAAATCAACTCCTAGAATTCCTCTATTCCCATAACAATAGCCATTCCATTATTTTCACCTGGACCTACTCCCACATACACATCACGTTCCTCGATGTGGACATCACACTCAGGCAGGGTGCCCTTCACATCTCTGTCCACATCAAACCAACTAATCTACACCAATATCTACAGTTTGATAGTTGCCAACCATTCCATACCAAACATTACCTTCCCTATAGCCTTGCTATCCGTGACAGACGTATCTGTTCTGATGCTGAATCCCTCTCCCACTATTCCCAGAACCTAACCCAAGCCCTTATTTTCCATTCTTACCCAACAGATCTTGTACATAAATAAATCACCCTTGCAATCACCCACCCTCCACATAACAACTCCCACCCGGCACCTCTAAAATCCACCCATAGCGCTGCCTTTGTCACCCAGTTCTCGCCTGGCCTCGAATGAATCAATCGAATCCTATAACAGGGGCATGACTTGCTTCGCACCTTTCCAGAAATGCTCACTCTCTTACCAAAAATTCTGCCAACTGTCCCCTGTACATGTTTCAGCAGACCACCAAACCTTAAAAATATCTTTGTTCACAAATACCCTCGATCAGACTATCAAAAAGCACCATATGGATTTTTTCCTTGTAATAGACCTCACTGCAAAACATGCATCCTCCCACTACTACATATTGCAACCCTATTACAGGGAAAACCTTCCCCATCAATGGACTGCTACATGCTCCACAACTCACATCATATATCAGCTAACTTACCACCACTGCACTAGTTCCTATATAGGCCCGACAACACAACAACTCTTGACAAAAATGAGTGGCCACAGACAAACAGTCCAACATCTGCAATTTATATCTTCCAATTCCAGAACATGCCAACTACCACAATTCTAACAACCTGAATGACTGTTTCACCATGAGAGCAATCCGAGTTTTCCCCGAAACGCTATAGAACTTCGGAGATGGAATTTGCATACGAAAATATCCTAGATACCAGAAACCCACCTGGCCTCAACAACCAATAAACTTCCTATCTTTGATGCATCACTCGTTATTAATGTTAGTATTATCATTATTATCATTTAACTAGTTACACTGTTTTTTTTTTAAATTTTCTTGTCAAAATTTATTTGTCCAATTTTTTTTTTCAATATTCCGTACCCTTTTGGTATATTACTAATCATATCACATATTTATATATATCATCTCAGTCTCTTCTGACATATTGATAATGCTCTTAGTCATGTGTTAAACTTTGGCGAGTGTACACTTCCCGAACCACATGGCTCATTTCCTACGGCACGGATATTATGTATTCTCGTGTTCGTCATAAATCGTCGTAAATGTTCTTTACCCATCACAGCCTTCAACTTTGGTGAGTGATGAGTCATTTCCCCTTTCCTTGTAATTTATATTGCCTAAAGCCATTTCCTTTCCCTTTAGTTTATATATATATATATATTAGGGTGTCCCAAGACATAAGGGAGTTTTTTTTCGTGAAATTAAATACGCATACCCTCTATTTTTTTTCTGTTTGACCCTAATAACTCAAATAATTAATATTATTGCGATTTAATTATGATAACACGTGCCGACTTGATGCCAAACATGAGACGTGAAAATAGGTACTCAGTTAGTATGGAAGGATTCTAGAACTTAATGTTTGTTTGGTAAATAAAACAATAATATGCCCAAATCGTGTTTATTTACAGTTTAACATGTAAAAAACACTAGTCTTTAAATTTTCTTTTCAAAGTTTGTTTTTTACGGTCAGGATAAATCTTCCCGTGTTCTTGTACGCAGCATAACAAAAAATTGCTTTTGTTCCTCCTCAACCGTGAATAAACCATGGAAGTCTTGCATCAACTTGACCGCTCTTTCAGCCATATCGTTCACTGCCCTCAGCATTGAAACCTTCTTTCTGGCTTCTTGAAACGATGCATTATTTGACCACATAGTAGGACTTTCGTGGAGAAAACTGTCATCAAATTTAAGACGATCGAACAATGACTTACTTCTGAGTGAAATGAAGTCGTAGATGTTTTTCTTTGCAATAAAAAAAGAGAAAGTCAGTTAGCAAAATTGTGATATACACAAAAAACTAAAGAAACAACTTCTATATTTACTTGTTTAACTTACCATACAATGGACCGCGAAGTTCTTCCTTCGATGGGATGTAACGTTTAGCATGAGCTAATAAATTCTCTTTGGTAAAATTTTCAACCATTTTTACTTTAGTTTCTTGATCCACATCATTGTCAAACAGTGACAAGACAGGAACTTCATCAGTCAAAAACCATAAATGCTGGCTTATCTTCTGTAAAGCTGCTTTTGAGATGCTTTTATAAATTTTTTCATAAGCCTTCATCGACTTCAAAAAGCACAAATCTTGGTAACGTGCTTTCACTGCCCAAATACATTGGAGCCATGGCTTGACGTAGGATGTCACGATGAAGAGGCAAACATCTAACAGCGCTGCCTTATCCTTGCTTGTAATTTTGAATTGATCACTAAGTAGTGATATTTTTAGGGGATAAATTACTCTCGCCATCCATCGAACTTGGTGCATGGCACCTGGAGGTCAAATTTTAAATTTTCTCTGTGTATCTCTGCCTAAAAATATTACAGAAAGCTCTATCAACTCTCGATAGTCATATCTGACTATTTCTTTAGTTAATTCAGTTCGGTAAAACTCAAGCAGATTGTCAATTTCGGTAACAGTCAGGTGCAATGCGAGTTTTTCTTTATAGCACTGTATTTTATCTGGATCGACACTTTTCCAGTTATCTCGGAACTTTTTGAAGAGTGGAATATCAGGATTTGTTGTCACTTGACTAATTTTTACTTCGAACACGATTGTTAACACCAATTCATATACATGATGGCGGCAAGGGAAAATAAGCATATCTCTATTAAGTTTTTGTTCAAGAAGCACATAGGCACCATTGATATGACCTACATTTGAAGCCGTAGTATCGCAACAAAGAATTTGCACTTTATCTTCGAGATTCTAGTCTACAATCGCGTTCCAAACAGCCTGCGCCTGTTCGCTTCCTGAAGAGCTTTCCAACCTTGGCACAGCAATAAGTTGATCATTATTCCATATGAAACAACTATCAGAAGACGTTCTTCTTTTGATTTCCGAACATCTACAGCAGGCAACAGTTTGCCATCCCAGTGAAAAGTCACAACATCCGGTACATCGTTTTGAAAATTAGCTTTTATGTCTTCCGCACGCTCTTTCCTTTTTTCCATGTGGATTCTATGAATCGAGGACTTAGTTATAGGGAATTCATCAGTATTATATCCAAGTGCCTCAATGGTAGCTTCAAGAATAAACAATGAATCTCTCAAACTTAACTGACACCTATCTAGCACTGCTACTAATTTAGGAGTAATGAAATTTTTCCGCATAGTTCTTTTACTAGATTCGGGTTGTATGTTCTCGATCAGAGTTGGAAAATCTTCTTGTAAATGCATGTCATTTTCATTTGAATCAGATGATGAGTCGTTTTGTAATGGTTCATAAGATGATGTCGAAGGAGATGGCGTGGAGAAATATTTAGCATGTCGCTTTTCTGCATCAATAGTTCTGAGGCGCGCCCTTTCCTCTTTATCAGTCAGTTTTTGTCCACTCCAGCTAAGTGACCAGGCCGACCTTGCTCTCTCTGTCGTTGTAAGAATATTCTATCCTAATTTATTTTCATTAACTGAAGCGCATCAGCATGTTCAATGTCAAACAAATTATCTAAGTTGTTGACAAACTCTTGTCGGCGCTGCTCAAATACCTTTTGTGTTTTTTGTGCATTTTTTTGTAACTCCCTCCAACCTTGATATAGGTTCACTAGTTTCTTCACACAATTAGGCAAAGATTTAGTAGGTATACGCACCTTTTCCCAAAAGATAATACATTCGCGAATACTTAGATTCGCACTTTCATTGACAGTTAAATTCACTTCACGGATATTATAAAATAAAACTGCCAGAACTTGTCCATTAGAGGGCAATTTTGAACCTTTTATTTGATGTTTTATGCCCCCTATTAAAAATATACTCTTTTTAGAACTACGTAATTCCACTGACATGTTCACTGATTGAAAACAATATGTTTACTAACAATACAACAATTGGTTACAAGCACATCGACGCGTTAGCTCGCATTCGTCTTACTGCGCAAGTTCAGACATGTTCGAATACAAGTCGGCACGGGTTGCCGAGGTCCTACATTTATGAAATTTTATTTACAAGTGTTTTGACATCATTAAAATAAATTAAGTGGGTGTGCGTTAAAAAGTAACGACTTCGATTTTTTTGGGACACCCTAATATATATACTTGTGTGTTCTGCCTCTACCTGTAGTAATTTTGTTTCTTCTAAAGTGGTCAACAGTTCATTTTGTCAACAGTTCATTTTGTGCTGTTTACTCATGCACAACTGTATTCTCCTGGACCTAGCCAGTCATTCAGTAAGTCTTAGTCTGAATACAACTCCCTTGCCAAATGGCTTATCTGTCTCTTTATGAATAAGGTCTTAAACTAAAACATTGTACAATTATAAGTATGTTCATCTTGTATTTTGTCTGTTTGTTGCATCTCTCCTGTCTTCAACTTTGGTGAATTTGTGGGTTCATTTTCCATACCGATCATTATTTATATTGCCTGTTACCCTTTATATGTTGATCAGTATCATTATTATGATATAATGTATTGTATACCAGCTACATCTGCTACATCAGCTGATTTACTTACTAGAATTAGTGGCTATAGATGTGCGTCCTTTACAGAGGAACATGTCCAAATGAACAGTATATGTTTATTGTGCCTTTCAGACTCTCACATCACATTGCTTCCCTGAATTTTTTCTATTATCTTTAGGAAAAATGCACATATGAATATGTTTATTTTTAATTTTTAAAAAAATTATAACACTTGTTTCTGTACTGAATGATAAGAATTATGGCATTTCATTACCTTTTTTATGGCTATATGATCCAAAAAATAAAGCTATATTTGTTTTATGACTGAAATACTCACTTTGAAAAATTGCACTCTTTTCATTAGATTTCTTATGAAATTTCCAAGTGGCTTTAAACAGGGATAGGAAACCTTGCGCCATCCATTAGGGATCTTGTTCTCCAATAAAGAAGAAGACATACATTCAATTGCAGCAGTCATTGTAATATGACCACTTACTGCTTCTTTAACATTTTTCAATGATGATCTAATGGTTTTTAATAATTTGTTGAAAGATTTTATTTCTTGTATGAGTATTCTATTCATTGTTTCTTCATACACATTTGTGAATCTTTCAGCTGCTGAATTTAAATCGAAATCTTCTGGCATCTGTATCGAACAAAATTTAGAGCTAGTAAAACTCTGGAAAAAACTGATTGCTGAGTCAAATCCTAATAGAATTATACTTTTATTCTATATTTGTTATGAAGCACATTTGATAATTAAATTCTATATCATATTACAGGCAAGAAAGAAGATTTTAGATAAAAATAATTACAATAAAAGTTAAACTTATCAGTTATTCTATACCCAATACAACTGTCATGCCCAAAAGTTAGAAGATAATACACAACGCCAACATAAGCATTAGTGATGAAAACTGTAGTAAAATCCAGAGTTACTTTAAAGTTATTGATTTTAGGACTGTGAAAAATGATTTCTCCCACTTTAAGTGTGTTGTAGTAATAACTGCTCTGACTTTGAAATATCTCAGTGATAGACTTACACCATGTAAGGTAAATTACAGTAAATAATTATATCAGTATTAAATGATTATTAAATACATACACGTTGCTCACTTTGCTCACATTGCATGGATAATTCAGTTTTTATTCATTGCTGTTATTAACCTTACAGTCAGCACTAATGATTTCTTTATCAACAAACTTGTTAAGACCGTTTCCTCAATCTCCCTACCCACCCTAATAATCACAAAATAAAAACACAAACTCATCATCTATTCCACTACAAGAGTTAGAGAAATTGGTATACCTTCAGCAATATATCTGAAGCAATATGAAGTAGTATAGCTTCTGTATGCTCAAATTTTTCACTTTCAACCAAACCATTTATAAGAGAAACAGCCTTGATAAATTTTTCACCTTCTTTAAGGCTACGCATAATACCGGCATTCTCATGTAGACCAAGTACCTCTGGTCTTGTCTGAACTGGTAGTTTCTGGAATAAGTAAAACAACTGAAAATATTGAAACAATGTCATGTACATTCACTAAAAGGAAACTATTTACCATGATATGCTGTAAACATGAATGATATGTTGTATCAACTGGAACATTATACTGATCCTCTGTTGCATAAAAATGGTAATTTTGATTATTTACTACATCAGAGTTTATAAACTCTGACAGAATTGTATTCAAAACTCTTTGATCCCATTCATCTGATATATGACCTCCATAGATACATTCTCCTACCAAACATGTAATAGCATCATATGGCATTCCAGCAGAGTCATTTATGTAAACCTAAAAGTAAATTTTCAGTTTCAATCTAGGTTCAAGATACAATAAAATGTTGTTACAAATACAAAAGCAAAACTATATAGTCAAACCAATTTTTATTGATTAGAATGATGTTGATAAATAATCATATATATCTGACAAAATTCTTAGGATATGAATTAACAAGAATAATGTCAACAAAGTGTCATTACTTATATATGAGAACATATTGAAATACTTTGTTACAAATTTTATTTACACTTGGCTTTAATGATCTGCAATGTTTCAGAACTAATGGGCAAATTTTCCTAGTTCAGGGTATTCTTTCCACTTATTTTATAACAAAACTGTAAAGCCATATTAGACATAGTGTAAGATGGAAAACTTTGCCTTGGGGTGGAGGCAAAAGGCTTTGTCTTATCTTTAACCATGTGTATGTAGCCTTGGATAGTCCAGCTATTGCTTAATAATAATGACAAGGTCACCACTTAGCTTCATTTTTGTACCTCAAGCTAAGGAAAGGTATAGACAAATAATGTTCATAAGTCAGTTGGAGTTAAAATCACTATATTCCTGAAGATGTAGTAACGTCATTAGCTGGATAGGTATCAGACAAAGTCACATAAGGAAAGTTTGCAATTTTGATTAACCGACTCGAGCCAAACCATACCCCATAGTTCACAGTACCACTTTCTAGTTAGAGAAATCAAATAAAAGTGAGTCACACGCTTCCATTGTTCAACTGGTTGGTTAATGCCCGAATTTAAGCAATCCTGAGGCCTCACATGGCGTAATACTCCTTTGCGGCAACATTGTAATAAAACTTAAATACACAAACCTACATTGTGCCAAAAAATAAAACTCTTGCACAGTAGTGCTTAAAATGAAACTTGCTGGTCTACTAAGCCTACATCTTGTCACATTCACTGTTTCTCAGCGACTGTGTGAGTGTAACTGCCAACTGCCGACTGAGTGAGCTACATGCTACTGTGAACAAGGAAAGTTCTGGTACACACAACCCGTGGGAAATTCCCAAACTTCTTGTTTCCCACGAGAATCGTCTGAAAACTTATCAGACATCAAATCTCACGTCAGAAACGTTTCATCATCAAACTTTGACCCTGATAACTAAAGTAATCCTATCTCTCTGAAATTTTGTAAATCACTACATCTTGTAACATAGGCATACATTAACTTTAGTTTCTTAAAAAATTTCGTAACTTTAATAGTTTAGCCGAAAATAAATAATTTAGATACGTATTTTCGAAATATTACTCCAGGAGAATGCTTAAAACTGATGCAATGCAAAATATTATCTCAACAACTGTAAAATCCTGATTTCTAGTTGAATAAACATAGAAACTGACTATAGAAATGAAATACAATATTATTTAATCTAACTTACAGTTCTGAGAACAAAATTTTGTCACGCAGTTACTAAATTTATAAGATACCTTACAATAGGGATGAAGAAACTTTATCCAGTTTAAAATATTTTCATTATATAAGAATGTTCTGTTTAAAAATGTGCAAATGTGTAGCTGTAAAAGATGATGATTAGTTTTTTTTTTTATTTTTTTTACCTGTCTGCAAAGTTCCTTGAGCTAGCAAAGTACATATCAAATTAGATCACATATGAGAACATTCTGAGGGATATGGAAAAGTATTTGTCACTCTTCAAACCAACTACTGATTACAGATTAGTTATTTAGCATCAAAAAAGAAAAAGCATTTTCCACTCTTAACTAGAAACATATAGTTTCTCATCTTATCTCCTAAATTAGAATATATAAACTTGTTAATTTCAAATTTTGTATAAAATTAAATAAATAAAAATCATATGCCATACCAGTTGCTAAATTACTTTGAAACTTTAACCTCATACTTCAAAACATATATATATATACATATATAGTAACCAGGAAATAATAGGTGCTAAGTAGCAAATATGAATTACAAAATAGGATAGGAAAATATACCACCACTTACCTTAGATGATGATTGCATGGCATGAACACAGAAAAAAGACAAGTACATGAATGACATTGTATTTTTCAGGTCTTGGCCCTTTGCCAACAGGAGAACATTTTCACAGAATGACTGTTAGTCAGGAACATGTTGTGGGTAAATTCAAACAGAGGACAGAGAGAAGGGGATAGTAAAAAGAAGCTAGCACCCAAGCAATGCAAAATATTGCAAAAAGAGTATAATAATACAGTAAAATCTTTACAACATAAATCTGAGTAAGCAAAAATAAATAAGCAAAGTAAATAAAATAAAAAAATCAAAGAATCTATGCAGTTTAATTTCACCACTGGTATGTGGTGTTCAATTTAGACAGTACAGATGGAGGCAAGGAGAGAATGTGTTTACGCCATGCAACCATCATCTAAGGTAAGTGGTGGTTTATTTTCCTATCTTATTTTGTGAGTCCTATTTGCTACTTAGCACCTATTATTTCCTGGTTTCTATTTATGTATATATATTTGCTATCATCAGTCTGCCGGCTGGTTGATGCAACTACCTTTCCTTCCTAACTTCACTAACCTCCTCATATCAACTTAAATCTTCAATTATCTGAGTAATATATTCTAATCTTTGTCTACCTCTACAGATCTTTCCTTCAGCTGTTCCCTTCACTAAAATATTAACCAATCCATCATGTCTTAAAATGTGACCTCCCATCTTGTCTCTTCTTTCTGTAAGACTCTTCCACAAGCTCCATTTCTCACCCATTATTTACAAAATGCGTTCATTTCTTTATTTATCTCTCCACTTAATTCTGAGCAAGCTTCTATAGCACCATATTTCAAATGGTTCAATTTTATTTCTTTCTAGTATTCCTAAAGTCCACGATTTGCTGCAATAATATTTTGTCCTCTACACATAAAGATTTAAACCCTTTGCGAGTGAACACTTAAGCAACATTCAACATTCTCATTTACTTCCTTCACACTTCCTCTACAAACAAATTGAATGTTAATAGAAACAGGCTACAACCTTTTATCACACCCCTTTCTAACTTATGCGCATCTCTCACGATTCTGTACTTTTACTATAGCCACTTAATTCTTACGTAGATTATAAAGTATTCTTCTATCTCAATATTTTACTCATGAATTCTTTAAAAAATTTTCCCACCTAACAATATCAAAGGCTTTTTGAAATCAACAAATGCCATAAAAGTATATTTGATTTTCTTGATCTGCCCTTCAAGTGTTAATCTTAAATCCAGAATTGCTTCTCTTGTACCAAAGATCTTGCTAAGTCCAAACTGATCTTCTCCTACTATCCATTCTATTATTCTGTATATTATACTGGCCATTAATTTTGAAGCATGTGGCATTAGACTTATGGTGCAATAATTCTCCCATTTTCCAGCTTGTGCTTTCTTTGGAAGTGTGAAGACGATACATTTATTAAAATCAGTTGGACTCTCTCCTGTTTCATAATTTTTTTGTATCAGTTTGAATAACCTTCCTTCTTCTCCTAGCGATTTCAGAAGTTCTGCAGGAATCTCATCAATACCAACTGGCTTATTTGGTTTCAGAACTTTTGAAGCTCTGTCAAATTTTGTTATTAAAACAGTATCTCCCAAGTCATCAATGTCAGTATCACCCTATTTTTCCAATATATTGAATAAATAATCCCCATCATACAGTTTCTCTATGTATTTCTTCCATTTGTTTGCTCTTGTCAGGGAATAGCCTTTAGCTGGCGGTGGCACTAAGGCAACTTTTGCTAAACTATGACCGTAACTGTAGCCTAATAGTTCACTGTCTTTTGGTCACTAATCCTCTGAAAACCCCAGGAGATGAGGGTATGTTCTTAAATAACTTTTGCTCAAGGCTTTTACTGAATGTTCAACTGTATATTATTCAAAACAATGTACATCATCGGTACCAAAAATTTAAAGTCTTAAAATTCTTCTAAAAAATTTGCATATTTAAACCATTAGACAAGCAGCAAGAAACTCCTGATGACCCCTACAATAAACGAAATTCTATTTCATCACAAGCTAAGTATCTCTTCCACTAGGTGTTGAAGCTGGCCTAACAATGGCTGACCCTTTACATCACTTCCTGTTCACTTTTCTGCATAATGCATGGCACAAAAAACTGCCCCATGCAGACACAGCCTCATGCTCCAAAACCTTCTGAACGACTGCTACATGGCTACCTGGCCTCCTTAAATAGAAACTCTGATAGGTTGTGCAACTTTATCAGAAATTACGCTATGTTCAACCTTATTCTCTCTCAAATCGTCTGGAACATTTTGTGGATGGTAGTTCTTGGTTTGAACATTAAATCAATTCCTTATAATTTTTTCCTAAATGCAACAGTTTGTCTATTTTTTTTTTTTTTTGCTGTCACCAGTCTTTCGACTGGTTTGATGCAATCCTCCATCCCTTCCTATCCTGTGCTAACCTCTTTATTTCTACATACCCCTTACAACACAAGTCCTCAATTATCTGCTTCATATATTCTAATCTCTGTCTTCCTCTACAGTTCTTACCTTACCTTTGACTATTCCCTCCACTAACAAATTAACCAATCCAGCATGACTCAAAATATGACCTACCAGCCTGTCTCTTCTTTTTGCGAGCTTCTTTGACAAACTTCTTTTCTGACCCATCATTTCCATAACTCGTTCATTTCTTACTTTGTCAGTCCACTTAATTTTTAGCATTCTTCTGTAGCACCACATTTCAAATGCTTCAATTTTCTTTCTTTCTGATATTTCTAAAATCCATGTTGCACTACCATAAAGTGCTGTGCTCCACACAAAGAGTTTTAAAAAGTTCTTTCTAATACCTACATCAATATTTGAAACTAAAAGGTTTCTGTTTTTCATGAAGGCTTTTTTTGTTAGTGCTATTCTGCTTTTAACATCATTCCTGCTTCGGCCATCAGTTGTAATTTTGCTAGCCAAGTAACAGAACTCACTTACTTCTCCTATTGCATCTGATCCTATTTTTATATTTAATCTACTAGTATTGGTATCATTTCTGTTACATTTCATCACTTTTGTCATGCTTTGATTTATATTCAGTCCAAAATCTTCCTTCAGTATTTTGTTCATGCCACTCAGTAACTTCTCAATATACTCAGGCCTCACTGCTAACAAGACAATGTCACCAGCAAATCGTAGCATACTGATTTTTTCTACCTGATAACTTATGCCACATGGAAATTTTTCTTTGACTTTCTTCATTGCTTCTTCTACATACAAGTTGAATATTAACGGCGACAGACTACAACCTTATCTCACACCCTTTTTAACTGATGCATGTCTCTCGTGATTCTCTACTTTTATTATAGTCACCTAATTCTTATATAGTTTATAGAGTATTCTTCTATCTCGATTCTTTAGACCTGACTTCTTTAAAATTTTGAACATCTTGTCCCACCTAATATTAACAAAAGCTTTTTCCAAATCAACAAATGCCATAAAAGTATCTTTGTTTTTCTTGATCCGCCCTTCAGGTATTAATCTTGAAGACAGAATTGCTTCCTTGTACTATGATTTTTCCTAAACCCAAACTGATCTTCACTTAATATCTCTCCTACTACACTTTCCATTCTTCTGTATATTATTCTGGTCAGTAATTTTGAAGCATGTGATGTTAGATTAATGGTGCGATACTTCTCACATTTGTCAGATTGTGCTTTCTTTGGAAGTGTGAAGATGATTTTTTATTAAAATCATTTGAAATTTCTCCTGTTTCCTAACTTTTTGATATAAGCTTGAATAATGTTTTGATTCTTCCTTAAGAAGTTCTGCAGTGATCTCATCAATTCCAACTGCCTTATTTGTTTTCAAGTCACTCAGAGCTTTATTAAATTCTGTCCTCAAAACAGGATTTCCTAAGTCATCAATGGGTTGCTTTTCCATTACACTACATTGTTCAAGTCGTCCCCAACATACAGTCTCTCAATGTATTCCTTCCATCGGGTAGCTCTATCTTCTGAGCTTAAATGAGGTTTCCCATCGGCAGATTTAATTTTCATACCTCTTTTCTTCATTTCTCCAAAATTCTGTTTGATCTTCTATATACAACATCCACTTTACCTACGACCATTTCCTTTACTACTTTTTCACACTTTTGTTGTAGCCATTTTTCTTTTGCTGTTTTGCATTTCCTATTTATTTGATTTCTAAATTGCCTGTACTGCTCTCTTCCTGCTTCATCCTGAGCATTTTTGTTCCTTCTCCTCTGATCCGTCAGCTGTGTTCCAAGGGTTTCGGGCAGCTTGTTCCCTAAAGCCTAATGTTTCTTTACCAGCTTTCATTATTTCGGTCTTTAATGCATTCCATTCATCCTCAGTTGATCACCTTTCAGAATTACTTCTTAGATCGAAGTCTACCATTTCTGCAAATTTTTCTCTCATGTTAGATTGTTTCAGTTTATTCACTTCCAGTGTGTTCTGCTTATACTGTTTCCTTATTCGCTTAAATTTCAGCCTGCACTACATTATTATCAAATTATGGTCAGATTCTATGTCTGCTCCTGAGTACACTTTATAGTCTGGAACTAGATTCCTGAATCTCTGTGTGACCATGATATAATCTAGCTGATATCTGCCTGCATCCCCAGGACGATTCCAGGTGTGTATTCTTCTTGCATGGTTCTCAAACAGTATATTTGCCACTACCAACTTATATCTTTCACAAAATTCTAGCAACCTGCTTCCTTGCTCATTTCTTTCTCCTAGACCAAAACTTCCTACAGTATTCCCCTCTTTTCCTCCTCCCACTATAGCATTCCAGTCACTCATGATTATTAGATTTTCCTCCCCCTTCACATATTTGATTAACACTTCAAATTCAGCATATATTTTTTCTATTGCTTCATCATTTTCCTGTGACATTGGCATATACACTTGTACTAATGTGGTTGGGACGGGCTTAGTTTCTAACCTCATCAAAATAATCTTGTCACTAAACTGTTCATAATAACTCACCCATTTACCTACTTTCTTGTTCATTACAAATCCTACGCCAGTGACTCCATTGACAGCTTGTGTGCTAATTATCCTGTGTTCCCCAGACCAGAAATCCTTTGCGGTCTTCTACTTAAACTCACTAATCCCAACAACATCTAACATAAGTTGTTCCATCTCCCTGCCCTATTCAGACTTCTAACATTCTACACTCCGACTTGTATAATGTTTCTATCTATTCTGATGACTCCTCCCTGAGCAGTCCCCACCCAGAGATACGATTGGGGGACTGTTTTACCTCCAAATTATTTTACCCAGGAAGAAGGCATCATGATTTATGTAATTTGAGAGGATTACATGTCCTTGGGATACCTTTTGGGTCTTTAATGCAGTGGTTTCCCGTTGCCTTCTGTATCCCCATGCCATTGCTCATTTCTGATTCATCCACCTTTAGGGGCTGTTTCCAACCCCAAGAGGATGCCCTGAACCGCTCCCCACTTTTCCGCCCTCCTTTGGGAGGCTGTTGGCACGCAGTTGGTGACTCCTTATACCAGGAATCTTTCAGTCGGCAGAGCCTCGCCTGTGCAAACAGTGTGCACCACCTAAAGGAGAGATTGACATTTGGCTGGAAAAGGCTAGTATAGTCTCTCCCAAACCCTTACACCATAGTTAGTCTATAAAAAATTCCTAAAGTTCCAAATCCTAAAATTTTATCTCATTTGAAAATTCTTTTTGCTAAGGTGTTAATTCTTACTTTAAAATCATCTACAAATCCTCCTCTAACTTTTGATATATAATAGAGCTTGCTTACAATTGTATTTCTTAATGAAAGCTGTTATTGCCTCTTAACTGTAAACCTTAGCTGAAATGCATGCCAAATACTACATAATTCAATTTTCTATATGACAGTGAAGTTTGTTATTTGATATCTACACTCCTTAATATAGCGTCCCTTCTTTCCTTCAAAATCCGTAATCCAGCTTCATGACATCATCCTGCCATTTTCATGCTTAAAGTCTCTTATCCTCTATCTGGCCAAAATACTACCTAAATCTTCACAAAAATTGCACAGTGTGCATGGAAATAACCTTAGTTTGTTTTAAACATACTTTCAAGTCTGTAATTAACTGAATTTCACAGTGTGCAAATCCTACAAATTCTTACAAAATCATAATTTTCTTTCAAAAAGTTACTTACTTTAAATTTTGATGTAATACAGTTCAAATTTTTCCACATCTTTTAAGCTATGAAGCTTTCCAGATACTTAAAAACTCAGACCTATTGAGTCAAACACTATTTTGGTGGTTTTCTTGACCACATGGTATTTTTAGACTTAAATATCCTTTCAGTACTATTTTATGAACCTAAAGCATTGTTCCTCATTTAAATTACGATTACTGCCTTCAACTCTATACATGAAGACAGGGGTGGATATAGGGCGGGGGGTGCTAGGGGGCTCAAGCCCCCCCCCCTTTTCCCCAAAAAAGTATCTAGGTTCATCTCCGACATTGTAATTTTGGAGACCTTTTTTTTTGCTTTACGGATTTGAGGCCCGCGGAGACTGTAAATACTACCTTTTGCCCGACTCAAGCGCCCCCCCCCCCCCAAAGCCAAAATCCACCAGAGGCAAGCCCCCCAACCAAAATCCACTCAAGCCAAGGCCCCCCCAAACCAAAGTCCATTCAAGCCCCTGTTTTAAGAGTATGAAATCTATTATGAAATGAGCTATTCTACTTATATTGCCAATGTTGACAAATCATTGTGATCTAACTTTACTATTTTCTCCCATTTATTTCCTGAAAAATAAAAGAAAATGATTTTAAACATATTATACTGTTGGATTCTTATGAACTTGTAGCTCTTTTAACTAATTTTTATCATTTATTAGCAAAATTTAGGTTATATCACACTCTGTGTTCTGAGTTTAAAAGAGGTTTCCCATCAACAGGTTTAATGTTCATGCATGTTCTCTTCATTTCTCCAAAATCTCCTTTCATCTGCCTATAGGCCACATCTACATCACCTATCACCATTTCCTTTTCTGCTTCTTTGCATTTTTCTTGCAGCCTCTTTTCTTTTGCTTATTTGCATTTCCCATTTATTTGATTTCTAAAATGTCTGTACTGCTCTGTTCCTGCTTCATCCTGACCATTTTTGTACCTTCTCCTCTGATCCACCAACTCCAAAATTTCTTCTGCGATCCATCATTTTTTGGGCAGCTTGTTTCCTAAAGCCTAATGTTTCTTTGCCAGCATTGATTATTTCTGTTTTCAAAACATTCCATTTGTTCTCCATTGAACTCTTTTCAAAAAAATTTTTTAAAACCCATGTCAATCATCTCTGAAAATTTTTCTCTCATGTAAGATTGATTCAATTTGTGCAATACAATTCTGTTTTCCTTGTATTGCTTCTTTATTCTCTTGAATTTCAGCCTGCATTTCATAACTATCTGATTGTGGTGAGATTCTATATCAGCTCCTGGGTATGCTTTACAGTGTATAGCATGATTCCTGAATCTTCGTTTAGTGATAATATAATCTAGCTGATATCTATCTGTATCCCCTGGATGTTTCAAGGTTTGGTGTGTACGATATGCTAGAAGAATAAATGCAATACTGTCTAAACATGTTCTCCAATACCCATATGAAACTTACTGCATTAAATTTTTGTTGTGTAGATATGCACAATACAATCCATACAATACTTTTTCAAATATCTTAAAAATGTGGTCTGTAGTGATACAAATGTATTGTTTTCAGCCTTTAATGTGTCACACTTCCCATGAAGTTGTCTGATTTTTGACATTGAGAAGGAGCAAGGAAATATTGTATCCAAAAGGACTTTTTACTGATTTTTCAATTTTATTATTGTTGGTGGGAACTAGAGACAACCTTACACTGGTAAGGCATGACACCAGCTTCTTCCAAAGATTCTAAAGCACATTATGGATACAGTACCCTGTTAGTACAGTTTCCAGCGAAATCAAGTGAAAACTTTCTCTAGCTAATGATCTCAGAAGCATAAATAGGCACTACAGGATTTTTGAGAAATGATTAAAAGAGCCCACCAATGCTTTTGAATCACTAACATTCGCTCGAAACTATAAGATTAGTACAAAACCCATAAGAACCTAAACAAAATTACTTATATTAATGAATGGACATTTTTAAATGAAAACGGAGAACATTTACCAGCATTTAAACATAAAATAGATAAATTTAAATAATTCCTAATAGCTGTAAATCATACTCAAAACACCCTGACTTACAAAACATTCATAATTACAATCTTTCAATTAGCATTCCTCACACTGAACTGCTTTTAATCAAATTAAACTTCATTTAAACAATTCCTATTCATCAAAACAATGATCATTCATACAAAAAATATACAAATTTCAAATCAATCAATATTTGTCTTTTTCAACACCAATGTACAGTCTTTGACTTTATTTCTGGCCACCGCTGAAAAATTCTGTCACTCTTATTTTGCACAATCTGGCATCAATGTCATCCCAGGCAACAGTAACGCAATACTGGCTCCGCCTCCTCACAATTTCATTGGTGGATATTTTATTCAGAGCCATCTATACTGCAGATTTTTCATTTCCTTAAGTCAATGCAGGAAACAATTGGCTATCAGGTAGGAATTAAGCTCCTCCCACTGACGATTCTTATTGGCAGAACAGTTCATCAACCTTCCATTACATTTCTATAATACTTTAGCAAAATTCAGATCTTAAAACTTATCCCAAAAGTTGTAATTAACGGGATTGCATTAAAGTGAGGCAGGAAACAGGCTCAATGCTGTATATTACTACAGTTGATTAGCATAAAATTATAACGATAAGATTGTTATACTCATTTTGATAATTCCTTCAGGATAATATTTCACTCATATATCTGGTCAGTCCACAAACCAAGGGATAATCATGTTCCATGAGGTAGAATTTTTAGTACTACGAAGCTACAGAAACAAGAAATTATTTCGGAAGTGTCTCTCTCCAAGATGGATTGAATGAAACAGTCTTCCTTCACTGCGTTGTATACACCTATACGAGGAAAGTAGCACCGAGCTTGCAGTGGTCCTGTGGTTAGCGTTCTGGGTTGTTTAGCGAGTGGTTCCGAGTTCAAATCCAAGTAGTTCTTATATATTTTTTTTTTAATTTAGAAATTTATCTTTACTTGTATTTTCTTTTTAAGCGTACCGAGACTGCACATTGCTTATGAGTATAAGGTATCCATGATTCTTTCCTAACTGCGTCAGGAAATAAGATAAATATCTGCGAAAGTACCCAACGTTTCGTAACTAATAGCCGACGTAAGCATGAAAGATTTGCGGCGTCAGAACTGACGGAAATCTACACGAGTTTCAAGCCGCGCAGAAATCATATCATCTGTCCCTTTTCAAACGACACACATGTTTCCAAAACAATTATTTCACAGTAGAACGATCATCGCGTATCAGAAAGAAATAATTTACACGGGGAATTATTGCTCTCTTTGTAGGTGGACGATAATGATTAAGCACTATATAAATAAATGAGAGTTAATCGCGTAGAACTAAATATTAGCACCGCAACAAATCAAACGACCATTGTCACTAAAATATTTACAACCAGACTATTATCGTAGGACAAAAATAAATTCTTTTAGAACTGGTATAAGTAATTAAAGTTAATTGAGAATCGGGCTTAAAGGCAGGGAGTTCTTAAAGTACCGTTTTTCCCCGTTTTCTACAATGCTGTTAGTAGTTTCTGACAGTATTACTTCATGATCTTTACAGAACTGGGTTTTATTAAACACTGGGGCTAAATGCTCATTACTTAACAAGGCGTGAAATTACCTGCGTTATTCTTTGTTTGGAATAACATAAATAAATACAAGCATTTGGCGAATGAAGATGTCGCCGTTCGCGTGATTGTTTTTTAGTCTCCGGTATAAAGTGGAATGCTCAAGTTTTGTCACCCATCATAATCGACTCCATAATCGCCTAGGTCTCAAGGATTCAAACAAACACAGTCTACCGGTGAAGTAAGGTTGATAATGTCTAAAGACCGGAAGACCGAGAGTGGCGTGTGAGCAGGTAACGCTCTGGCTCCAGGCAAATGCTGGAATGATTCTTATAGAAGGCCATGGCCGTTCCCTTCTTTAATAACGTCAACATCGATGAAACGTAAAGCAATAAACAAAAAAAATAAGGATAGGGAGGAGGTATCGTTAATCGATTTCAAGACAGCTGCGACCTCCTGAATAAATTTAGCCAGCTGTTTTTTTTTTAATGATTTTACGCCTCGTCGACATAGAGGTGATTATTGGCTGGATAGGAGTAGTGGCAAGGATTTCGGCCATGCCCTTGTAAAGAACCTATTCCGGTATTCATATGGATTGATTTGGGGAAACCTTGGAAACCACAAATCTGCATGGCCGAACTTGGATTCGAACCAATGTCCTCCCGAATAAGAGACCAGAACGTAAATGATTTTCAGACGACGCTAGTCATTCACAGCATCGACAAACGCGTGTTCTGAAATGGTAATGATGTAGAAAAATAGATATTTGTTGAACCTCTAAAACGGTAAATAAATTAAATAAAATAATTTGATTCTTTATCTATGAATGCTTAGGAGACGTTACTTTTTGTATTGCCCTCATGCAATTAACATTTATTCCCACAGTATTTTCAATTACCAGCTGTAAGTTGGATAACTGTGAAACCAACAAAAACTTTTGCTCGTGTTAAATTATTACGTGTATTATTTAAGTGTTATAAAGGTATTCTTCCTTGCCGAAGGAAGTAGGAAAGTTAAGACTACTTCCTGGTAAGCGTTGCCATATTTACTTTCTGCGATATTGCCACGATGTTCTGCCTGGTAGTAGCGCTATAGCAATTTCCCTATACAAGAAATAGTGTCTCATAGCTGGAGACACACAGTGGCGAAATGAAAAATTATTTATGTTCCAGTCTCATCTGGAATATTTTCATTTAACTGATTACTTCTCTTATAACAGTTCGATTCTTTATACAGATTACTATTCAATCACGGAATGTTGTATCTATATGCACATTTTTTCTTTGGTCATATAATTGATGAGGCACAAGATTCTGTAAGTCCAGGTGACTGAGTGGTAACGCGCTGGGCTGTAAACGTGCTGGTTCTCGGTTCAAGTCCACTTGCTGTCAATCTTTTTTTTTCATTCTTTATCCCCTTTTCACTTGTTGCAAAATACATATCATATAAGTAAAATTATATATGTTTCGTGGTCAATTGGAACAGTGGAAAAGGATCATAAAATTAATGTTTTGGCTGAAATGAGAAAGCATCAACGCATCATGCGTGAGTAGGAACTGAAAGCCAGTTTTCCGATATATTTAATTTAACCATTACGATTTGTGCCACTCAACATTACCAATTTTTTTCTAGTGCTGATGGCAAAGGCGGGAGGGAGATTGATGATTGGGGTAATGATGGCTGTTTAAAAATAACCAAGGACCTAAATCAAACTAATGTGCAGTTTTTGTAGCTAATGTTCCTGTTGGACACAGTGGTATTAGCAAGCAAATCAGAATTGAAAATGTGAGTAGTTATTCTTACAAAAACAAAAAATCATCATTGACAATTAACATTCTAATAGGAGATTCGGTATTTAACAAAATGCTGCTCCTACTAGTGATCTGTAATGATATAATTGATGTATATGCTCAATATAATGACAGGATAACCTTATTTTGCGAAATCTGAAATTGCAAGAAAGAAACAGGAAAATTGAGGAAGGAGGAAAAATAATGCCAGGTTGGTTATAAGTTGTTGTTACCTTAGCTTCTGTCTCTGGTAATCCAGAGAGGATGGTACTGTAAGTGGCTCAGATTCGCGGATGCCATGCTGATCCCGGAAGCTAGTGCGTTGTCTCGCGGTTCCACGGTTCGAGTCATACCGCGGACAAAAGTGGTTATACGAGCATTTTTCTTGTGTTGCCTGTACACTGGGACAGTGAAAACATATTATACACTTAATGAGAAGCAAAAGCTACACATGTCTGCATGTATCTATTAAGCAATCCAAATTCAATTTCGTTGTTATTCTTTAGTAAAGTCATTATTATTGCAATGGCTCGGAAAAGATTAATTTTTAAGCAACGTAAAAAAAAAAGAAAAAAAAAAAAAAAAAAGAAAAAAAAAAAAAAAAAAAAGAAAAAAAAAAAAAAGAAAAATACCCACCACGGTCCATCAGAATGGGCAATTCCAATTCCTTTGAGCAATTTCGGATTTTTTTAAATTTAAACCGACATTTTGGTGGCTGGATCGTGAATATGAATTGAGTACTGTCTAATGTCACTGATGAACTTTACCCTTCATCCAATTCGTTCGGCAATGAATTAATGTAAATATATGATTTGTAATTGCATCTAAACATTACTGATAAACATTTTTAAAAGTGAAGCTCAAAATTTTTTGATATTAATAGATCAGTCAAACAACCGTATAATTCCATCAATGAAACAATACAGTTTCTAATCCATCATTCAACCAAAATATTATTGGATTAATTTCCTATTCGTTTGCTGAATAGTAACGCAATCAAGATTTAATTTATAACTACTGGTTTCTGTACGTATTGAGATATTAACATGTTGTACGCTGAAGTGATGCTTAAGTCAAACACAATCCGTTTCAGAATACTGAAATGAGTAACAATCCAGTCTTACAGTACAAATCAGGATACTGGATGTAAATTCATTTAGCCAAAGTTTCAAGCAAGTAGTTTGTTTCCTCATAGTTGTAGAAGAACGATAGTCAGGATATGGACGTCGTAACATCCACGAGGAAGAGGAGTGGTTTTATAAATATCCTACGTTTCATTTATTCTAAGCTAAAAGCTATCAGTTTCTAAATTTCTGAAAGATTTTGTCCCAAGATAAAAATCATAAAATAGCAGATAGAAATAGTGACACTTATTTTGCGTAACGTTTTGGTAACAGATAAACTACTATGTTGTTAAGTAAAAATTACGTGTCAGCTGATAGATGAAGTTAGCACTATCTAGAGCCACACTGTTATTAATTATAAGGATTTATACTTTATCTCTGTTACACTCTGCAAGTGATGTGTAGTAGGATAGTCATGAGGAAGTCGGGCTGTTTACACAAAGCGTTAAACGCGCAACATTCGCTTGACCGGATTGTACGGAATATCCATTCGCAAGATATTCCGACTGCTTTAAGAATTCATAATGATTAAACTTCTATCAATACTTGTACGTTTTGTTATTATATTACTGTTGACAGTAACATCTAAATTACAACACCCAGAGCTCGAATAAAATCCGCAGTAGCTTACTTCAGAGAAGTTAAAAGTTAAGTAACGGAAAAGAAGCGATTGCTTTAGTTATTAAACCGTCAGAATAAATATAACAAGAAACTAAGTCAGTATGCTGTTATAATCTTTTACAGATGTATATATGTATATTTGTATTTGTGAAATATTCTAATTTTTTTAAATGTATTTCGCTAAAATATGGGCGTAAAATGATGTTGCACCATACCAATTCAGAAGACTCGTTATTGGGTAGATCCCCCGATTTGTTTGAAATTCATTGGCTGGAGATCGCGGCCCACCCATATCACTGTAAACTAATAATTACGAGGATCTTTAACGCTTCGAATAATTAAATTCTGACGGTTCGGCTTAATTGCTATAGCTTTTATGAGTCCATCGTTTGCTCGGATTCACAGCAGAATTGACGTGTCTAAATTAAAAGAAATTTGGGTAAATTTTTATTTTCTCAAACACAATGAATGTTCGTATAGAATGAATGGAGTTGATGTGGATAATTTTATGATAGATGTAATAATGATAGCTTTCCTTGTAATAAAATTGAGAGTGAATCTGAAGACCTTCTACTTATCAGGGGAGTAGAAATATGCCATAGACGTATGTGTCCAAAAGCAAGCAATTAGGGTTGAAAATAACAGGCTAATTATTTTGATATACGAGGGGGGGGAGGACCCAAAAAAAATTGGGAAATTCTTTATAACGTCTTTATTTCTTAATATTTTTACACCAAATTTGGAACACCTTCAAAGTATTCTCCACTGACCACAACGCACTACTTGAAATGATCCTTCAATTGTTCAAAACAGTTTGTAAATTCATTTATCGGGATGTTCTTTATGCCTTCTGGCGATTTTTGTTTTACCTCCTCCACAGTGGCAAAACGCTTTAGTTTCATGACCCTTTTGAGTGTGGGGAACAAATAGAAATGGCAGGGGGCTAGATCCAGTGAGTAGGTGGGGTGGACAATCGGTGTCATGCCGTTTTTGGTCAAAAACTGCTTTACTGAGAGGGCGGTGTGGGCCGCTGCCTTGTCATGATGGAAGAACCAGTTGCCTGTGTGCTAAAGATCTGACCTTTTCTTCCAGAAACTCTCCCACAATCTTTTAAAAATCTCCAAGTAGAACTCCTGGTTGACAGTTTGAACCAGGGGAATGAACTACATGTGCATAACACCTCTGCAATCGAAGAAACAAATGATCATTGTCTTGATGTTTGGCTTCACTTGGCGAGTATTTTTGGGATGAGGAAAGCAAATGTCTTCCACTGGCTTGATTGCTGCTTTGTTTTGAGGTCGTATCCATAGCACCACGATTCATAATACCTAATCACTTTCGAAAAAATTCTTTGAGATGATTTTGAAGCTCAACACATGCATGAAGTCTACACTCTCTTTATTCATCTGTGAGAAGGCGAGGGACAAATTTATCTGCAACCTTTCTCATGTACAAATCTTCAGATAAAATCCTCTGAATTGAACTCCATGATATTCCAGATATCTCACAGAGTTGATCAGTGGTTCGGTGAGGGTTTGCATGGATGAGGGCATTGATTTTGTCAACGCTTTCGTCTCTTCTTGTCGTTGAGGGGCGTCCTGAACGGGGTTGGTCATCAATTGACATTTCTCCATTTTTAAAATGTGAAAATCACTCATAGACTCTGGTTTCACTTAGGGCAGCATCCCTGTAAGGAGTCTTCAGCATTACAATAGTTTCCATGTCCAATTTCCCCAACAGGAAACAAAATTTCACAGCCACGCACTGCTCTCGACAATCTGCCATCATGTTTTCACCGAAATGGAAAAAAGTTGTTTTACTAAAAAAACTATCATGGATGAACCGATGCATCCACAGTGACACACCTTCGCTCAGTGACTCAGGTGGCATGACAGTAACAGACACCATGTCGAACAATGGGTTCCCCCACTCTCCCTCCCTGCCACAGCCTAGTTCCTGTTACTTTTGGGTCTCCCCTCGTAAGCGGTGGGTAAATTGATAAAGAGATTGGTTTACAAACACATAAGAAATGTCTATGAGGGAAGGAACTGGTTTACAAAACAGATACATGAGCTCAAGCAAAAATGATTATATTGGTGGTTTGCAGTCAACAGTTAGATTGTTTGGAGATGACATAATGTTCAATAATAGCAATAAAACTGGAGGGGACTGTAGAAAGATATAAGGGGATATGGATTTAAGGGGATCTGGATATAAGGTGACCTGGATAGGATATCTAGCTTGTAGATTAATATGGAATGACAGTAAATGCTAGGAATAGTTAGCTTACTGGACATACAGGTAAAAAGTAGAGGTTCTCTAGGTGAATAAGGTGAAGGAGGAATTGCTTGTTGAAGAATTTAAGTAAGTATAAATATCTTGGCATAGCACTTTATAATAATAGATAAACTGCTCATGGTGTACCCTGGACAATGGACTGCTGATGCAGGACAGCTGAAAATCTACGCAATAGGTGACTGAACTAGATCTGAGATCTCTTACTGTCACACAAAGCAACATTAGAAGATAAGAAACTTAATTCGGTACGACATATAGAGCAGGTGGTTGAGAGTGCTTTCAAAGTCCTTCATTTATTAAAGTGCATGATAAGAAAATGTACCAGCGAAGTGATGGAACTTAGTTATAATATCTTGGTCAGACCATTGCATGAAAATGATGGTGTGGTATGGAACCCTCATTTTGGCTAAGATATTCAGGAGAAGGAAGGTCGCAAGACAGGAAGCAGAAATTTTAGAGGAAATTACCATAGAATGCCATCAGTAAATAATATGATAAAGGAACTGGTTTTAGAGTAAGTTACAAGATAGGAGTTAGTGAGGAAAGTACTAGGAGTGTACATGCCTGAAATTGATGATGGTGCTTATACAAAAATTGGTTGAAGGTTTAGAAATAATAAATGAATGACATGAAAATAACAATAGGATAGCGCTTGATTTTAGGCATAAGGGAGTGGAAAATTTTCTTTTGTAGGATAAGGGGTGTTTAACAGAACTAAAGGGAGAGTGGATCATGAACAGAGATGGAATGATCTGAACAGGCTATCTAGTTTTGTATATCAATATTAAAGAAAGATAAATTCCAAAAACAGTTTATTGTATTTTTTGTATTATTTTAAGGTGGGATTTGTTTTATCTTTCCTTTCAATATTAAGATCACTTACTTCTTTGGTATTTTTTAACCTTTGGTTCATGATATTTACCACTCATTAGCAGTCTCTTTTCCAAAAAAGGCACAGTCATAACAGCTGAAAGTGGATCCACCTACAGTTTATCTAGCAACACAGAAAATACTCCCATACCTATTCTGTTTAGGTATATGCCATTTGCAGTGTAACAACACTACTCCCAGCCTCAAAGATGGTTTTAACTGTGGGTAGGCCTGTATCAGTTAAAATATTAGTCTGGTGTGATTCTTTTACCATCATCCAAATACCACTCTTTATACTATAACTTGCATCCCTCTTGGTACCTCTTCCCACATCCACCACTGCTACTATCCTTTGAAAAATCTCTACAGTGATCCTATATCCTCTATTACATAACCAAACATTGCAGTAGGTCTAAAACCACATTTAACATGGTATGGACATCTCACTAATCCTCCGTAAGTGATCTACTGCTACAACTTATCCCTCCTTCCCAAACTCCTTAACAGGTCAAACCCATTTCCCTTAACAGTTCTTGAAGTGTCTGACACCTTTATTATGCTTACCCTGTTTGTCCTGCAACCTGTATCCAGCATAGTCTTTTTTTTTTCCCTCTCCCCATTTAACTTAATCCTCTTTGCTAACCAGCATCTTTCTTTTCTAACCCTGAATAATGCAAGTAATTCAAACAGTAGATGATGCACTAAACTTTCCATTGCCTCAATCCAAGCAATGATAAGGACATTGTTAGTTTATGATAGTGTTCTTGGTTACTGATTATAATAGATATCTTTAGGTCCTTTTTTCTCTTTTTTCCCCATAACTGCTAATTTTTTCGCATGGAAATGTGGCCTATAGAACAAGAAAACAGTGTTGAGTAATTATAATTTAATTGTTCCATTACAAGACTGATAATTATTTGTTTATCTATTTATTTATTTATTACTTTTGTTCCATAGATCCCTGTTGAAGATGTACCTTTGGGATGTGAAACATGCCATTGTTAATATATATACATATAGAATGAATAATAATCATAGTGAAAAATTATTATATGTTACAAAAATAAAAAAAATCGTTCTTTTATGGGTTGGTGAAACTTATAATTGAATTAGAGTATTTCTTAAGTTTTAGTACAGTGAAGTAATAAAGAATGTTTCACAGATAAAGAATATTAGTAGTCACCTGCAGCTGTTTGACTGACATATTCAAATCTGAGTCATCAAAACAATAAGGGATATTCCATCCAATTGACTCATATTTTGTTCTTTCCTGAATCACTGCATGGAAGAAGCATAATCCATACAAAAGTCTACGGAATTCCTTATCTTTTCCTTTGCATCCATAGAACAATTGTGGATCTCTGATAAGTTCTGACAAGAATGAATGCAATATGTTTTGCTTCAAACCTGCAGGTGGTTCATTAATCATTTTTACTCCCTTTTGAAGCATTGCTTGAGGAAACTGTTAGTATAAAAATTAAACGTTAAAACATCCTAAATACTATCTACAGTAAATTATGTAGCTGAAGAAAAATCAAAAAAAATTGTCATACAAATATGAGGGTGGTCAGAAAATTTACCAATATTAATCATAAATAACAAAAAAAAAAAAAAATAACAAAACATCCAATTTCATCAAAATTTCTTTATAAAAAAATCTTTAAAAGGAACTTTAAAGTTTCTTACAAAATCCTCTAATTTTATCTAGCATTACAACATGGAACAGTTTACAGAATAAATTTTGGTCGAGGTAAAAACAACCACCACAAAGTTCTGATGACTTTTTTAATACCACATTTAAGTTGAGGCAAATTTAATTTGTAAAATTTGCAAAGAATTTCATATAATCTCTAAACTAATAATAAAGGTACACCATTCATATAGTAACATCTGAAGAGTCTTAAGTTTTGTAATATTTATTTTTTGCCAGTATGTCAAATGCTGTTTAAAAGAATATGTATCTTTAATGATGCATATTCATATATCTACACCTGAAAACTTCAGATATATGGAGTGTCTCACCTATCATAATCATGTTATGTTGGAAGTTGTGATTAATTATATACATAGTATCATAGTTGATTAATTGGAGAAGTGTACTTTAATTCTAAATCCTTATGGTAACATCACATTGACTATACACCTGATTACATATGCAAGCATGTACAAACATGTTATTGACATACAATTCTTACTTACTGTGTCATTAATTCTTTCATAGAAACTGGGTGGTTTTGTCTGAAACCAAGTCTAGAGTGGGAAGGAAGATAAATAAGTTGTTTATATTCTACCCTATATGGAATGTTGGCATTTCGTACATATGCCAGACCAGATTTACACAGCTATGCAATATACATATAAATAAGGATAGGGAAATAAACCACTGCTTACTTTAGACGATAGCTGTAGAGTGTAAACACACACACAAACAAATGAAATTCTGGGTCTTAGCACTTCATCAACAAGTACAATATTGTGGAGGCTGGGTGCAGCACCCGCACTCCACAATGTTGTACTTATTGATGAAGTGCTAAGATCCAAAAATTTCAATGTCTTTTTTGTTCATATTCATTAAATTTGTTCACACCACATGCCTATAATCTAAGACAAGTCATTTGTATAAGTAAAAAATAAGACACCATTTTGCTTTGAATATATAATTAGCGGTAGATTCCGCTAAATACATAGGGGTAACAATTCGTAATAATTTGTCACGAAGTGAACATATCGAAAAGGTAACTTGGAAAGTAAATCATATGCTCTGATTTCTAGGTAATAATTTAAAACAGTGTACACCAGAAGTTAAATCAAATGCATATAAAGCACTAGTGCATCCTCACTAAGAATATTGTTGATCTGTATAGTGTCCCCATCAAGAAGGGTTAACAGAGACATTGGGGAAGGTCCAAAGAAGAGTCACACAATTTGTGACACGTTTGTATAGCTGGAGGGAAAGCGTAAGTGTGAAGTTGAAGGAGTTAGGTTGGGAAGACATGGAACACTGAAGGTGTTGCTCTCAACAGAAGCTAATTGAAAAATTCACAACTGACTCATTTTGGAATGACAGCGTACAAATATTGCTACCAGTAACACTCATATCTGGGAAAGACCAAGAAAATAAGATAAGAGATATTATGGCTAGAATCAATTCATTTCTATACCAATTTTCTCCACAAGTGATTAGGGAATGGAATTGGATGGATTTGCCACACAAGAAAACTTAGAATCTGACAGGAGCAGTTCTCGATAAACCACTCAGGCCATCCTGATCTGGGTTTTCCATGGTTTTCCCACATTGCTCCAGACAAGAGCCAGGACGGTTCCTCAAAATAACCCATTGGCACTTCCTGCCATATCCCGTAGATCCCTTCCAAATGAATACACATTCAGATAGGAGCAATGCACCTTCTGCTACTCATGTTAAATGAATTGCGGAGTAATAATAATAATAATAAGCTGAGTGTTGGTTCATTTCCATATCCTAATTTGTAATTCCTTTTTGCTACTTAGCACCCATTATTTCATTGTTGCTATAGGAAGGATAGTGCAAGTAAATCCAACACTTAACATAGATGAAAGCAGCTGCACTGCAACAAACACAAAATAGATGAATATCTGAAACACAATATTTGAGTGATGGCTCTTAGTCTTGCTAGCAGGTGAGACATGTGGTGAGGAGCTCAGATGTAAGTTTTTCCTTTAATTAGTTTGTTTGAGATACGGTCAAAGAGAAACCAGTTCTAAGTAGTATGCCCGTTAGGTCTGAACTTTTACGGTCAGTTTTGTCACATGGTTTTAGGCTATAAGTACTGTGACCAGAGTGTGGTGAGGGGAGGGAGAGCTCTTATTTGAGCTTAGAAATTGTTCAACATTTGAAAAATTATACTAAGATGTGTTCAGGACGTGTCAAGTAGGAGGAGGTTGGTCAACCATGTTGAGCAAATATGTTTTGCAACAAGACCCAAGTCAGGGCAACCTAACGAAGTGTCACCAGGATATGACAATGTGAATGTATGTTTAGAAGTTTAATTTGGGTTGGTTTTAAATTAATATTGGATACAATTTTCCAGAATATATCTATTTTCAACAACATTCAGATTGTTTGAGCAATTGTTGCTGTGTGTTTTTAAACTTGCAGTCAGCTTGCAGAACTGGAGAAGTATCAAAGTTTGATTGTTAAGATTATGTAATGTGGTATCAGAGAAAATTTTGAAAAAAAAAAATTATTACAAAAAATTGCAAAATTTCCATCATACACCATGACTTTGCCACCTTCAGCAACCCAATTATTGGGGAAAGTTTCCCCATCATAGGACGTGCGACTTGTGAAACCTCCTATGCAATACAAAGGTGGTCTGAAAAGTTTCCGACATAACAAAGATACAAGACATTTGTTCTGAAATTTTTATTTATTTTTCAACATAGTCTCCAACTCTACACACTTTTCCCAGCAATGCTCCCATCTCTGTAGCCCGGCCAAATAGCATTGGGTGTTTTTCTCTGCAAGATAATTGTTCACGAAGATGATTGCCTCTTCATTTGACGAAAATCTCTGTCCTCTGAGTGCAATTTTTAGATGAGGGAACTAAAAGAAGTCACTTGGGGCTAGATCTGGTGAGTAAGGTGGATGGTCAAGCAGTTCAAACCATAATTTGAGAATTTTCGCCATTGCAACTGCTGAGGTTGTAAGGAACTAGACCGATACCGGGGTTGAGTATCGCCTAAGTGCCTTAACTTAAACTCTTGATAGCACCTCACTGTTCGATGAAAACTTACTGAATATGTTAATTTGCTTTGACCATGTTGCCTGGATATTCAACTAGAATGCTTCGGTCGCCACAATATTTGATGACCTCAAATATTGAAAAGGTGATTCAATAGCTACGGAATAAAACAGTTCACTTTCCAAAAATTCTTCAAGTTTATTTAAATGAAATCAAAAGTTCAAAACAGCATTCTCAAAGTTGATTAGGCAAATCGAACACTCGTTCCAAAAGTTTGCAGATTGTGGAGAGAAGTTAAGACCGACCGACACCCCTGATGAAAATTACAAGTTCATGTTAAGAAACAAGTGCCGCGCCCCGAAGCCAAAGTCCCATGATGGCCGACCCGGTGGTACCAACCCAAATCCTCAGCTACCAACCTCACCAGCACGCACACACTTATAACGTCATGATAGCACAGCTCCGGAACTAGGAAAGATGGCGTCTTCACACCGCCTCATGTTATATACCCTCGCTGACGTCAGAGCCAAAACGCAACTTTCCGCTAACACTTAGAAAATTTAGGCCTGAAATATCTTGGTAACTAAACAATTATACGAAACTTAAAGGCTGTCAGTGTTTATACTTTCTTAATAGTGAAATAATGGATATATAGTGAATAACTTTAAGCATCTGGTTTAAAAGATCTTAGCGTAAGAGTGAACTATTTTTCTACCCTGGGGAATTACTATTGTTCTCGAAGTTTCTTTATTTCGTCATTTCAACTAAACCATGATTTACACAAATAATATTATTACCAGTGTATTCTACTAAAATTTCTGAGTTTATTGGTGTAACTTTTATTAAAATTGATGCACGGATAGTTTAATTACAGGGTGTATAAGATTTACTAAAAATGCTATTTCAGTTTTAATTTAATAACTTTACTTCTATTACTTTTATCCGAATGTAAAATTACTCAAATATTCTTTGAATTAAATGACGTGTTTTGAAAGTTGTCTCATCTCTGTATCTGATTTTTAGCAGCTGTAAATAATTCCTAGACCTGGCACATGGTTTCACTGAAAAATAAATTTTAGAATCTTTATAGAATCGGTTCTATTACCTGGAATTACTTGAAATTATTATATGTGATATTAGATTTTTGGGTTTTTCCGGAAATCTACTTGCTATTTCGAAAACTGTCTAGGCTGTTGTGATAAAAAATGTTAAAAGTGAAGTGCATCTAGCGAAGTGTTAAAAATTTATTTAAGTTATTTATACGTTCAGAAACTACGAGATTTTAGTGAAATTATATTTTAATTGAGTTATTACTTCATCAAAACTACTTTATTCGGTTCGAAAGTGTGTAAAAACAGTGAAATGCCAAATATTAGAAATCTCTTGTGAGTTGAATTGGATTATTATGGATTATCATGTTTAAGGTTAGTAAAAGGTTTTAATATTATTATAGGAAGTTAATTTAGTTGGTTTATTAAATGTTGAGTTACTTTATTGCTCGTAAATCGGTTTAGAAATGACAAAATGCTCCCAAGTAGAAACTCATAATTTCAAAACTGAATTATTAATGATTATTTAATTTTCAGTTGATTTAAAGTTTATTTATTGTTATACAAAGTTTATATCCGGCATTTAGCAACTACTGACAGTCTTTACTGCATTTAAATTGGTTTAGAAACTGTGAAGTTAACCTATAGCAAAATTTATTATTGAAATTGACTTTGTGTGATTTAACCTATTTCCTCCCAAACTAATGTTTTCTTTCTGTTATAAAAGGTTTACTTTAGGGCTTTTATTTACTTTTGAATACTTTTACTGTTCCTAAAAGGGTTTATTTAGTTTGTTTGGTTACAGTATCTTCATGCTATATAAAGCTTCACTCTCATAACCTATACACGAAATGAAACTACCTGTTACTAAAGAGTGAGCTTTCCCCTTTATACCTAAAGGTGAGAGGCTAGAATTTGCTAAAATTCTAAGGTTCTTACAAGGTGTGAGATGGTGCGTTGTCTTGGTGAAACAGGATTTTCTTTCTCTGCAAATGTGGCCATTTCTCCGCAAGGTCTGCCCTCAGCTTGTCATGTAATGATGCGTAGTATGTTCCTGTAATGGTTTTTCCTTTTTGAAGGTAATCGATTAAAATAACTCCAAGACTATCCCAAAAAACAGTCACCAGCACTTTCCCAGCCAAAAAAACAGTTTTTGCTTTTTTTTGGAGCCGGTTCCCCCTTTGCATTCCACTGTTTGGACTGTATTTTTAATTCGGGCATATAATGGTGTATCCAAGATTCATTTAAAGTAATTAATCGGCGCCAAAACTCAGATTTATTGCGCCTAAATTGTGCTAACAGAGCGTTGGAAATGTTCATTCGAACACGATTTTGGTCTAATGTGAGCAAACGCGGCACCCAATGCGTGAACAGCTTTCTCATACCTAAATGTTGATTTAATATGTAACAAACATGTTCTTTTGAAATGTACATAACCTCTGCTACCTCTCTCACTTTAATTCAGCGGTGAACTTTGGCGATGTTTTCGTCGGTAGTTGCAGTTTTTAGACGTCACGAATGTTCATCATTTCCCAAGCTCTTATGGCCACGTTTAAATTCAGCTGCCCAAAATTTCACTGTGGTAAGTGATGGTGCAGAGTCCCCATACACAGAATCCAACTCATATTTGATTTGAGTAGGCGTATTGCCTTTCAAAAACAAAAATATTTATTGACAGCTCGATACTCGATTTTGTCCATTTTCACAAAAACACTCACATCAACTCACTCAAACAACTGTTACATAACAACTGAGCGTCCAAAATGGCTGAAACTTAAGTGAGTAACTGTCAACAGATAAACAACGAAATTCAGTAGCTTTTATTTAGGAGTGCTGCCATCTTCACATTGGGGTCGGAAACTTTTCAGACCACCCTCATATACCAGCTAACTTCAAAACTATTGTCCAGCTCCCTATATAGGTTTGACAACCAATCCACTAGAAAAAAGAATGAGTGACCACTGAGAGAGTGTATTCTCCCACAATTCAAAACATCCAGTATATTTTCATGCCTTGCACATGGACCAAGAGTTTTAATTTTTGCTTCACTGTCCATACTATCAGAGTCCTGCCAAACAGAAGCAAGTTCTCTAAACTCAGAGTTTGGGTACTGGGTTGCCAGTTAACTAGGTACCAGACAGCCTCTAGGCCTTAACTTCCTTTTTTTCAACAAAATCCTCACCCTGCTCTATCACTTCCCATGTGAATCACAACTCACTATAGCTGATTTCTAAGTAATGTGTAATATCTTTGATTTTTCATTCAATTTTGTCTTTATTTCATATGTATTCAAAAATTTTACTGTGCTGTAGATGAATTCAAAAACATTCAATGCTTATTATCTATACATTTATTTATTGATATATTATACTTATATTTAATCTCTTCCAGATTATATTTTAATTCTTCGTATGACATAATGCTTTCCCGGAGTTATTGTCTACTTCTGCCACACACTGCTGCCATCCCCACCCTCCCCAGCTTGTTCATCTCTGGCTCCAATTATGAGGTGAGTCTCTAATCCACCTCTTTAAATAATTAAGTTCTATGTGAAAATATTGTATAGTATATTCAAGTAACTTCTTCATCACAGCCCTACTGCCTTTATATGTGATGGCGTAGAAGCTATTTTAAAAAAGAAAAATCTCAATACAGAGTTGGGAAATATAATACATTTCTGTAGTTTTAAATGTTTGGTTAATTGGTAATTATATGGAATTGGTATTAGAGTAATTTATTTAGTTCTTTAATTGGCTATAAGATGAGTCTCACCTTTTCAGTTGAGTAACTTGTAAGCCATAACCTGAAACCAGGTTTTGTGTTACTGCTGTCAATGTTTTCCCATAATCTTTCCAATGTTTCCATCCACTGTGGTGCCAGATGACAATTTTGCAGACAAAGCCATTTGCCTCCCATCTGAGCAGCTTTTAATAATTCCTCAGCAGCTTCCTCCTGTGAGAGTTGTATTTAAATTAAATTGCTGATGTCATACATTAAGTGGCTGTTAATATAAGAAATCGCTCACTACAAAAATTATCCTGCTTCTTTACCCTCATTTATGTGTTAATACTGTAATCGCAATGATGAAAGGTATTACAAATTGTTCAAATTTTGGTAAAGAAGTATAATGTGAGTCTTAAAACATTGTACCATATGCCTTGATGAGAATTTGCTTACACATCTAATTTCCGACTTCATGATTTTTTTAAATTCTATAATACAAACATTTAATTACCAATACTATCAATGACTTTGGATGAAAATGAGTTTTTTTTATCATCTCATTTGCTATGCAATCCACATTATAGGTATTGATTACAGGAGTTGTAGGGCCTGCAACTCAGGGCATCTAGTTTTGTTTGTGTAAATTACTGTAGAACACAGTCAGTGACTGTAATGTTGGAGAAGGTACAATGGGAGACAGTAAAAGAGAGTAGGTGGGGGACGGGACTGCTGTGCAAGGAATTTATTGGATAGAAAGCTTTTATGGATATAGGGGAGAGTAATTAGGAGTAATAAATGGTATGGAAGAGCCAACCATGACCATAATCTTGCACTTAGTTGCAAAGACAAAGAAATGGGAAAGTTTTTATTTTTAAGTAAGGTTGTCAGACACTGCAATGAATTATTGAGGTGTGTGCTTTAAAGTTACTTCAAACACTGACAGAATTAATAACACTGGACAACAGCATTTTTGTTACAAAGAAAATGAATGGTGCTTTTAGCTGAGTCATGGGTGCTGAATTTGAAAATTAAATCAGTTTTTGCCTATTGGGTTCAGTTTTCTTGTGACACGCTACCCTCTGTCTAACGATATCAGCATAATTCCTTGAAAACACTCCATATTGGTTACTCTCCTGTGGTTTAATTTAATTATTCTTCTGATGTAAATGTTGAAAAACAATCAAAATATGTAAATCTAACTCCCATACATTATTTATTTATTTATGGACTTTACGTCCAATTAAATTTAATACATTTAACAATATCATTCCAGTTTACATCAAAATCATTACAGTCAAAATATGTATTTAAATTCAGTTAAATAACTTGTTACACATATTATGCTCAATATTATGTTTATGTTAGACGTCACTCTATCTTAATTATTTTTTGTTTTCATATTTAATATTTGAAGGTCAATACTCTGATATTAAAAATATAAACAATGGATGACTTTGAAACACCACTATTGAATAACATAACACAAACACTAAACAAAACCATTAAAAGCAAATTACGCTAAACATTTACATAGCGAACAAGAAAGACGTCTTCACTGTTTGACTGACAAATTGTAACAAATTATCCTCAGTTCAGAAACCAATTGCATTGTTTATTGCCACTTTTTTTTCAGCATTCAGAGTTCTAACATTGTGAAAAGTGATTGCTTGTTGTTGTAGGTTCGTAGTGGTTTCTGATTTGTGTTAATAGAGAAGAAGAAACGCCACATATGGGTGTAAATAACCAAAATTCTTTTTGTTATATCTGAGGAGAATTAAGTTTCAAAACACAAAAACGAAAATTTACACCTCTTGTGAAGAAGTGCTGTTAACTTTATTTCAGGTGTAAAGTTGGCAATCAAGACAAAAAATGCGCACCTCACATCTGTTGTTTGGTATGTGTCACACTCCTCACAGGCTGGTTGAAGGGATCACGTCACATGCCCTTTGCTGTTCTGATGATTTGGAGGGAACCAATGGATCACACAACAGACTGTTATTTCTGTCTGACAAAAATAGCAGGAATTACCTCAAAAACAGAGAAAACTGTGCAATATCCTAATTTATCATCTGCTATTAGGCCTGTATGTCACAGTGCCTCCTGAGACAGTGACTTTGAGTAAAGATGAAGACAGTGGTGAAAATGCAGAAGACAGCAAATGAAATGTTAATGTCGTACCTACATTTCAAGCTCACTGTGAATTAAATCAGCCACATATTTTGTCTCAAGCGGATATCAATGATCTTGTCTGTGATTTAAATTTGTTTTAGCTTCGCGATTGAAAGGATGGAATCTTCTTTTTCGCGATACGAAAATGACTATTTTTTGTGACCTCCATGCTGATTTTTCTGAATAGTTCTCCAAGAGTGGTGACAGGGTTTTTTGTAATGATATCGAATCAGTTATGGAGACTCTTGGGCATGATTTCAATGTAAATGAGTGGCGCTTGTTCATAGATTCTAGCAAAGTTAGTCTGAAGGCAGTGTTTCTTCACAATGGAAACAAATTTCCTTCAGTTCATATAGCTCTTGCAGTTAATATGAAGGTGACATATGAGAATTTTAAACTGCTTCTCACTCATATACAAAAATGTGTATCTACCTCCACTGCACTTTAAATTGGGTCTAATCAAAAACTTTGTGAAAGCTATGGATAAAACATCACAAGGATTCATGTATTTGCAAGAGAAGTTCCCAAAGATCAGTGAAGCAAGAATAAAGGATGGAATATTAATAGGATCACAAATTAGAGAACTAATGGATGATGATAATTTTCTTGATGTCTTGAGTGATGTTGAAAAAGCAGCTTGGCTGACTTTCAAAAGTGTGTGCAATAATAAGGCAGAGAACTATTGCAATATTGTACATGAATTATTGAGATCATACCATCGTATGGGATGCAACATGTCACTCAATCTGTATTTCTTGAGAGATTATTTGGATCTCTTCCCAGATAACCTTGGTGCCATTAGTGACGAATGTGGCAAACGATTTCACCAGGACATTTCTCAAATATAAAAGTGTTTTCAAGGCATTTGGAGTGCGGCAATGGTGTATGACTACTGCTGGACGTTACGAAGAGATGTTCCTGAGGCAAAATATTGCAGGAAATCTCAAAGGAAATATTTTTTAGATATGTTTCTTACTTTCTTTTACTCTTATGTTGCTCACTTCTCTGATTCTTTTGTGTATTGACATATATTTTAATTTTTATATTTGGATATGTTGTGAGTGTATCTTATTGGCAGATCCATATGATATATATATATATGTATATAAAAATCAATATCAAATGAAAACAGGCTGATACAGTAATTATGAAATTAGATCTGGATTTAGGAGTGCATTATCTTCCAGAAACAGTAAATTTTGTTCTTGTTACAGATAAAAAGTTTTTTTTTATAGACCAGTGTAATTAACATTTGTGTGATGTAAAAATAGATGCATATGGACTCTGCTGCAATTAATTAATAGGGTTGATAATAATATCCTGTAGTGTAGAGATTTGGGAGAGACTATAATAGCCTCCTCAAACCAAATGTCAATATCACCTTCACGTGATACATCCTGTTTGCACAGACAAGGCTTTGACAGCTAAAAGATTCCCAATTAAGGAGTCACCCACTGCTTGCTAACTGCCTCATAAAGGGAGGCGGAAGGGCAGGTAGTGGCCCAGGAAATCCTCTTGTCGTTGGATTTGAAAACAGCCCCTAAAGGAGGATGCATCAGAAATGATCAACAGGATGTGGATGCAGAAGGGTATGGGAAGCCACTGCATTAAAAGCCCTAAGGGTGTTCCAAGGCCATTTAATGCTCTCAAATTACATATAGTATGGGTCAAATATTGCGGAGGTAAAATACTCCCACAATCCGATCTCTGGGTGGGGACTGCTCAGGGAGGAGTCATCAGAATGGGTAGAAACATTCTATAAGTCAAAGCATGGAATTTTAAAAGTCCGAATTGAACTGGTAGATAAGAAAACATAAAAATGAAGAAGGGATGACTGAAATTGTATGTCACTGGAATTAGTGAGATGAAGTGGAAGGACACACGAGATTTTTGGTCTAAGGGACACAGGATAACTGGGCAGACAAGCTGTCAGTGGAGATACTAGTGTAGGGTTTATAATGAGCAAAAGTGTAGGGAAATCGGTGAGTTATTATAAACAGATTGGTGACTGGATTATTTTGACGAGGTCAGAAACTAAGCCTGTCACAAGCACATCAGTACAAGTGTATATGTCAATGTCACAGGAAAATGACGTGGAAACAGTGAAAATATACATTGAAATTGAAGAATTAATCCAATATGTGAAGGGGGAGGAAGATATAATAATCATGGGTGACTGGAATGTGGTAGTGGGAGAAGGAAAAGAGGGGAATGTAGGAGATTTTGATATAGGAGAAAGAAATGAGCAAGGAAGTAGGATGTTAGAATTTTGTGAAAGATATAAACTAGTTGTGGCAAACACACTATTTAATCATTATTCATGAAGGATACACACCTGGAAAGGCCCAGGGGATATAGGTATATATTAGCTAGAATATATCATTATCAAATAGAAATTCAGGAAGTTCTAGACTGTTAAAGCATAACCAGCAGCTGACATAGACTCTGACCATAATCTAATAGTTATGATGTGCAGGCTGAAATTCAAAGGAATAAAGAAGCAATACTAGCAGAACAGAGTGGAAGTAAATAAATTGAAACAACCTAACACAAGAGAAAAATTTGCAGAAAAGGTAAGAAGTAACACTTAAAGGATTAAACTGTGGAGGAATGGAATGTATTAAGAGAGAAATACTGAAAGCTGGTAAAGAAACATTACGCTATAGGGAACAAGCTGCCTGAAAACCTCCAATCACAGAAGAAATTTTTCAGCTGATGGTTCAGAGGAAAACGTAAAAAATTCTCAAGATGAAGCAGGAAGAGCATATAGACAATTTAGAAATCAAATAAACAGGAAATACAAAAATGCAAAAGAAAAGTGGCTGCAAGAAAAGTGTGAAGAAATAGAAAAAGAAATGGTTGTAGTTAAAGTAGATTTGGTATATGGGAAGATCAAACAAAAATTTGGAGAAATGAAGAAAATATATCTAGACATTAAAACTGGAAATGAGTAACCTCTTTTAAGCTCAGAAAATAGCTCCAACCAATGGAAGGAATATTGTGAGAGACCATATGATGGGGATGACTTGAGCATTAGTAAAATGGAAAAGTAAGACGATCTCAACATTGATGACTTAGGACATCCTATTTTAAGGACAGAATTTGATAGAGTTTTGAATGACTTGAAAACAAAGAAAGCAATTGGAATTGATGCGATTCCTCTGAAATTTCTGAAATCCCTTGGAGAAGAAGGAATTATTCAACCTGAAATCAAAGAGTTATAAAAACAGGATAAATTCCAACTGATTTTAAGGAAAGTATTGTTTCCACACTTCAAAATAATGCACAAGCTGACAAATGTGGTAATTATCACACAATAAGTCTAACATTACACGCTTCAAAAATATTGATCACAATAATATACAGAAGAATTTGTAACTGCGTAAGAAAATTTTATTCTTAGAACCACGAGTTAGATTGGATAGAATAGGATTTCATTTCATTTTCATAGTCAGTTTCTATGTTTATTCAAGTTTGGAAGCAGTTTTACAGTTGTTGAGATAGTATTTGGCATTTCATCAGTTTTCGGCATTCGCCTGGAGTGGAAGTTCGTATCTAAAGTATTTATTTTTGGCTAAAGTATTAATGTTACAAAATTTTATATAATAACTAAAGTTAACATTTATTTAAAGATCTAGCGATTGGTAATGTTTCAGAAAGATTGAATTATTTTTATTGTCAAGGTCGAATTAGCTAATGTAAGTACTTCAGACGTGCGATTTTATATCTGATGAACCAGCCAGCAGCCATCCATGTGAATAAGGAAAAGAATCCGTTCTCACGGTTCGTGAGAAAGCAGTCGCTAGGAATCTTCGAGAAGCACTAGGTGATATAGATGCATACGTACGGTTATTCGGCCTCAGTGTGCCAGGAACCACGAACGCGAAAACATGTAGCTCAGTAGGCCAGCAAGTTTTATATTAAGCACTGCTGTGCATGTTTTATTTTGGAATAATGCCGCTTCTTTTATTCAAGTTAATCATAATGTTGCTGTAAATAGTATTTTGCCAAGTGGGGCCTCGGGATTGTTTGAAATTAACTAAACTATTGAACAATGGGAGCGTGTGATGAACTTTTATTAGCTTTCTTCAACTAGTGATTTAATTCTTTGGGGCGTGGTCTGGCTCGAACGGTTAGTCAAACTTGCAAAAACATTTCTTTGGAAAAATTGTCTGATTGCCTGTACAGTTTTTGGTTTTGTGAAATTGAATAATATAATTATTTAAATGGCAATGAACTATTTATCATCATTGAACTTTTACCTTTCCATAGTTTTTGGTTTAAAATCTATGTGGCGACCGCATTACTTTTTTTAAGCCAAAACTGTAGAATCTAAGGCGACACACAGTCAGAGTTAAGATCCAGTGTTTATGCTCCACCCCAAGCATAAGCTCGCCTCTTACATGCGACAATGTCGTGATGGAATTCGGAAAGAATTCCTTAACCGGGTCGAGCTGACTACGACAAATATCCGCCCCCAAGGGACGACCGCCCCCGACGCAGCCCCTACTGCCCCCGACGGCGCCCCCGAGGGTGACCGCCCCCGAGGGTCGACCACCCCCGACGCCCGCCTCCAGGCGTCTATACGCTGCCGCCTCCGAGGGACGATGCGGGTGCCTACGCACACATCCGCCGCCAGCGACGTCCCGCCGCCCGGCCGACAGTCCACGCCGGTTACAGCGACTGCCATCGCGGTCACACTCAACCGTTGCAGCCAGCCGCGACATACCAGCGCCAGTATGCGCAGATGTCTACAGTCTACATTGCGGGCTTTTCTTCAAGCAGAACCAGCAAGATAAGTGCTGAACTAACTATGGCTTTTTGCTTCAAGCAAAATTTCTACTAGAACTTCCATGTGTGTAGTCACATTTTAAGGTCAGTGCTATATATTCACTTGTACCTTGCGATTAACACCTTTGCTATTGCAGCAAAACCATTTCTTGACATTTCAAAATTCTATTATGGCAGTTATATTTATTTCGTCTAGGGTCTACAATAACTTTTATGCTGCAAACATTTCTTGTGTGTTAAATGGTTAAGACTTTCAGCTTTTGTAAAACCTTTACTTTTCCTTTAACAATATGCAAAATGCGTCTAACGACATCAATATTGTATTCAGGATTCTTTTTTTAACATTGTATGTGCTGTATATACTTTTCTATGTTATTTTATGTGCCGTTTTCATGTGTTTGTATTTTGAAATTGCTGTATGCAACCATCAGCTTCTATGACAAACAGTCGAATATCGATAGCAGGGTTACCACCTTAAGTTTTGGGAAGCAATTCTGGCATTAAGATCAATGATCAATAGTACTTGAAGGGCAGATTAATAAAAACAAAGAATGTTTTATGGGGTTGATTTGTAAAAAGCTTTTGACAATGTTAGGTGGGACAAGATTTTAAATTTTTTAAAGAAGCCAGTACTAAAATATCAAGATAGAATACTTTATAGACTATATAAGAATCATGTGGCTATAATAAAAGTTCAGAATCATGACATTAATGCAGCAGTTGAAAAGGGTGTGAGACAAGGTTGTAGTCTGTTGCCATTAGTATTCAACTTGTAAATAGAAAAAGAAAAAAGGTGAAAAAAATGAATGTGGCATAAGTTTGAAGGAGAAAATATCGGTATGTTACAATTTGCTGATGACACTGTCTTGTCAGCAGAACATGCTGAGAATATTGAGAATTTACTGAATGAACAAAATACTGAGTGTAGATTTTGGACTAAATGTAAATTAGAGCAACAAAAAAGTGATGAAATGTAGCAGAAATGATACCAATAATAGCAGATTAAATATATAAAATAGGATTTTATGTGATAGAAGAAATAAGTGAATTCTGCTAATTGTGAAGTAAAATTACAACAGATGGTCGAAGCAGGAATGGTGTTAAAAGCAGAATAGCACTAGCAAAAAGAGAAGTCCTTTAGTTTCAGATATTGATCTAGGACTTGGAAAGAACTTTTTAAAACTCTATGTTATGAGCATAGAACTTCATGGTAGTGAAGAATGGACTTTAGGAATACCAGAAAGAAGGAAAATTGAAGCATATGAAAGGTGGTGCCATAGAAGGATGCTGAAAATTGAATGGACAGATATAGTACAAAATAAACGAGTTTTGGAAATGATGGGTGAGGAAGAGGCTTACAGAAAGAAAAGACAGAATGGTGGGTCATATTTTGAGACATGCAGGATTGCTTGATTTGTTAGTGGAGGGAACTGTTGATGATAAGAACTTTAGAGAAAGACAGAGATTAGAATATATGAAGCAGATAATTGAGGACATAGGTTGCAAGGGGTATGCTGAGATGAAGAGTTTAGAGCATGTTAGGAAGGGATGGGTCACTGCATTAAACTAGTTGGAAAAAACCTCCTTTATATCATCTTTTTTTAGCATTATTTTACATCTCCTTTCTAGAAATTTTGTCCATAATTGTGATATTGCTTTAGAATTTAATTCAACTTGTAAAATAGATTATTGTTTACAATATAATAATTTTAAACAAATACTTTCTTGCATCCTGTATCATAGCCCGCCTATTCTATATTTGTTTGATTTCATTTAATCCAAAAGACCTATTTTGTTTATTATTATTGCATTGTATTTAACAGAATGAAAAACAATTTTGTTCACATAAGTTTTAATCTATGATAATAATAGTATAATACTCCATAATGGTAGTACTATATAAAATATTATTTTTTATTAGTTCCTTCCAGTGTGGTTGTACATTTTAAGGCACTGTAAAGGTCCAACTATTATTATAGGTTTGAGTAAAAATGTTTTTAGATTTATTCGTGAACATTCAAGAGAGTTGCTCCAGTTAAGTGAACAGACGAAGTGGCGTCAAACTCTAAATTGCAAAGTCCACATGCATGTCGCAGAGCAATGCTCGAGCAAGCACAAGTAACTTGAAACTATTTAAAGGTAGATGCCATCTTGCCTCGCTCTCTCCAGCTCACTTGACATGATGTAGCTGGCTAAGGATGTGTGAGTCGGTCTGCTGCCTCATGACAGTTAGACTTAGTCTGTTTCTAGTCTTCTCATAGTATTTCATTCTGTTCTATAGCTCGTCGGTCTGTAAGTTCCAGAATTATTATGCATTCCTAAATTCATAGTTATAGCTTCAAGTCCCTTGCATCAATACTTTATAATGTTCCTTTGGTTAGTAATCGGTTAAGTTCACAGTATAACAGTTATCATTGTTCCCAAGTCATGCTATAGTTAAGTGCATTTCTAACATATGAAGAAGACATAGTTCAATTATTGTTTAATACTATGTTGGTAAACATGAGAGCCTACTGCATGTGTTAATCCTCCTGTCATAACTTAGTCGGATATGCGGACATATGTATGTTTAGCATCTAATGAATAAATACTCTCATTCAACCCACTCTGCTGGTGTTTCCTAAATCATTTGTCAGTCGTTACAGTAAGTGATCCAGCTGTTTCAGGAGTAAATGTATATGATGTGAGTAATACTTCCCCTAAGCAAGAAGTACCTAATTTTATCTATTTGCCATCATTGACTACTAATTAACGCAGATGGCGATTCTGCTATGTCAGACATACTAATTTTATATAATTCTACAAAGGAAATAATCTTCCCACTTGATAGTTGCTCAATTTAATAATATCATAAATTGCCCACAATTCAACACTGCCCACCACACTGGATGATCTGGGAGGGACAGGTTTGAGTCCTGCTTCTACTTACCAGCCATCCTGATTGTGTTTTTAGGCAGTTTTATGCAATTAACAAAATGAATGTAGGGACTGTACCAAATCTCAGCCTCATGAACTATAAATTACACACACAAAAAATACACTTCCTACACACAGGACAAATTTGGACATTATGCAAACAGATAGCAACATATTTGATTCCCAACAATGCTATGAAAGTCCTAGCAAGCCAGTGGATTTACTTATCAATATGTTTTAAAATAAGCACAACCCCTCTGGAAAGAGGAACTGCCAGGACTAACCCCAAAAGTAAAAAAAAGTGTATAAAATGATGATGGTGATGTCAGTATATTTTCTATGATTGTACGATTGAATACAGCTTCATCTACCAAAACTGAGACACACATAGTTAACAAATATAAACATAGATGTTCTTATTGTGATCTTTACTAGTATAGTTACAAGAACCAACAGCGTCTTGCTCCACCAATGTAGCATTTGAAATTTTGAGTTTTTGTTTGTTTGTTCTTTGTTTTGAGTACATACAAAAGAAGTAACCTAAGACACCACTTAGCTTCCACTTAATCATTTCATTTAAAACTGCATGATAAACACATATGACAACAGATAAATACTGATGATTAATTGTTACTATAATGGTTTTTTCATGAAAAATTAAGGTACGCTAAACATATGTTTAAAATATAATTAATTATTTCTAAATAAACTTGATGGCTGTCCAGCTGTATTGTTTCTTTATTATACAATGTTTCAACAGATACCTTCAATGTCTCCATCAGGTGAAGCAGTGCACTGCACTGTATATACTATTACACCTACTGTGATATTTTCCTAATGTGCAGCCATAGGTGCAGATGGCCAAGCATGGACACATACAAACCCTACTGACAAAGCCAGTCATCTATTGTGCAATCCTAGACTAGACAATTGGACTTCCCAGTAGACAACTGACTTTGATATTGCACCTTATATGCACCTATTGTTGACCATCTGTACATATACGAGTACCCAGCGAGAGACTATTAAAGTAGGTGCCACAGTATACCGTGGAACACACTATTTCATCTGATGAAGAAAGCAGAGGCAGCTGTTGAAATGTTATGTGTCAGACAGATGATCCAGCTAGAGACGCATCAAGATAATGAAGAAGCAATATGCCAGGAAAAACTCAATTGCCACATATTTAATTAACTACTTGAATGCACATTTCAACGGTGGACTGTTTTACTTACAATCGCTTCCCCCTATATATGACTTATTACATCGAAAACTTCATTTGATTTTCCTGTAATATATGAAACAATATAAAAATCATATATTAGTTATGGTTAGGACAGAGAAATAAAACAAGATATCATTTGCCATAATTGAAGGAACAGAGGCCATAACATTCCATAAAAGATAATACAGCATTCTAAAAAAATACAAAAATTGCATATACAATAGAGTCAACAAAAATGGGTTGTGTAAATAAAATGTTCATGCGAACTCCTTTTGAACTCTGCATATTGAATTTGCTTACCTGTCCTTGACCAAGTGATACTGACAGAAGTTTAGAAGCATAATCCTTCCTTTCAGAAAATTTCTTTATGCAATCTGCTGGATCAATATTGGGTGAAAGTATGAAAATTATAGGTGATGTGATATCAGAATCTTCAAAACACCTTTCTATATCAAATTGTGGTGGAGATACATACTTGCTTCCCATTTGTTTGATAATAAATTCTGTGACTGCTGCTGTAATCTAATAGAGAAACCACAAGTGCCATTAGAATTAGTTACGTACTTGCCAAAACGCCTTATAAGAAAAATGTATAACATTTAAAAAAAAAATTAAATAAACTCTTAATGCCCCTTGAATAAAGGTTATGACTAATTTCTGTAGCAAAAGTATAAAATTTGTTATTGAATGTTTTGCTTATTACAGTACTTAACTATATAGTTGCAATTTATATCACCATATTGATGGAAGCACTTCAAAATCCCTAGTGAGGAAAAACATAAAATTTGAATGGAAAATTTGTGTTAACTTTTAATCGTAAAGAGAATATACAACATTTTTAGTATTTTGATATTAAGATCATTTCTTAAAAGAGTATCATTTGTTGCATCTTTCAAATGATAATCCAACATAAATAATCTTGTGTTTCAAAAACACGCAATAATTGTAATGCAATTTTTGAGGAGAACACTACCAATTAACAAATTTGCACTAAGCTTCTCAATGGATATATCTTATAATTTAAAAGTGGAATTGGGGCATTAAAAACTTCCTGAAACATTTAATTCTGCAGTATTTTAATAAATTTATGTAATTACTTCATATGTTTTCCTGTTTCTTGTCATATATATGGGGTGTCCAAGATGAAAGGATATAACTGCAACCACAGATAGGTCACATCATTTCCTACTATCTGACAAAATTTTATTTTGGTAAAAGTCTCACTATTTTCGAGATATTGATTTTTTTAAATATTTTTTTTTCGAAACATGTGACTTTGTTCAGTTTATTACTTGCCATCCAGGAATGAATGGGTAATCCTGCAACCACTGGTATGTTACATAATTTCCCATTATATGACAAAATTTTATTTTAGTAAAAGTCTCACCATTTTTGAGATATTGATTTTTTTTAAATATTTTTGTTAACTTTATTCAATTCATTTTTTACAGATTAAGACTTTTTGATCTCTGGTTTTTATTAATTTACTCAAAGATATTTGACGTCTAAAACTTTTTTTTTTATATAAAAAAGTTAAAAAAACCTAATAAAAAATCTTAATGATATAATTATTTTAAACCTCTTTTAAAATGATTGTTTTATGGTAGTTCAGTCTGCTAAAGAGCCCATTGTGCATTTTAAACATGTAGTAAAAAAATTATGATAAGATTTTTTTTAAATATTTAAGTTTTTTTAAAAAAAAATGTTTTAAGAAAAAAGAACATTGTTCTAGACGACTCAAACATCCTTGATTAAATTGAAAAAAAAAAACAGGGTTCAAAAAGTCTTAACTTGTAGAAACGTCATGGAATAAACCAAATAAAGTCACATTTTTTTTTTTTTTTTTTAAAATCTAAGAAATTAATATCTCAAAAAATGGTGAGACTTTTACTAAAATAAAATTTTGTCATATAGTAGGACATGATGTGACCTATCTGTGGTTGCAGGATTATCCTTTCATACCTGGACACCCTGTACATATAACTAGGAAATAATAGGAGCTAAGTAGTGATTGAATTTACAAAAAAAAAAAAAAAAAAAAACAATAGCGAAATGAACCACCACTTACCTTAGATGATGGTTTCATGGGGCGAACACCTAAAAATGCACAAGAACAGGAAAACCAATGAATATTTTGGGACTTGGCCCTTTGTCAACAGGAGAACATTATGGAGGGAGGGTGGTGTTGGAGAATGATGTTAGTCAGGAACATGGTGGGGGTAAATTCAGAGGACAGGGAGAGAGGGGCAGTGAATTGGAGCTAGAACCTGAGCAATGCAATGTTGCAAAAAGTGCAGAATAATTCACTGATATGTGGTGTGTCGTATGATAGGAAATCTCTCGCCAGTGAAAGGGTTGGTGAAAATGGTGGAGGCACGGTGTATGTCACACATCCTACAGCATCGTAAATTGCATGGGAGAGATCCTTAGGGCTGTCTGATGGGACAAGGAAGACTGTTTTGTGGACTAGGAGTTGGCTGACTTTGGGAGGCCTGCTGAAACAAGTAGTGGATGGGCCAAGGAAGTTTATGGGAAGAATTGATCTCATTTTTGGGTAGGTTCTTAGGATATCATAACCCTGCCAAAGGATTCTATTGATGGATTCAAGGCCAAGGAAGTATTGTGTAACCACGACCGGATTATGGTTGGTTTCTTGATGTTTGGAGCAGTCAATAGTTTGAGCAGGTTGCAATGTGGCTCATGAAATTTGCTTGTGAGCCAAAGCTGGGGGACAGATGTGGAATACCAATGCTTGTGAGATATTTTTTGAATAATCCATTAGGGATTTCTGTTTGGAGCCTATACGACTGCCTCGAATGCCAAGACTGTAGGGAAGGGAATGTTTGGTATGATATGGATGGCTACTGTCAAAAATGGAAGTACTGTTGTGAGTTGGTAAGTTTGGTGTGGACTGAAGTGCTGAGGTGGCTATTGGAGAGGGACAGGTCAACATCCAAATATGTGGCTTGGGGGTGGGAGTAGGTCCATGTGAAATACAGCGACTCAATGAATTTCACATGGACCATGGAAGGAATTGTTAAAGACCGTAAAACATAAATATCTTCACATATCATTTGGGATTACATTCTGCTGGATGGTACACATTGTGTGGAGTGTAGAAAAAGGTTTTAAAATTCTTCATTTGCCAGAGAGGTAAGGGAATGAGCTAAAAAAAAAATAATTAGATTCACACTTTTCTTAAGTATGATGGGATAGTATGGGACTCACATTGAATGTATTAATTATACGAGATGGAGTGGATACACATGAGGGCAGCTGGATTTGTTTGCAGAAATTACCATAGAACAAAATCATCATTTCTATGGTAAAGAAGATGGTTTGGGGGTCATTGGGAAACAGGAGGCTCTTGAAAAGAATGCTGGAGGTGCTTATGGTATACATTTTAAATAATAATAAGAACAATGATTATAACTGTAACAGTTATTATTGTATGAAGTTTATAATGACACATTTATTTCAGATTTATTATCTTTCATTTTGATAATTTTATGGGTTTTATTAAATTTTTATACTGCTCTTAAAGTAATTTTTATTTCTACTTCAATAATGACAGTAATTTTGTATTTTTGAACTTCTGAAATTTACTAAATATATATGAAGCTCTGGTGGTTTGTTCCACCATTTTTATTATTTGCTGAAAATCATCTTAATTCTGCTTAAATGTATAAGCTGTATAGCCTTTAAGATGTTGCTGAATGATTATATTATCAACAACACCAACAATGTTACCTTAGCTGGATGAAGGATTGTTATTAAAATCAGTTTATGAAGGTCACTAAGTTTAGTTTCCCAAGGATCTGGAAGCTGTATACATAGTGGTTGTGGACTATTTTGATAGGACATCCACTCCTCTTCATTCATTTTTATGCTTTCACAGAGCCCTGCAATAAAAAAGTATAGCTTCATAGACTCTCATCTGTGTGTGATTATATAGGCTGACTAATCTCAAGAAATTCCACAAATATCAACCTCCTGATTCTTTTAACCACATTCATGAATCCTTCACCTACAACAGAGTATATTGTAAATTATGGAATATTCATCCAGTTACAACAAAAATTTTACATTCCTTCCTCTGGTTATTTGTCCATCCCTGGGGATTTCACATACATCATGATAGAACTGACACCAGATATACACCATGTGTCAGGTAACCTGAACATTTTGTAACTGCATGACAAAATTTGTTCTCAGAACCACAAGTAAAATGGAATAGTATAGTATATCATTTTTAAAGTCAGTTACTAAGTTAATTCAAGTTAGAAATCAGATTTTTACAGTTTTGAGATACTATATTCTGTTGCATGAGTCAGATAGCATTCGCATGGACTGATATTTCAAAAATTCATAGTAAATCGAGGAGGGCAGTTAGAGACTCCAGATTTACATAATAGTCATTTTTGAATACATAGAATTGTTTAAAGCTACTTTCAGATCGATAACTTTAATAACTTCTGAAATATGAATTAGTTAGATTCTGGTTTTGGATTACGAATCTCATTTCACCTTTTGATAATAGTAAACATGTTTTACATGATAGTAAATGAAAGAACAGATAAGTAGGAGTAAAATGCAAGATGTTTCAGATTCATAATTGCAGAACAATAAATGTTATTAACAGGTTTTTTGGTATAGCAGTTTTTTTATGGTTAAACTATTGAACGCACAAATTTTTTTTGTAAGGATAAGAATTAACGCTTTTAACAAGATCTAGCTATTCTCGAAATTTCAGAGTGATAGAATTATTTTAGCCATCAAGGTAAAATGTTTGATACAAGCTTACAGGCATGAGATTTGATATCTGATAAGTTTTCCAGTTTATTCTCGTGAGAAACACGGAAGTCTGGAGTCCCCATGGTCCGTTCCTATAAATATTAGTCCAGAATTTTCCTTGTCCTCACTCCGTTGCCCAATGCTCCCACAGTTGGCATAACCACTTTCTGTGGTGAGTTATTTTTGGCAAGATGTAGACTCGCTCAGTTTTAAAGTTTCAGTTAGAATATTACTATGCATTTTTGAAGCAGTACTTTTCGCCATGCGGTGCGTCGGTATAACCTAAGTGTTGGTCGGCGGCAAACAAGTTGAACTTTAGAAGCATGTGATAAACTTTTATGTGGTTTCATGTGTTAATTGGTTAGATTTAGAACAATGGGGTTTAGTCTGGCTCGAACTGGTTAATCAAGTTTGCAACTTTATATTTGGAAAATTTGTCTGATGCCAGTTCAGGTTTTGACTTTGCTAAAGTTTGAAGAATATAATAATTTTTACCAGCAATACACATGTGAAAATTATTATGTATATCCTTTCCTTAGTCTGAGTTTGTTTTAAAGCTAAGTGGCAACCAATTTAACATAACAAAGCCAGAGCTGGACATTATCGACGGTTATCCACGGCCATAGCTACGACTGAGAAAAAACCACACTTTGACACCACGACGCCCACCCTTGATGTTGCCTCCAAGGGCAGCCGCCGCCAACAACGCCGCAACCCACTGACACATGACGCTTCAGACAGCTTTGCCACCTGCTCGACCCAACATGCCTTCACAGTTACAAGGGTTCCGACATAGCAGCACTTGCTACACACAATGCAGTACACTGAATCCACTTCACTTCAACAGCTGTTTCAAGGACATAGCTAATTGCTACTACTGCTACATACCTGATGCAACCATCTCTTCAACCAGCTCACTTTAAGATAATTATAGCTGGCAATGCTTTTCATCATGCTGTGTGTATTTCTAAGTGAACTTTAATGTGCTAAGCGTTTACACTTTTTCGAATTCTAATTTCAGTGAGGAACTTTAACATGTTTAACTCACAATCATGAGATAATATATCGCAGCAAACACATTTGTTTATGTGACAATTAAGTTTTTCCCAGCGTATGGTAGACAGGAATTCTTCACGGGTCTTCTGCTGGATAAGTTATTTTAAACACGTCGTTTCGGCAGTCACCTCCGCTGCCTTCATCTGGTGAGCTGTCATCGCGAAGTAGCTGCCGCGACGGTTCGGCACCGAATGTGTGCGCCTCGTGGTACTGGCTCCTTATATACCCTGCGGCCGTCGGCCCGCTAGCTGGAGTGGCTGCCTGCTGCGCTGCCATTGGTCGGTGCATCAACCGGGCTCCGCCCTGGACTGCTGTGTCCCGGCTCTCTTCTGGAACGAATGTAATTCTGCTGCTGCTTCAGGTCATGGAGGATTGGTTTCCAAGCTTCACTCAAGAAGAGACCGCCATCCGTGTTGATGTTGTTGGTGCTAAGGCGAATTTCCAGCGATTCTCTAATTACGGAATACTTACTGAAGTATTGGCTCAGACGCAGTTTTTCTGGGAGGTGACTGCCGAAACGTCGTGTTTAAAAGAACTTATCCGGCAGAAGACCCGTGAAGACATTTGTTTATGTTTTGTAATTCATTCAAAGAGTCTGTGTTCATTTTGTGCTGCATCAGTAATAATTTTCATACTTCGAAGAGTTCATATGTGAGATCTACAGCCAAGACTCTTAACTTTTCTAAAACTTTTTCTTTTTCTTTCTCGGTAGCAGGCAGATTTGAAACTAAAACGGAGCTGTTGTGAGCAAGTATTAGCACTGACATCACATATTGTGGCTGGATTTCTGAAGAAATTAAAGACTTTAGTTGCCTTTGTTGATCTAATAGTGTCATATGTTACAGTTTTCCTGGATGGACTGCTACTTAAATTAAAAAAAAAAAAAAAAAAATGTACCCTGCAAGAAACTAACATCACTCCTGAAGAATATGCTGACCAACCAATATTTTAAGGCCACCTTTGGGCATAAGACAAGTAAGTCATTTACAATAAAAAGTGGATTAACTCAAGGTTCACTACTAGCTCAATTGCTCTTCAACTTGTACACCAGTAACACACCTGAAACAACAGGCAATAAATTCTGCTATGCTGATGACTAAGCTATCGCTGTCCAAACTGCCACATTAGAGGAAGGTGAAAGCATTCTAACGACTTAGAAACCTTGAATACATATTATAGGAAGTGAAGACTTTGTCAAAACCCTATGAAAACAGAAGTATGTGCATTCCACTTGAGCAATAGAATAGCACACCAGCAGTTCAAAGTGAACTTTTGACATAAGAGAGTGAAATATAATTTCTATCCTAAATATCTTGGTACCACCTTAGACCGTTCCTTAACATTCAAAAAACACCTGGAAAACACAAGTCAGAAACTTAAAACACAAAACGACATCATGAAGAAGCAAGCTGGTACTTCATTGGGAGGTAATGTGGACACACTACGACCAATCACTCTCACCATGGTTTACTCTGTCGCTGAGTACTGTGCTCCAGTGTGGCAGCATAGTGCTCACAGTAGAAAAATCAATATCTATCTGAATGAGTGTATGAGAGTAATAACTGGCACCCTAAAATCCACCCCAGTCCCCTGGTTACACCTAAACAGCAAAATACCACCTCCAGAGGTAAGACACCAAGAAGCAACGGCATGTGAGTGGATAAAACTATACCTTCCTGACCATCCTCAGGATCTCCCAATCCAGAAGGTTCTAAATGACTTACCCGCTACTCATCTTAAATCCAGAAATCCAGCATGGCAAGATGTATTTGACTTTGATATTAAGGAAAAATGGCTACAAAGCTGGAACTCCTCATCTGTGAAACATCCAGATATTAAAGATCCCACAACTGGACTTCCAGAATTCCACCTAAATGGAGACCAGTGGGTCAAACTAAACTGACTAAGAACAGGCCATGCGAAATATAATGCCATGAAGTGGGGTCTACAGGACTCTCCTGCATGTGACTGTGGTGCTCCTTCCCAGAGTGTGGAGCATATCATCAAAGAATGCCCTCTAAGGCAGTATGATGGACCGTTTGAAGATGTTTTTGGAGCTACAGCTTCCTTCATAGAATGGCTGGAAGAACTGGATATCAATTTGTGAACAAAACCAACGTTCTTATCATTGTATATATTTATATGTATTATATTAGTTGCATTGTCATACAACAAATAAATAAATAATAAATCAATTTAACATAGCAGAGCCAAAGCTGAACAATATCCACTGTTATCCATGGTCATATAATCTTCACCTCATTCAGAAAACATGCTGTATTACACCAATTACTGTGGTATTCATATCTGGTGGTTCCCGAATCTTCCCCTCTCTCGCACACACCCACCTCATTAGCACCTCTAGTTACAAACAACTGCCAAATTTAATTTTCATGACTGTCTTAGGTTCAGGCCCCAGCATGTTGTTTGTACTCTAATGTGACTAATTGGTCAAATTAAATATTGCATATCTGTGCACCAGGGCCGGATTAAGACAGCGCGGGGCCCGTAGCAAATGTGAACAAGAGGCCCTTGGTTTTCGCCATCAAGGGGAGAATTGTAGAACTAAAAAAAAAAAAATAATAATGGTCACCCATCTAGCCTGACGGGGAGGCTCCAGAGACTCCTAGGCGCGGGTCCCTCTCTAAGAGGCATGAGGCCAGGGCCGGCGTTAGGGGGGGTTAAGCGGGGCAAAAGTACCCGGGGCCCGGGCCACCAAAGGGGGGCCCGCCGGCCTGGATGCCTAAATAAATAAAAATCAAACACAAATTTTAAAATCTGCACCAATAATTTTGAACATTTTTTATTAAAATTTTCTGAATTTATATATATAAGTGTAAGGGGGCATCCATAAATTACCTGAGGTGAAATAGGGGGGGGAGGGTCCGGCGAAAAATCACCAAAGGGGGGGAGGTCTTCGGAAATCTCACGTGAGGTTTTGGAGGGGGGTCCGGAAAAACACCTTAAGTAATTTATGAATGCCCCCTAAAGTAAAAATATTTTCGGGGGGGGGGGGGGCCTAAGATCGCTTACCCGGGGCCCGAGAAGCCTAGCGCCGGCCCTACATGAGGCCTCCCAGAAGGCGCGAGGCCCGTAGCATTTGCTAACACCTGCTACGTGGTTAATCCGGTACTGCTGTGCACATCTTGTCTTTTGTGCCACTGCTTAGATTCAACTTTTGTTAGTGATTGGTTTACTTTCACTACTGTTTAAAAATGTATTTTCTGCTGTTAAAAGCTCTTTGCAATAATATCCTCATAAATGCTGATATTATACGCAGATTCATTGTTTCCAAAAGAAACTGGAAGCATTTGTCATATGCACTCGAATAACATCTTTCTTTGCAGGAAAAGTTATTTATTTTTATTTGAAATATTCACATTTAATGCTATTAAAAAGACTTTCTGTGGTCTATAATTTTTTTAAATTGAATACATAATACACTAATCATTTTAAAAATTGCTAATATAAAATGTCTGGCACTCTGCCTTTCTGATTACAGTTTTTACTATTTCAGTGTTTTCTGATGGATGAAGGAATAGCCATTGATGATGATACCTGGAATTTATCCAAATGTGAATCTGACAGTTTTTAAGCTGGTTTCTAAATTATTTATATCCTTCTTGACTTTGAATCATGGAGGTCAGGAGAAGCTAAGTGTTATATGGATGGGAGTGAAACTGGAGTGATACACAAACCATAAGTACCTGGAAAACAAATGCGCTGAATCCTGTCACTGCCAAGAACCAGGAAAATCAGTTTGCAAAATAATATCATTTTGCAAGCTGACCTTGTCTACATGGGGAGCAAATCCACAACAGCTTTGTTCACATTTTTTGCTGCAAGTTATTATACAGAGAAAGTGTGGCAGCTATGTGCCCACACAAAGCATGTAGATGTAGTTCTCAAAGAATCTGCTAAAATTATAATTGTTTGTTAAGACCAAAACCCATTTGAAAAATCTTATCCATGCCTGGTGTAATCTGGCCAAACATTGGATGGAGAGTTAGTGTTGTAAAGCCACGAAAGAAGCATCATGTGTACAACTGTCATATCATTGCTCCTTAACTGAAATCTAGAAATAGCCTCATTCAAAAGAACAGTTCCCCAGAAGAACAAAACTGAAAACTGATTGCAGATTACCTAGAAATGTGCAATATAATGGATCAATACTAATTTTAATCTTGTTGAGGAAATGAAAATTATTACATGTTAAAATACAGCATTTGAAATGGATTAAACTTTTAATTTTCTGGGTTAAAAAAAAAAAAAATAAGAAAGAGAAGTAATTTGGTGAAGTGGAGATATAGTAATGAAAATAGATGTGACTGAGGAGAATTCCCAATTTATGACCATCTGCTCTGTTGTTTTAACTTGGAAGCATCTAGCATGAACGAAAATATATTTTGTGTTTTTCACAGCCTCCACAATGTTTCCAATTAATTTTCAATATTTACGCTGCATCCAATCAGTCCCCCTCTAGTAGACTCAGTAGGTGGCTAAACTGCTGAGAAATATCATAGCCAATGACTGAAATATCAGGAGAAAAGGGGATTGATTAGATGCTATATAAATTTTACAAATTGATTGACTACATATATAAGGCTGTTAAAATCACTGAATGCTGGCTGAGAAAAATTAAACTGATATTTCCTTAGACATAGAAAGTAACGAACCTATTACAGATTTAGGATGTTCCATAATTTAAAATTTTACAAATACATATTTCTCATATAAATTAGTACTCGACACACAGAGAACAGTTTATATCATTCACAGGCAGATGACAACATTAACCTCAGACTGCCAAGATTTTGATCATTCTTTTTTTCAGAACCTTTGACAACCATCTATATTTTAAAAGTATTCTGCCTGGAAGAGGTATCTACCAGAAGTTAAAATTCAATATAAGTTGAACCTACTGACGATTGGACAGATCTACCAATGTGAATGAACAAAAACAAGACACCTAGTGGGACTCTTCCTAATTTGTAAAATGGAAGAATCAAAATAAAGAAAGAAAAGTTCGATGATCTTCAAGATCTGAAATCTGTTTTAGAATGTAAATTCCACACATTATAAGCCAACATTCCCATTATTTGAGGTTATTTGTTGAAGTGTTAAATCAGGAGCTCTTGACAGTAGCATAATAAAAACTATTATAAGAAGTTCTTTTTCTTTAACATACCTGGTAATTAATTATCACTTTTATAATATCAATATAAGAAAATTTTGTATTTCTGATATATTTTGCCATATAACATCTTGACTCCACAAATAAATCCAATTTCTGTAAAATGTGGAAAAATTCTACTTCCATAACATGAATGAATATTAAAAATTACTTGTAATTAAAAAACATGTGATGGGAACCCTAATTGAAATAAAAATCAGTTTTTTTGTATAACGGTTTGCTAATTAGTACAATGAAATGCTTTCTTACAATGAGTATTCATATTGAGAACACAAATTAAATTTTTCAACTTGCTACTCAATTTTGAATAATATACTTTTGCTTTCTTTTCCAGATTGACCAATTGTTGGGATCAAAAAATTATGTGTTGTCAAACTAATGTTTTGTTTCACTGCTTTGTTCATTACTTATCAACTGTGTTGTGGTGGAGGACCCATAAAAAACAGTTGTCATAGCAACTAAGGAATTAATGCCATTGTCATATGTTACATTTTATGTTCGAAAATACTTTCTTCAACTGCTGTTGGATTTGACTTCGAACAATAAAATTAAAATACCAGCATTAAGTATGTTGGGGGAAAAATGCGTTACCATTGCACCTATAGCAAAATTTCTACATGTCTGCCAAATAATGCAGAACCCATCATGATTCAGTTTTTCTCATGTCCAGGTGTTCCTTCAGAATGTGAGGCACAGTTGTATGTTCCAATCCTGTCTCATGAGCCAGATCACGAATCATATGGCACTGGTCACTGCCTAGTAACATGGTAAGAGCATGCTCTTCTTTTTCCCTCACACTAGGATGACCTGGTAAGTGCATGTCTGCCATATTTTGGGGTCTCTTATTTGTGTCTGAGTTCAGTTCACATTCACTTATTTATCCCAGGAGGGTATATCAGTTACTCGTCCATACTAGTTTTGAGTGTCCACTCATTCACAGTAAGAAATAATTCATATTATCCAATTTTTTACTTGTAAGCTGTCAACTTTTTTAAATAACATTTTTTCTTGCAGATGAACATTAAATCAACAAAATGCATAACACCATATATCTCTTTGTACAATTGGTTCCGTCCTGTTATATTTATGGGTCCTAGTGTTATAATTGTATGTGTTATCATTGGTACTGATGTGTGATGGATTTTATAATATTAAAGACAATATTGTAGATACACTGATGAGCCAAAACATTATGACACTTGCTCACCAAGAGATTGAATGCTATCTGGTGACATTGCAGGTATGTCATTCAGTGAAGAAAGTACATACAAAGAGCAAAGACGTACAGGGAGTCATTCTAATTACAATATCTGTGGTTAATGTGAAAATACCTTATATAATTGTCTTTGAAAAAGAGCAGATTCTTATAGCCTTTTGCTTGAGAACAAGTATCTCAGAAAAAGTGAGTCTGGATGGCTGTCTGTGTGCTAATGTAATGAGCTTCAATGGAAAGTGGTTGAAGGATGGTGAAACTGCGAGTTGGCGACAAGGTGGTGGACATCCATGCCTCATCATAGGCTTTCCTGCTCTATAATGCAGGATTGGAGGAAATCTGTGCAGATCTGATGCTAGAGTACAATGCTGGTGCAAGCACAAGTGTTTTGGAGTATAGCGTTCAGTGCACATTGTTGAACATGGGGCTCAACATGAAATGACACCTACCTGTTCCGATGTTGATCCACCAATATTATCAATTATGATTGCACTATGCATGAGATAATTGAGAGTGAATCAATGGAAACATGGTCAAATAAATAACATTTCCTACTACACTAGATCATTGGTCATATCCAGATATGCCATCTTCCAGGTAAACAGCTGCTTGAATCATGCACCATGCCATGAGTGCAGAACAGTGGGGGCAGTATTATGTTATGAGGGACATTTTACCTGGACTTCCATGAGGCCTATATTTGTGACCAAAGGCACTGTGATCACTGTGGCCTAAATGAAAATTATTTCTCACCTCCTGTATCCCTTTATGCTTCATGTCTTCCATAATGGCAATGACACCTTCCAGCAGGATTACTGGTCATGTCAAAAGACTAAAGTAGTTTGAAGTGCATGATACTGAATTCACAATGATGTCACGGCCACCAAATTGCATGATCTCAAGCCAATATAACATATCTGGGATGCTATCTGGCACCAGCTCTGCAGCCACAAACCACAAACCACAAATCACAAGCCCATAATTTTAGGGAATTCCGTTACTTTTGTACAGACATCTGGTGACAGATAACTCCAGAAACCAGTCAAGGACTTATCAAATATATGCCATGCCAAGTGACTACTGTATTGCGTTACAAAGATGGACCAATATGCAATTAAGCAGGTGGTCATAATGTTTTGGCTAATGAGTATATGATGTGCTAGAATCATAAGCATACCTCCACCTTTAAAAAAGATTTTAAATGATTCACATATTCTTATTAAATAATACATAGAACATATTTTTATGAACTAAAATCATTTTGTCCGTGTAAGAGACTCCCCTGGAGGTGATTCCATAACTGACTATGAAATAAAACTTTGTAAAATAAATCCTTTTGTAACCACATCACTCTCTGAGAGATTTATGACTACAGAATTATATGGGGGAGTGTAAAAGTTTTTGGCACAAAGGATTCATCTAAGAAGTAGTGATGGTGATGGATCTGCTGCCATTCGAGGTCGCAGCTGGTTTTGATGGCGGTTTTCTAATCTGTGTGGGTTTTGTACTGAGATGATGAGCTCTCTGTGCATTTCCACTACTGTTGCTGGCATCCATTTGGCATTTCCCCCATAGGAGCATGCACATAGTGCACTTCCAGGCATGTAGCGGTGGGAGGGCCTGGATCAGGGCTCTGCCGCTGATTCAAACAACAAATGGTGAAAGAGGTGCAGTCAGCTACGACATCTTCTGCCCTCACTCTCTTTTTGAGCACTTATCAGACCACACCAATCAATGGTCGTAGCCCAGCAGAACTACTCCATGGTCGACAACCATGGACGCTGCTGCACCTCTTTGACCATTTGTTGTTTGAATGTCCTGACCAGGTGTTTTGCTTTGCTATTTGAGGCGGGATGGAATGGAGGACTAAAGATGTGTTTGATGCCATTGGCCACACAGAATTCCTTGAAGCACTTTCCGAATTTTTACTTATGGATTGAAGCTCTTTATAGAAGTGAAACTATAACTCTGGTAAGCCCTACAAGTAGAAACACTATGACAGTTAAAAGTTTTTTTTTTGTGCCATATATGGATATTGAAAACTAAATATAATAATAGAGATGTGATTATAAAGTATAAAGTAAAGTTCATCTGGAAATATCAGGTGAATAAATGAGTTTGTGGAACAGCTCTGCAAAAAGAATAGATAAATTGGTGAGTAATATAATATTTCATGGCATTATGTATTATGATGAGAAAGTGCAGAAGGAAAATTTATCAAAGGATAGAAATAAGTGAAGGATTGCAATTAGCCACTCTAAAAATGAAAGGAAAATAGGTGAAACTGCATTAGAAATTAATTTCATATGACAAAGCCTAAGAAAAATGGAAACAGAAATTAAATCAACTGAAATCAAGATCCTGTTTATGGTTCTCACTTCTGTTACTTGTACCACATCTAATTCTCCTGCCAACAGCCATCCAAGTCTCATCGTTACTATACACCTTATATGCTCTAAGAACTGCTTTTGCCTGTCTCTTATCTTCCAGTGACTGTTACTATACACCTTATATGCTCTAAGAACTGCTTTTGCCTGTCTCTTATCTTCCAGTGACTCACAATTCAGTTCATATATCATATCAGTTACCTATTGTGTTTTGTGTTTATTCCACAAACATTTCTAGTGGCCCACCTCAAATACCTGTATTTGATACCCAAAACACGGGTACCATTGTGTACTGCTATATTCAAGCAATGGTCTGACCTAGGATTTGTGACAGTATACATATATACGGTGGTCGCTGTTGTGAGATCCCACTCACAAAATCATTGTTATAAAAGTTGTAAATAAAATAGGTTAAACAGACTTCACAGCATAAGTAGTGTGTTTAGACATTTGGGTAATTTTAAGTTTGTTTAATAATTTAATTGTTTGTGGTTGGTACAACTGTTTTTGTTGGCGGAGTGGGAGTGGAGTTGTTAAGATGGCGAGAGAGGACTAAGAAAGAATGTATGGATAGGAGTGTGTTGGCAGTGTATTGTAGCAGCGAGTGTTTGAAGTATAAAATAAAGTTTGGCAAATGAATGAGTGTAATGATTGAATTATTTAATGATAATACCCGTTGCACTAAAATGTATAACTTGTAAAGTGATTTGTTGCCTAGTAGTAATCACACGCTAAGAGATATTGCTACCGCAAAAACCAACAGTAGGGCCATATGTTGCATGTAGCGGGATATCTACTTACTGCTGATTAGAATTCAAAATTAGCAAATTTTTTGCAAATTGGCAACCCTTAAGCCAGGATTAGGCAATGTGTCACATTGCTTACGAGCTGGAATAATTTCATCGGAAGCAGACGACGTGAAGAAAACAACGACAACTGGTAGCAGGTATTTTGAAGAAAGAAGAAATAAAGGCACAGTTTTGGGCAAGTACAAAAGACAATTTATTTTGCTTGGAAGAATTTCAACGTAATCCAAGTCGGAGTAATTACATAAAAAACTAAATTAACATGGTAGCCTTGTGGAACAATGTTGGTTATTTGGTTGATAAATTAAATGGTAAAAATATTAGCAAATGAACGATTGAATTAAGCAGAACTGTTTGGAAACAAGTATAAAGTAACGGAGAACTGCTTGTAAGAATTGAAAGTTTAAAATTTGTAAAATTATCGTAAGAATAATTTTGGTACGGAAACTGTTTAAGCTAAATTTACATGCTATGAAAATCTTGGTTAAAGTAATAAAGAAAATAATTAAATACAGTGGGGAAGGTTTTTTTTTTCCTTTTAATTAAGTAAACAAATATAAAGCAATGTTTGTATATGCATGTATACCAGCCATTGTAATTTTCGATGTTATAACATGGTGTTGGTATTGTGTGTTGTTAAATTTATTTTACAGGAGTGCAGCTGTTTTTTTGGCACAGTAAGTAATTCTGGAAAGGGTTTCTGTACCTGTTTGAAATTCTTGCTTTGTTGTAAAACGGCGTTGTGTAATTGTGAAGAGATTTTGTATGTGTAATATTGTCGTGTGATTTGGCTGAATATTGTTATAGCAGACTTATCCTGTGTTACTGTGTTTTGTGTAAATTTGTAATTAACATGGAGACAACTAGTGAGGAATTAGTCAACTGCGATGCTGAATTAAATATTAAAGAGGGGGATAGTAATAATGCTACTTTCGACAATGAAGTTTCCGGTTTCAGCGAGCGCTCAACTGTAAGGGAGGGAAATTAAATTAGCGTACATAGTGTAACAGAAACTAGTAGCGCTGATATCTCTGACCGCGTGGGGGGAAGCGGATTTGAACTGTTGACCATGTAGCGGTACCACTCTGTGTTTGAAAGTAGCGCCGGTTTGTGACGTCATCGGCACCATGTCCGTGGCCACGGAAGGGTGAGCCCCAGGGGCCGCATGGTGGGTGCTGTGGTAGGTACAAGGTGGGCAGTCGGCCGCAGGAAGTGGAGAAGTGTGGTTGGTGTTAAGTTGAAAGTTGTAAACGTGTGAATGTGCGTAAAAGGTGTACAAATAGCCGTTCTACTTTAACTGGATCTGCAACTTTGGAGTGAGAAGTCCGATAAGTTTATAACATTGGTGGTGTTGGAAAAATTGAAGGCAATTAATTAAAATTAGTTTTGTGAAATAACTGTTTATTCATTCAGTAGTCCTTAAATGTTCTCAGTTGGAAACTGAGTGGCGGCCGGTCAAGAGAATCTGTATCTTAAGGAACTTGCAGTAAGAGTTTAAACTTGCACATTATATTTCAGTGTGCTAGATTGAAAGTAAAACATTCTGGTAGCTGATGTGGGTGGACAACCCGCGAAACCGCAACATGGCGACCGTGACAGGACTAGAGAGTTTGGTGGTTTTATGGGGGGGAAATGTAATCCTTCAACGGCTTTTTGTGTATTTGATGTTAGTGGTAAGGAATGATCCGTTGGGAACCAAAGTGTATTTGGATGTTCATGATTTATAGTTGTTTGTTACTGTGGTGTATTTTGATGTTCATGATGTTTTATATTTGTTTGTTGCTTTTAATGTTGTATTTCAGGTTCGCAGTAAGGAAATATTCATGTTCAACTAATTTATATCTTAATGTCCATGAAATTTTATAATGGTTGTCTTTTAATTACATTTTAGTAGAAAGAAAACTGTTTTGGAACCAATGTGTATTTTGACACTTATTGTTTTGATACGTTTGTATATTGCTCCAACACCAACCAATTCAAAAAAAATATAGCAGTTTATGGTTAATGTGATATTTTTAAGTATTGCTACATCAATTTGTGGAGTTTTGTATGTATTTTGTGTGAATGAGGTGTGGAAATTGTAAAATAGGAGGAAGGGGACTTAATTTGAATTTACCCTTGCCATTGCTAATTGGAAATTCACAATAACAAGGATAAACTAAGGGGGGTTGTAGCGGTACCACTCTGTGTTTGAAAGTAGTCCCGGTTTGTGACGTCATTGGCACCGTGTCCGTGGCCACGGAAGGGCGAGCCCCAGGGGCCGCATGGTGGGTGCTGTGGTAGGTACAAGGTGGGCAGTCAGTCGCAGGACGTGGAGAAGTGTGGTTGGTGTTAAGTTGAAAGTTGTAAATGTGTGAATGTGCGTAAAAGGTGTACAAATAGCCGTTCTACTTTAACTGGATCTGCAACTTTGGAGTGAGAAGTCCGATAAGTTGATAACATTGGTGGTGTTGGAAAAATTGAAGGCAATTAATTAAAATTAGTTTTGTGAAATAACTGTTTATTCATTCAGTAGTCTTTAAATGTTCTCAGTTGGAAACTGAGTGGCGGCCGGTCAAGAGAATCTGTATCTTAAGAAGGAACTTGCAGTAAGAGTTTAAACTTGCACATTATATTTCAGTGTGCGAGATTGAAAGTAAAACATTCTGGTAGCTGATGTGGGTGGACGACCCGCGAAACCGCAACAACCAGCGGTGATATTAGTGTAGATATTAGAAGTAGTAATATCAGTGATACTGAGTCAGAGAATTTCATGACAAATGTTACGTCTACACCAGTACTAGTCAATCAAGTTAATATTCGAGAAAAAGAGAGAGGTAATGAACAATTGATGCTCAGAGACAGAAAGGTGGTGAAATATCAATGTTAATTTCCTTAATGGAGTGTATGAGGGAGGAATTAAAATGAACAGCAGAAAATAAGGAAAGAAAAATTGAATTAAGTCGAGAACAGCAGAAAATATGGCAAGAAAAAATGAATTAAGTCAGAAAGCAGCAGAAAAAATGGAAGAAAAAATTACAGAAGAAGTGTGAATGATAAAGCAGGATATGTTGTTGAAAATGGATGAGTGTATTCGGCAATCAGATGACAGGTGTGACAAGAAGATAGAAAATATTAGGCAACTATTAAAAGAGGAAATTGACACAAGAATGGAAAAGGAAATAACGATGGTGTATGATTATGTGGAAAAGCATGTGGAGACTAGTAAAAAGAATGTATAATGTTTAGTGCAACAGAAAGTTGAGGAGGAAGTGAAGAAAAGTAGTTATATAATACAAGAAGAGCAAATGGCCATGCAGGAAGAAAATAAAATAATCTATGAAAATCAGAGGGAATGTGCTAAAGGGATTGAAGAGTTGAAAGAGAAGGCAGAAACTAATTCCAAATGAATTTCTCGATTAGGAGAGAGACTAATGGTTATGGACAAGGAGGCAAAAGGAGTGACATGAAAGATGGCGGAAGTAGCTAACCAGGTCGACGTAGTTAAAGAAGATGTGAGAGAAGAGATATTACAATTAACTCAAAGAGTCGAAGAAGCAGAATGGGGAGGTGTGACTACTGTGGGAAGCGGTAACATCATTACGAATCGTTTTAAGTTGCCAGAAGTAAAATTTGAGCCCGAAAGAGGGGTGCATCCTGTAGAATTTGTTAGAGTTTATAAGAATGGTTTGCCTTATGAATGGTCTGATGTGGACAAAATAAGATATATTAAGAACATGTTATGAGGGGATGCCTTTGCATGGAGTTGCGAGAGTGCCGAGGAGTGTAACAACTATGAAGAATTTTTGAGATTATTTTTGAGCAAGTATTGGTCACAGCGGAAGCAAAGAAGATTAAGAAGGGATTTTTGGAATTGTCAATATTATAGTAGGCGTGATGGTAGTATGAAATACTTTTGTGAAACAGTTATGAAGGAATTGCATTATCTGGACCAAGAAATAGATGATGATGAAAAAATAGAAGTGTTATTGCAAAAGTTGCCCAGACCTGTTCAAGAGAAGCTTATAATAAATCAATGGAATAGTGTAGAAGAATTTCTCGAAGCAGTTGAAAGATTAGATCGTTGGAGTAGTACAAATGAACATGGACCAAAGGCTGATAGGAGGAATGATTTCCGAAATTATAACAGGTCAAACCAAGTGCTGACGCAAGATAATTTTACAAGAGACAGAGGCCGTATGAACGGATATAACCGAGGAGATCAGTTCAACAGGAATTCTGGTGATAATAGGAGAAGATAATGAAGACAGTAGCCATGACAATCAGTGGTCACATCACAACAATGGCCATGCAGTAAGAAGGGAGGAAGTAAGGCATCATGGTCCTGGGCGAATGATGGGAAACTCAGTGCCGCAACTGGGGCGGTCTGAACAGTAGCGGTAGAAGTCAAAACAGGACCGAAGGATCGAGAGAACATAACCAAACTGGATGACGACAATGATAATAGGTGTAGAACTGAAAGTATATGGGAGGAAATAACTGGGTGTGATGTGTAAAATGTGAACAACAAGAATGGAACACATAATCAAGAGAGAACGATAGAAAAAGAGGATGTCCTAGTTTTTGAGGAGGAGGAGCCCCTAAAATGGTGGGAATGTTTTAAGTTGTTGAATCAGGAGGAGCTGCGGAAAACTACGAGGATGTGTAAATATAATTGGCACGGAGAGGAGGTACAAGAATTGGCTAGAACTGACGTGGGAAATCACTATAATCAAGAGAAATATGAGGAAAATATAAGGAAAAACACTGCAGGGAAAGAAATGTTACCACATGAGCTTGTATCAAAGGGGTGAATGAAGATCTGTATGAAACTGCGTCAGTGGATAGTGATAGTACTAATGACAAGGAAGAAGAAAGAAGTGAGAAATTATGCAGCGATAAAGAGTATAGTAGCGAAGAGGAAGAAAATAGTGAAGCAGAAGAAGAAAAAGGAATATTAAACAATGATGAAACAGAAGAAGTGAGATTTTTCTTGGTGAAGAAATACGCCGTTAATGAGGAAGAAGGAAGTGTGATGCCGGAAGGGGCAAATGTTCAAGTTTCAAGAGAAAGTGATATTGATATAAGCTTAGTTGTGGGAAACAGTGAATCCAATGTGGTGAATAATTTGTCTGGTCAAACAGAAGAAGAAATAGATCTAGTAGGAAACAATATCAGATGGAACACAGAAGACGATAGCCAATGTAGTAGCAGAGAATTAGATTTACAACAGTTGTGACTAAAAGATGGAAGTAAGTTAGAATTGTTGAAGTGGTCACAGGAAGAACTTGAAAAAGACTTCCTGCAAGAAGAGTTTTTAAAGGAGGAAGAGGAGGAAGTGAGACATCCGGTGTTTTTGGTGAAGCTCTTTGGAGTGAACAGTGAAGCATTAGCAGATACTAGTAGTGAATTGACAGCCATATCACATAAGTTATATGCTCATATAATGAAAGACAATAAAATTACCGAAATGCCCGTCCACAAAGTACAAGTAATTGGTGCTACTGGAAAGTTAAGCAAACGAGTGAAGATTCAGATATTATTGGAATTGGAAATAGATGGGGTCGCAATGGAACACACTTGCTTGGTAGTACCCGAACTTAGTATCAACTGTATTTTGGGAATGGATTGGCTCAGCAAATTTAAGGCTTTAATTGATTGTTACAAAGGATAAATGGATATGTGGAAAAATGATGGGAATTATAAAATTAAATTTGGTAGCAGATCGGCAACTACAAAGAATGTAGGGAGAGAGATAAGAATACAAGCGGTGTATGAAGTAATGACAGAATCAGAAGATGTAGATGACCTAGAAATGGGAGAAGATGGAAGAGACAGAAGCGTGGTTGGAATTAATGATATAACGGATATTGAAGCATTAAATGGAATAACTGGGGAACAAAAAGAAGATTTAAAAAGAATTTTAATATGATATGATGAAGTATTTTCTGATTGTCCTGGAATAGTGAAGAATTATGAATGTATTTTAAAGATAAAGCCTCACACCCCGTTTTTTGTGAAACCATACCCCATACCATTGGCGAAGAAGAAAACTGTAGAGTAGGAGATCGATAAAATGATTCGTTGGGGCATAATCGAACAGAGTAGCAGCCAGTACAACAATCCCTTGATAATAGTTGGGAAGAAAGATGGATCAGCGAGACTAGTGTTAGACGCCAGGACCTTGAACAAAATTGTGGACAGAGAAACCGATCGGCTAGAAAACCTTGAGGAAATGTTACAGAAATTTTATGGTGTGAAGTATATGACGATTTTGGACTTGACTGCCGGATATTGGCAGATCCAATTAGCACAAGAATCGAGGAAGTACACCGCGTTTTGTTTGGAGGTAGATGTTATCAGTACAGAGTAGTTGCATTTGGACTGAATGTTTCTGTCTCCGTGTTTATAAGAGCTTTGGATCAAGTGTTAGGAGATAGTTTTCTGAGCAAGTTATCCGTTTATGTTGATAACATATTGATCAGCACTCGCACTTGGGAAGAACATTGTGAAATTTTAGAAGAAGTGTTAGCAGCCTTGCAAAGAGAGGGCATGACATTAAAATTGGCTAAGTGTGTTTGTGAAGAAAGGGATAAAATTCTTAGGACATGAAATAGATTCAGCTGGAATATGACCAGATCCAGCGAAAACAAAAGCCATCGCTGAATTTCCAGTTCCAAGTAACAAGAAGGAGTTGAAGTCATTCCTTGGCTTGTGCGGTTTTTACAGGAAATTTGTAGAAGATCAATCGTTCAATGACCCGCACTTAATAGAACTAAGGAAGAAGAATGCAACTTGGTTATGGATGGAGCAGTGTCAGCAAGCCTTCGAGAAGTTAAAGAATGAGTTAAAGAATAGTAAAATATTGTATCATCCGGTTTGAGTCTACCATTTTGCATGGAAACTGATAGTTCTGACTATGGGTTAGGTGATCATTTGTTTCAATTAGTGGAGGTTAACGGGATAGAAGATATCCAAACAATTGCATTTGCTAGCCGAGTGCTCAATAAGCATGAAAGATCATATGGAATAACTGAAAAAGAAGCCTTGGATATTGTGTGGGGATTTGGAAGATTCAAATTCTACCTATGGGGCCATAAAACAATAGTGTTTACGGACCATAAGGCCTTGACATTTTTGCGTGAATACAAACTTATGAACAGCCGTTTGACGCGATGGGTTCTATTTTTGCAACAATTCGATTTTGACATAAAATATATTAAGGGCAGTGACAATAAAGTGTCGGATGTACTATCACGACTGCTGTTGGGCACGAGCCGCATGGATGAGAGTAACAGAACTGGGAAGGAAATTAAAATATTTTACATGAAGGGAGTAATGCATGAAAGAAGTATCAGGGAGATTTGCAAGAATATGAGACGGCGGCAAAATGAAGATGAATGTTTGAAGTGGATAAAGCAAAACCTGGGAGATCCAACAAATACGAAGTTGCCTAAGTATTATAAGGTTTACGATGGAATCCTATTTAGGAGAACAAATGAGTTTTCGGACGATTGGAAGATATGTTGGCAACAAAGTATGCTGACGTAATTATAAACTATGTACACTTATGCAATGGTCACTATGGAGCAGCTAAATGTACTCTCAAGTTAAAGGAAATAGTGCTGTTTGTCAACATGAAGAGGAGAGTGGCACAAAGGATAGCCTGTTGTGATCGTTGTCAAAGGACAAAAATTTCGACAGTGGCTATTAAAGGGTTGATGCAAAGTATATTGCCTGAAAAGGTACTGGAATTGGTAGCAGTGGATTTGTATGGACCCTTACCAAAGTCAAAGGGTGGATTTGCCTTATATTTTTGTAATGTTGGATGTGTTTTCGAAATTTTTAAGTTTTTATGCAATCAGAAGGGCCACTGGCAAAGTATTAGTGGACAGATTGTAAAAGGAGTATTTTAAGAAGGTGGGATACCCTAAGGCGATACTGTCAGGATAATGGGAGCCAATTTACCTCTCGAAAATGGGCACAATGCATGGAAACAAATGGAGTAAAGCACATAAGGATATCGGCGTATCATCCGGCAAGTAACCTAGCAGAAAGTGTTATGAGAGAAATTGGTCGGTTGTTCCGAACGTACTGCAGCAATAAGCCATACTACTTGGGTAGAGTATGTAGCTGATTTTGAAGACGTAATAAACAGCGTGCCCAGTGAAAGCACGGGTTACACGTCATATTTTATAACGTATAACAAGGAAGCTCCTAACTTAGTATGCGAAGTATTGAAATTTCCAGTAAGTTAAGTGAAATCCCAAGAAGATATATTTAATCAGGTAAAGGAAAGAATGAAGAAAAGATCAGAAGATAAGAGAAACAGGCTCAACCAAAGATATAAACCTGTCGAATTTAATTTGGGAGATTTGGTACTGGTGAAGACCCAAGAGTGATCATGCGAATTAAATGCAGAGATTAGGATGTTCTTTGATATTTACCACGGACCATTTAAGATAGAAGGAAAGCCGCATAGGAATGCATACTGGTTAGTGTATCCTAAATCTGGTAGAAAATTTGGGTTAAGAAACATAACAGACTTGAAACTGAACAAGGTCAGAGGAGATAAGTGACCATAATGTGTTCTTGTGAGATCTGGTGATATTGTGTAACATTAACTGATAAAAATACAGACTAAGAGGGACAGTAAGTGATAATTGTTATGGATCCAGTAGTAAAACAGGCCAAAATTGTGGAAAATGTATGTAAAAACAATGATTTGCGAAAAAGGTGGAACTTTATAACAAGCAACCAATTTTGTTAAAATGTGCTTGTTTGTTCTACAGTGGGGTGCATATGTGAGATCCCACTCACAAAATCATTGTTATAAAAATTGTAAATAAAATAGGTTAAACAGACTTCACAGCATAAGTAGTTTGTTTAGACATTTGGGTAATTTTAAGTTTGTTTAATAATTTAATTGTTTGTGGTTGGTACAACTGTTTTTGTTGGCGGAGTGGGAGTGGAGTTGTTAAGATGGTGAGAGAGGACTAAGAAAGGATGTATGGATAGGAGTGTGTTGGCAGTAGTATTGTAGCAGCGAGTGTTTGAAGTATAAAATAAAGTTTGGCAAATGAATGAGTGTAATGATTGAATTATTTGACGATTAATACCCGTTGCACTAAAATGTATAACTTGTAAAGTGGTTTGTTGGCTAGTAGTAATCACACGCTAAGAGATATCGCTACCACAAAAACCAACAGTAGGGCCATATGTTGCAAGTAGCTGGATATCTACTTACTGCTGATTAGAATTCAAAATTAGCAGTAGGGACTTAGCACTGTGCACACATCTGATGCCACCTGGTGTCTCACTTCTGCATGTATAATGCTGTTAGCCAAAATGATATGCTTCTCTTGTGTTTGTTTTTTTCTTTTTGTCATCCTAGCTGCCTTCATCTGTGGTAAGTGTTGGGTCATATTTCCCTATCCTTCCTTAGTTTTATTGCCTTAAAGCATTTTCCTGCCCATTGTTTTATATATATATACTAATCAGGGAATAATAGATTCTAAACAGCAAAAAGGAATTACAAATTGCAATGATGAAATAAACCACCAGATCTTATGATGATGGTTGCATAAAAAAAGCCCGCCTCACAGAACTGATTCTGTGAGGCAGCCAATGTATTTTGTGTTGTTGTCTTTTTGTATGTCTTCATGCCAGCCAACATTCATCCTAAAATAGTAATCGCAGAATTGTTATGCTGAAGGAATTAATTTACCATTGTATACTATGCTATTGGTAACTTTGGTTGCATATATAGATAGGTGCTGATCTCATGCAGGTAACCACACATTCCCAATTACACAAATGACAATTCTAGAGAGTGATTTCTAATTTTGGGTGATTGCCTCACTATACAGTATATAATGCTTTCATAATCACTACATTAGTATGAACTAAATTTCACTGAAAACATGTAAGCTAAGAAAAGTTTTTTTTTTCTTATGGCTATATGCCTCATTGACGTTGAGGTTATTAGAGGCAGGAAAGGACTGGGAGCAAGGAAGGGGAGGAAATTCCACCATGGCTTTTTGAAGGAAGCATACTGGCATTCATTTGAAGTGATTAGAGGAAACCATAGAAAACCCAATTCTGGATGCCCAGATGGGGATTTGAACCCGCATGCTCCCGAATGTGACGTCATAGCATTACCGCTCAGTGAAAAGAAACTATTATATCCAATAGCTATACTTTTAATGAAACAGTAACCAGAAAAAATATTTACAATTGAGATTATTATTATTTTTTAAAAAATAAATAAATAAAAAGCTGTGTTTGTATTGATAGGATTCACACAAAAATTCCAGGTCAAAGTTTGATGGGTTTTAATTTAAAATACAGCACGTGGTCTCATGGGTAAAATAAAGTATGCTTGAAGATTTCATGAGTATGTAGCCAGATCAATTGATGATTGTTCAGTTGTCTAGAGACCCAGAATACTTTCAAATAGGACATGAAAGTGCTGAAAAAAAAAAACACTTTTGGGACAGCATGTACAAGAAAGCCATTGAGATCTGGCAACAGGATAATCTTATCAACAAGGACAATTTGTTCTAACTAAGCCAAGCATGGAACCCAGCACTGAAGTGAACATCAGAGCCAGGGCACCGTGCCTGATGAAGGAGGCATGCAGACTGAAGACTGCTGCTGGACACTTGGGAGTGTGTCATCACCACCAGCGCTACAGGTGCAACACAGTTGGAGTGGAGGAGATTGGACGAAGGGAATAAATATCAACACCTGCGGGTCCAGCACAGCAGTCGCATCTCAGACAGTGCTCCTCACGCCAGTCAACAGACATAACCTGAAGGAGATGGCACGTTACATTGTCAAAAATTCGTTATAATGGGCTGTACATTAATCATAACCTCATCAAAATTCTACCTAAATTTTCTGACCTCATATCAGTATAAAACATATCCTGCTTTTTCTCCACTGGCTGTAAATTAATTGAAACCCCATTGAAATTAAACCAGAATAAGTGTGAATTGTGTTCAACAAAGGATTAGCTGAAACTTATCACTTTATGATGTCACATTAATTGAAATATACACTATTCACTATTTTACCCATGAAACCAAGGACTACATATTAAATGAAAACCCATTAATATAAAATTAGTAGGCAGTATTTGGGTAAATCACATTCAATGGAAATTAATCTTTAATTTCTCAATTTTTCAAACCCTTTATTTTACGTGTGAGACTAACATAGAAGGCATGTCACCAGCCAAGGAAGAACTGCTACAAGACCTATGCAGTCAATATCAGTGCCATAACACGGGTGAAGCAGGCTATGTTTCATTTTGATGTTACATAAAAAACATGAGAAATTTAGGATAATTTTTCACTGAATGTTATTCATGTGAAATACTTATAGCATTTCTATGGAGTTTTGATCAATGTTCAGTTCATGGGAAAGTGGTTAAATAGGGTATGTTTCATTTTGTTGCTGAGAAATTTATCATATTGCAATCAATTTTTTGTTGAATACTGTTTACACCAAGACTACTGATCATATTTTGGCAGGTTTTGATTAATGTACAACCCATGCACCCATAGGCAAAATGCTGTGTGTTTTATTTTGATGTCATGTCGTGAAGATGATAAATTTAAGACAATTTTTAGATAAAACATGGTATATTTAATTTTGATATGTCATCAGAGAGCTGGGGAGTGAAAACAAAAGTGTCCACAAATAAGTTTAATTTAATGGTTAGAAATATTTATTGTGATCTCAGCATACAAGTGGCATTATATTATTTGGTGGAATAAATTTACTCTTTGTCATACAAACTGTTCACGCAAGAACATTTTGCATTCAGTGAGATGCAGGTGCTTGGATTATATTTCTCTAGACCATATTGGTTTAAGAGAGTAGCGTCCACGGTGACAGTCTGCGCGAATGAAGTTGCAAGCAACTGCTAGTTTCAAATATGTACTGACAGTAGCCTATTAGCATGGTAAAGTGTCAGTTAGAAATACTGCTAAGGATTTATTGGATTTTTGCCATGAACAATTAAGTCAGTTATCACCTCCAAATATTGCATAGTAAAATATTGAGTAAATGCAGTAAGTATTTTTGTTTTTGTTTTCAATGTATATTGTTCCTTGTTTAGAGACAAGCTAGTGGAGCATACATTTTTGTCACATAGTCTTTGTGTAAACCTTCACAATGTGAGTTCCATTTTATTATTATTATAGTAAAATATTTCATACTGTGTATTCAGGGATACAGAAAGATATTTATTTAAATTTTTATAATGGTACACTTGTTTTACCTTTTTAATTTACTTCAAAATTTAAAAAATTAATTAATTATAAATGGAAGAAAAATATGTTACCTTGATATGGATCCTTTTATTGATATAGCAGATTCTTCCCCACGTGGCATTGTCCAGCCATTTTTCACATGGATTCGGAACAGAGAGTTTGCTATAATTTGCTTTGAGAAAAACCATTACATCTTCATTTGTGGTTTTGTTGTTTGAACTGAAAATAAATATGAAAACTTACATCTACTCTATATGCTTCAATGCACATTTGTTTACTGTTTCTGCAAAGAAAGAATGAATAAGTTTTCTTTTGTTGCTAAAAACTAACTGCTAAAAATTGCACTAGTTGCCATAAAAATTGTTGTACAAAGCAGGACTTAGCACATATAGTAGGAACAGTAATACAAATAACTTAAAATACTATTAAGATGACTGAATCAACTATCTGGAATGTTTGCAACTACATACCTTTAACACTTTATTTCATGGCTCCTAGCATGGATACATGTGGTGATACTTTTTCACAAGACATAGAGATATCTTATATTACCTTATGTAAGATCATGCTACTGTTGGTGCAACTGATGCTTCTGGTCTTGTTGCCAAACAGGCTAGTCCCATACATGTTCTGTAGGTGTAGTTGTAGGGCCAAGGCAAGATAATGATAGCACAAGGGCAGTCCTGATAAACCCTTGATGTATGTGGCAGGTACTATTCTAGTTGGAAAATTGCAGTTTGTAATGGTTATATGAAACATGAGGCTTCTTGAATGTATTGCTGTGCCATCAATGTTCCCTTTATAATTACCAGAGAAGACTGAGGCTCTTTGGGGATTGCTCCTCACACCTCACACCATGTGCTGCTCAACAACAAAGTTCAAATTGTGAGCTGGCCAGTGCTCTTCCATCCCCTCTGTGGTTGTCAACCAAGTACAGACAAATACTAGAATTGCCTCTAAGGACAATGCATCACTATTCCATAGCCATCAATGTCACCCATTCACAGGGCCGGTTTAAGGGTACCGAAAGAACCGCAATCGCGGGGGGCCCTACCACGATCCCCTTCAAAATTTGTCCTTACTTAACGAACAATTTTCCTGCTAAAATAAATAATCTATAAATTTAGAATGTTAACAAGCTGTGTTCACAATAGATGAGAAGTCCTTCAAAAGATTCAGTTTTGAGAAAGTCGTATCTGATGTAATTAAAACAGGCCTATATGTTTAAAGACGTGTATTGCTCTCAACCTGTTTCAGCAATTTATGTAATTTCGTTCGAATAAACTCATTCATCTTGTAATGTTTCATATAAAAAGTTATTGAATTAAAATGTGTATGCCTGCTCACATGTCTCCAACCCCTAAAACCTATAATTACTAGCAAAGAAAGGCAAGAAAATAAATGACGTATAGTGTATTATAAATATAATAGGTATAAAATTGAATACAAGAACAATCTCATTTGACACAATGAGCAGCAGGGCTTAGCCAGAAATGAAAGTGACAGTAGTCCATATGAGATGCATTGATAAAACACCAAAGACTCAGAAAAGTTGGTCCCATTCACCTAATACTCAATAAACTGCTGGCCCATTTGTACACAGATTTAGAGAAACCTCAGTCCGTCTCTTTAATCGTTGTTTGGGCTCTACACACAGATGTTGTATATATATATATACTCTGCAATTCACAAATATTGTGGGTGGTAAAGGGTGCTAAGCACCAATCTTAATTCTGCGCATTCCAATCCCGAATACATTAAAGCATCAGTACGGCATCTTATTTCTGGAATCTTATCCCTCCGGTCATTGCAACTCAAATAGGTTGGTGGAAGAAGTATCCCACTGTGCTCGTAGGTCATAGATTTCAGCATATTCTCCAATAAATTTAAATGTAAATGACGTCGTCTGTCTTCCAAACTATCCCAGCCCAATCTATGTATCAATTCTGTGACACTTTCGTAAGGGCTGTAACAACCAGTCACGAATCAAGTGGCTCTCCTCTGTACCCTATCCACTGAGTCAATCAGGCGCTTGCAATACGGATCCCAAACTCCACAACAGTAATCCAGATGCAGACGCACTAGTGTTTTATATGCTATTTCCTTTGTATGAGCATTAAAATTCCTGAGAATATGACCTATGAATAGTAATTTAGAATTAGCTTTGCCTACAACGCAAGTTATGTGCAAGTCCCATTTCATGTTGCTTTGTACTATTACCCCCAGATACTTCAGGGAATCAACCATGTCAACAAATGAATTGTTTACTTTGTACTCGTGAGCAAAATGATTCTTTTTGTTACTTATTCGTGTGTTTGTGTATAAAGTCTCGAGAACTATCTAAAGTGTAGGCAAAAGTACTTTTAGAAAAGAAGTAGGGGGCCCCAAAATCAAACTTCGCAGGGGGCCTCGAAATTCCTTAAGCCAGCCCCGCCCATTCATAACAAAACTGAAAACAATGCACTTGTCATAGGACAAAATTTTGTCATCTTGCAGTAGTATTGCTGAAAGCAGGGACTCTAGTAGTACTGCTGCATGTTTCTGGAAGGTGTACACAGACACCATTGGCTAAGTTTGTGTTTCCCAGAGCCTTCCCACCATGTATGTGTTTCTCTCACTTGTGCTAACTGATCTCAACACTATTATACAGAATGTTCAGAAAGGTTCAGGAAGTGGGAAATTAGATTGTAGAATTATCTTGCCTTCCACAGTCCACTGATTTATCCTCTCTCAAACTCTGTATATTGATATACCTGGATTTGGTATGTCAGGAGGCATGATGCCTGCTCATTGATGCACTCTCTCTCAGCACACTGAATATACTGCATACCAATTTGTCCCATGGCCATTTATGTTGCCAGGATTGTAGCACCTGTGATAAAAAATTCTATGCATCTTTTGTGGCCAAACTGAAACCAGTAGAAATATTATGAAATTTCCCAACTATCATGTTACTGTGTATCAACTTTTGTGTCTCTTGGATAATTCAGACAATGTGTCACAATATTTATGATAGTTAGTGTATTAACATTGATATGACCAGTTCAATAATTTAATTGTCTTTTCTATTATATCTCAGTGATTTGCATATTAATTAAATTAATTTTTAAAGATAAGCCTTGAGAGATCACCAGTACAACATGATAATTATGCTGTAGGGGTGGTATCATCTTTATCATATAGTCTTGATAACTATCAAAGGCATCAAAATGTATGCCATAACTGATATATGATCCTAGGCAGCTACTACAGAGGTTGCTATGATGATTCCTCACAATAGCACATGGGCACCTACTGCCATATCCCGTATATCCCTTCCAAACCATTACCTTCCCGGATAGGTGCAATGCATCCTCCGCCACACACTTTTAGCGAATAGCGGAGTAATAGAAATAGCAAAAGTAGTTACCTCTCCATAGTAAGACCCCAGGCAGTTGTAGCTGGGGTCGTTTCCCATCATCTAGTGTTATTGTAAGTTTGGATGAATGTTTTTTTTTTTTTTTTTTTTTTTTTTTTTTTTTTTTTTTTGTAACAGTTTAACGTCCCTTTTTAACAACGTGGTCTTTAGAGACGGGAAAGGATGGGGGCAAGGAATGGGAAGGAATTCGGCCATGGCCTTTTGAAGGAAGCATCCCGGCATTCACCTGGAGTGATTTGGGGAAACCATGGAAAACCCAAATCTGGATGCCCGGGGGATTCGAACCACCGTCCTCCCGAATGCGAGGCCAGAACGCTATCCGTTACACCACCACGCTCGGTGGATGAATGTGATGGTGTGTGTTCAGTATAGAATATTGTGGATGAAAGATTAAAGAAGAAGAGGATGAAGCTGGGATGGGCCATTGAAGTCTATTATTTCAAAAGACAACAGGGTTCCACCAAGTACAACATCCCCCATCTAATGAACAAATCACAATCAACAGTGTCTTATGTCCTCACTCAATAGCCACTATAGGTTAGTTAAGGATTTAACCCAGGACTTATGATGATAATGAATGATGCACCACTACCTCTTCTTTTCCGCAGGGTAAAAATTATTTTCAGCACTGGGAATTGAACCAACTAATTCAGTATTAGACACTGCATATCATCATTGTGCCCCAATAACCTAAACAGATAAGCTGGGTAGTCATAAAGCCATAATAAAAAAAGGGTACTTGTTATAGCAGCATAACAATTTTTTTGAAAAAATTGCAGGAGTTGTTACTTTAAATGTCAGCACATTAATTTTAACAGAATAAAGATAAGAAGAAAATGAATATGGGATAGCTAATTGTCCAATAGAAAATTATTGATTTAAAAGTTAATATATTCTTCACAGCTATTACTTGGTAACAATATTATTCACTATAAGAAATAAATTATTATGGTGCACATTAAAAAAAAAAGGCCTTAAACCTTTTTCACAACTGACCATACAATACATTCCATTACAAACTTTCAAACATTTGATTATGGGAGTATTTATAGTCATGAACAGAAAGAGACTTATATGACCTCATCTCCAGTGAACACATTACTGAGAAACAAAACTGCTCAGTCAGTAATTGTTATCTAGAAGTATTTTCATCAGTAAGTATTATTATGAACACAACACTTCATTGTCACTGAAGAATCAAAAACAATGTCAATATATATATATACTTTTTGCTCAACACATCCAGTGAACATGTCACCTTAATACACTTATTTCATTTAAAAAAATACATTTATTTGTTTTCACTATATGCCACTTTTTAAAGAAATCTGTTCCTTTTGTTATGGGTGTTTATTAAAACCTATTAGAGAGTCTTAATCCAAAGCATTCTAACTCAAAAATAAACAAAGATTGTTGGAAAAAATAAAAATTTCAAACTGAAGGAATATTTCTGCAGGTATTGCTCTTAAAGACAAACATTTTGATGTACGGTCTTCATAGCCTAAATATTTTACCAAGGGAGATGAAACAATTTTAAAATGCTTTCCACTATGTGGTTGGAGGGTGCGAAAATAAAGGAAAAAGGGTTAGATTGGAAAAAATCAATTATTTAAAATAGTTAATCCAAAGTTAACTATCGTAGTATGTACTTAGCATAGGTAGACACATTTTTAGCAAAATTTAAGTCAATAAGTATTCTAAGGAAGTTTTTTTAGTAAGATAAAAAAAAATTGAATTTTGCAAATAAATTATATAACAGGACAAAATTAGGTTAAAAAAAAAGAGAAAAATTCAGAGAACATGTTTACAATAATAATATGGCAGAGAGTTTGAAATTTATTGTAAAAAAGTAAGATTTTCCTATTTGGATTCATACACTTCATTGCAAATTTCATCATCAATAGCCAATGTCAGAGTGACCTCACTAGTGGAAATTAAAATAAGAAAGAAGAGTTTGGGAAGAGTAAATTAGCTATCAGGAAATAGAAAAAAAATTTCTAAGGGATATATGTAAATTTCATTTAAAATTAAAATGTTGTTTACAAGATATTGAATTTTTAGATTGTAGCATGATGTCACATAGGCAAAGAAATCTAAGATTCAATACAAGTTAACCAATAATTACACTAAAAATTTCAAGAGTTAGGATGCCATGACATATATCAAACGAAAGGGAAAATTTTAGAAAACTATCAACATAAAATCCTTTGTGAGGATATTTTATAAGTTAGATGTGAATAACAAAAATGAAGCTTCAAAAATTAATAACATCAATGTGAAGAGATTTTAGGAAAAATATAAAACAACATAAAATAGTCTACAATATAGTATTGTTTCAAAATGATTGGTTTAAAAATAAGGAATAAAAGATTGTGTAACCTTGGTGGAAATAAATTTAAACCCAGGGATATTGAGCTCTGCTCACAGTATGAAGACATGCATAGACTGCAATACTTGTTTTCACGATTTAGTAGGAGCTGCGGGACTTGTAAAAATTTACCAAACATGTAACATGTTGAAAATTAGAATATTTCTGTGTGTGGTGGAATATAGAATCTGGTGTGTGAAGATGACTTTGACTCATCATTTTAAGAGAACTTAGAAAAATTTCCTGAATCGGTTGATTTCATCAAGGGTCTTTTTGAAATTATGCCTTGAGTGGATGTGAATTTGTAATTTTAAAGATGTGTAATCTTTATTAAGGTCTCCAAAATATCCGATGCTCTCTGATATTGTCTGAAGTTTTGAAAGAACACAATGAACAATTATTTCAACAGTGATTTTTATTTTTATATGGAACCTCTAAACCTTTATCTGTTTTTGGAGCATTAAAACAGACTGGCAACTAAATAATGATCTTGCAGATAAGGTATCACATTAAATAAACTTTCAAGGTTACAGTTTAAACTAATATCTGCCAGCAAACACCCTCCCCCTCCACTCGCTCCAGCATAGACCATATGGATTAACACTTTGTTAGTTTTTCTGTGTGTGACGAGTTTTCTTCTATATGTGAATATCTCTGATTTATTTTCAGTTAAATACCAAAACTTCATTGTTATAGTTTTTTTAATAGTGATGGAGTTTAAACCTGCTTTTGCATCAAGCAAACTTTTACGATAAATTCTGTGACCTTATGAGTTAAATTGTTCAGCACCTAACTATAATTTACTCCAGGCTCTAACTCTCTTACCAACAGATAAAATTATACCCAATCTTTTATGGCTGAAATTGAGTGCCATGATCAACATTTCCTTTCTGCTCAAAATTCCAAATTTTTGACGCAATTTAAACCCAGGCCTCATAAATAACTAGGGAAATTTTCACCAGAAACTGTGCTCCAACACAATTAAATTAAAAATCATCTACTGGCCAGTGTCTGAGAAGGCCTATCCACTTTGTATATTTCCCATCTCTGTCCCCCTCTCCCATTTTGCTTTGGTCCCCCTATTGTTTAACCTGTTTGCCTACCTACTATCTTCCCTGATTCCCAACCCTGCTCCTTTGAGATATACTAACTCTGTACCTTCTATGAAAATTTAACCAAGGAATGTTACTACTTTCTCTTATCTTCAGTTTAATATCCATCTTTCTCACAGATGGGTCTGTAACCTTGATAAATGTAGTGAAAGAATCTAAAGAGTGTACAAAATTTTACTTGTCCATGACAAACTGCAGTAATAAAGAACTGATTTTTATTGTACCATTTCTTCTGCCCTCTGTGCTATAGCTATAAACAAAATACGTTTGTGAAAATATTAATAATACATGACTACCAGGTGTCAACTGGGTAGGAAATAAGATTAATAACACAAAGGAACAGAGATTTTCAAATACCTTAGTAAGGGAAGAAAGGTTTACACAGGTAGTTGAGCAGAAAATTAGGGGACCAAACATGTTGGATATCTTCCTAATAAAGCCTGATGATACCCTTATCGGGTGTCAAGTAACTGAAGGAATAAGTGTCCACAAGTTAGTTCTGATGGATATAAGGGGATTCAATAAGCCAGTGACCAGAATTGAAGGGGGAAATAGATACAGTTAAAAAAGGCACAAATTTTGGAACTCGAAAGATATTTCAGGGTTAATTTTATTAAATGGAAGAAAGGCACAAGTACAGTGGAGGCAAAGTTGGAAGAGTTCAAAGATATTATAAAAAATATGGTGAATAAATGTTTTTTTCCAACACAGAAAATAAAGAGAAGCACAAAACCTACATGCCACAACAAAGGGGTGAGGCAGTTGAAGAGGTTTGTGAGACAAAAATATAATAGAGGTAATGTAGGGGGCTAAACCAGTATACCAGAGTGAAGTATTGATTTAGTTACCTTAACTGACTTCTGACTTGTTGAAAGTTCTACTAAGTTTGCATTAATAAATTTGAATGACCATGTATCTGCCTTGGAGAAATTCAACTGTAAAGCCTATCGGTCACCACAAAGCTTATTTAAACCAAAAGCTAAGGAAAGGTTAATGTTCACTACAAAAGCATGTAAGTCCACTTGATGAGAAATTTTGAATTTATTTCACCATCACATTTGAAAAATCACAATTACAGTCGAATTGGCAATCGAACTAAACGTCTCCAAAAATCACGTCATGAAATTGAAGAAGTACCAGACTAAACCCCATTAGAAAATTTAAAAGTCCATAGTCAATGCTAGCATCTGTCGCTGGTGGGAAAAGTTAACATGGCGGTGTATCACGCACATGTAGTATCTCAAAGTTCAAAAGTGACCAGAAGTCATTTTGGTTGACCGACATCCAAAAAAACACACTAGCTTATGATTACTCCACGACTTGAAACAAAAGGCCAAAAGACCAAGATATAAAGACGGCCTGAGCACCTTAATTTATACCCTCTGCCGCATGCTAACCATGATCTATCGCTTATCAAAAAAAGTCCCAAAAAAGTTTAAATATCGTTAGTGTTCAAACTTTAACAGTGTGTAGCCTGGCCCTTAATGTTTATTAAAAGTATGATGACTATAATTCTAAATTAATGCATCTTCTTGTGAATAATTAAAGTATGTAAGCGCAATGGTAATGAATTTCCTAAAAACAGTTGGTACATCCCAAATCTGTTTCTTAATTTGTGCAATTTTAGAAATTCCATCTGGATTGCAAATTATATTGTTTAAATTAGTGTCAACGTGTTCTGTGTTTGCTCCTGATTTGAAAAATGTAACTATTATAATTATCGGTGGTGTATTAGATGAGATATTAATCTTATAAAAATCGAGTTTGAAGCTGTTTGGACGACATGTTAGAAAAACTTGGTTTCTTGTTAATAATTACTAAAGTGTTGCTTATATCGAAAAACTGTTATTAGCTGAATTTTATTACATGTTTTAAAAGTTATTTTGTTTCCGGAAGTGTTCTTGTTTAATTGTAGTTTAATTTCGAAATTACCATGTTTTAGTTTACGACGTAAAAACTTGAAAATTGATTTAATATCTGTTCTACTGCCTGGAATGTTTTGAAACTTTAATGTGTTATTCTAGATTCTTTTTAGTTTTTACTTTTTAGTTCGGGAAATTATCGAAAACGTGTGGTTATTTAATGCTGAAACTACAAGTGTGTCTAACAAAGTGTTTAAAATTTTGTTTATTCTATTTATGCAGCCTGAAACTACTGAATTTTAGTGAATTTAACCATCTTTCTGATTATTATTATTATGAAATTACTTTACTGCATTAAAAAGTGTTGAGAATTAGTGAAATTATCACGTAACCAATATCGACTGTTTACAAATTTCATAATAATGGATTACACTGTTTCAGGTTAGTTTAAATGTTATTTGCTATCATAAATTGTTTATTTAGAACTTTTATTGTGTGTTGAGTGAATTTACTGTTTTTAAATAGTCTTATTTAGTGAGTTAGGTTGCAGTATTGGCTCCTACATGAAACGTGTCTCTCATTTCCTGTAGTTGGTAACTGAAAAATTTTATGTTTACTGGAAAGTTTACTCCCTCCTTTATGCTCTATAGCCAAGAAAACTAGAATTTACCCAAATTCTAAGGTGCTTGCAGTAAGAAACAGCAAGGCCGTAGGGAATTCTTGAAATAACTAACCAAGGAATTAAAAATGTCATAGAAACTGGCCAAGGATGAGTTTATGAAAAATATTATTGGTGCAGGGGCTTCTGACTGATGCATCTAGAAATTTCTATAGCTGTGTCAGAAAACTGAGGGCAAGAGAGGGTATTGAGACAATGGGGTACTTAACACTAACTATGAAACAATGAGACCTAAGGAAACCAAAAATAACTTCATTTTTTAGATAGAAGTTAAAAACATATTGTTTTTGATAAAATAAAAATGTAAAAAGACAGCTGTCAGTCACGTGATACAAAAAACCAAATGGAGTGCATGACGTCAGACAACAGCTCGCACTGTTTAGCTGCCGATTATTTACATTTGTTGATGTTCTTTCTGTCACTTATTTGATATTTTTAAGGTTTCTGTGCTGGTTGTAAAACAATTGCTCTACTTATAATTGAAATGGAAGTTGGTTTTATCAAGGCAAATAGCTCTAAATTGCCCAGAATTGACGTGATGATGTTGGGAATGTTTATTGCATCAAACAACGATTTCTGTTCAACTGAATTCTGTAATGTCAAAATGTCCAAGTAGGTATATCTGTTACCTCATACATAATACCATACTATCATAAAACATTAGAATATAAGGTATTTTAGAACTGTGTGTGTTAGTGGAGCGTTTTACTTAATACAAATCTATAATTTGTGATTTCAATCAGTGGGTCTACATTTTGAATAATTTCGAATATTTCTTTGTAGTATCTTTTAAAATGTGTTTAACATGACTATTTCATCGCAGAAGCATGTGTAGTTGTTATTTGTTAATGAAATTACTATTCAACAAATTCTTGAGTAATTTCTTCTACAATTTTTTCCGCACTTGGTTAGTTAAAGTTAAAAGCCTGTTTACATTCGTTCGACACTATTTTTCTGTCAGTAATATTGTGAATATAAAGCTTTTACTGTCTGTATTAGAGGTTACACAAGTTGTTGTATGGCAATAAATTTATTTAGATCATATTTTATAAGAAAATCCCAAACTATCGTCCTATTCAGGTCAAAATATTTTTCCGTATTCGTTGAAGCGGGGAAAAAAAAATTCGCCAATGCAACAAGGAACTACAAGCCGGGAATGAACAGTAGGTGTTTTATTATCTCCCTAGAGGTTGTGATTAGGTTGAAATATGGGCTAGACCAGAAGAAAAACTCACCGAAGGACAACGAATTATACCTAAAACTGATATTCCATATTTTGAGAATTAGGAGAGATATCAATAGTTTTTACTCTTTACTTTCGGTTTGATTCATGGAGTTATATAAGAATGCATCATCATATTGTGGCAGCATGGTTATGACAGTGCTGCCTATGATACTTCATTTCCATATAGTTTGACAACTGTACTAATAAAAAATTTCAACGCATTTACAACGAAGTTTAACGTCTAAGGTTGTAATTTTGTTTATTGATAAAATTTTAGTTTTTTCATGAAACAAAACATTGAGGAATATAGCTTATTAAATATAATACAATATTAAGTCAAAACATATGTCAAAGAGTAGACTTTAAAAAAATATATGTCACATCTTGCAAGCTTTAGCCACTTTTTTGTCCATGTGTGGAAAAAAAAAAAAAAAAAAAAAAATTGTTTGGTGTCTTAAATGTTGTGTTTACACACTAAGGCACTACACACCACTTGTAAACCGTAGAACTCATTTTAACCACGAATTAAGCAAACTGAACATTTGTTTACACCGGCACGAGCAGAGATGTGACACCACAAGAGACGCCAAGACAGCTGCGAGAGTTTTGGTGCCAAAATTCAAATCAGTGCATAAAAATGCAATATTTTGCATTTTAAAATTTGTTTTTTTGAAGAAATAACGTTTTAGTGGGTAATAGTAGACACCCAGCTACAATACAATTTTCCTGAAATTAGTCAAGTACCCCATTACTGGTATGGATGGAGAAGAAGTTTCTGAAGATTTAAAAAAGGGCAGAGTTATTCAGTAACTGGTTCAGTGAGACCATTAGGGACAATAATTCAGGAACAGTAGGGGTTATATCAGAAAACGAGCCTATCTTCACAGTTCGAAGTGAGCAGATGAGAAAACTTGAAATTAAATATAAAGATATCATGAGAAAATTAAGGAATCTAAAAAACCATAAAGGGCAGGTGTGGGTAATTTTACTACAGATATTTTAAAGGTAGTAGGATGGGACATTGTACTTTACCTTGAAACATGATTTAAATTGAGCCTGGATACTTGTTTATCAGATGACTGTCTGGAAATGTGTGATAGTAGTTCTGGTCCATAAAGGAGAGTTGGCAAATATGGTTGAAAACTATAGGCTAATCAGCTTCACATCAGTGGTAGGTAAATTAATGGAGAGATTAATATGAAACCATATCAGATGTTTCTGTGAGGAATGTAACTGTTTTTCAAGACAGTAACAGGGCTTTAGACAAGGATATTTATGCAAATCTCAGTTAGTAGGATATATCCAAGATATTTCTGAAGAAATGGACATGGGAGGTCAAGTTGATAGTGTAGCACTAGATCTTTCAAAGGCCTTTGACAGAGTGAGCCATAAAATGGTGCTAAATAAGGTAAAAAACTATTCGAGTTTATAAAAAGGTGATGTGCTGGGTAGAAGAATTCCTAAAAGGGTCAAAGCACAAAGTCAGGGTAGGAAAAACAGAATCAAAAGAAGTAGGAGAGAACTTGGGGGTACCACACTGTAGTGTACTGGGATCATTGCTATTTATTATTCTAATGAATGTTTACTCTCATTGGTTAGATTGTTTGCGGATGACTGTAACTATCTTCAGTGAGTCTTGCTCCTAGAATTTTTCTAATGATTTTTCTCTCTACTTTTCATAATTTCTTCAAGATCATGTTTTCTGTTAAGTGTTAATGTTTCACTTGCATAGAGGACTGTTGGTTTTATGACTGTGTTGTAATGCCAAATTTTCGTTTGTCTTGACATAGATTTTTTGTTGTAGAGATTTTGGACTAACCCTAAAGCTGTTTATACTTTTTGGAGGCGATTTTGCTGTGACATTTTCTCAAGGCCAATAGGTTCGATGAATTTTCTGAGGGATTTAAAGTATGGGACCCTGTTGATTTTACCATATTTTGTTCTCAAACTAGCTATTTCTGTCAGGGCCGGCGTTAGGGGGGAGTAAGCGGGTCAAATGTACCCGGGCCCGCCGGATGATGGGGGCCCCAATCACCGGCTGCAGGGGCCCCCAGGCCTCGAAGCCAAGAATCTGCCCATTGTCGCCCGACTAGTTTGTAGAGCTAAAAAAAAAAAAAAAGGTCGCCCATTTTACCCCGGGCCCGAAATTCCTAGCGCCGGCCCTGATTTCTGTCTTTCACATATGAATTCAGTTTTCAGGAATGAGATTTGCACTCCTACTTTTTCTGCACATCAATAATTATTATTATTATTAAATACTCATTGACATATCATAAACAATAATAATTTACTTATTTAAAAGGAACTGGTTGGAAGGAGAATAATTAGTAAAATAATTCTTGAAATATCGTATTAAATTCAAACAAAAAAAATTATAGTTCACAGATTCAACAAAAAGATAAGAATAATAACTGAAATATCAGTACATAAATGCAGTGTGTTAGTTTACACATTTCACAAACAACACATACACATATATTGCGGAATATAGATTATGTGTTTCACAGATGCTTTTCCCCCGCAATTTATCTTTTATTTCTCATTACTAATTACTTTTAATAGTTTTCATATAGGAATCAGATTTTTATTTGGATTTTTCTCAGAAAGTAATTTTTGATCTTACAGGTTCAGAATATTTCTAACCCACTACTTATATTCAACCAAACTATGCAGTAGTTAAATTAATATAAATATCTCAAATTAATTTTTTTTTACTGAAACTGCTATGATACATTAAGAACAGTGTTTTATAAATCCAGAATTTCAAAGATACTCACATCAGAATTCTTGTGCACATGAGGAATGAAAATAACAGCTTGTCTTTTTCAAATAGTGAATGGCAGACTTTGTTGTAAAGGTTGTATGTGAATGTATCACGTATAAGCTTCAGACGCTCTTCAGTTGACATAAATACAAGGCTGTGAAAATTGAACAGTTAAGGAAGTACAGGGAAAGAAAACAAGTTCCAAGGTATACAATTCATAAGTTATAATCTAAAAATAAGAGCTCTTAGGTATTCTAGAAAAAGATTACATTCTACTGTTATTCAAGAAACAATAACAGGTATTTCTGCAAAAGTATCATAAAAAATTAATAAAAGAAAACATTCATGTTATGAAATATTTGGTCAATATTTACTGCAGATAAAATTGATGCCACAAGAAAAGTACTGTATGGTTAGTATGAAATAGGTATGAAGTAAACATCTAATTACATCAACTTTTGTCAGGGGCCTAGCATCCTCCCTATAACCCCTAAACTTACTTTCAGTTAAGAAAAGTTGAAGTCGCAGCATTATTTTCAGGTGTAAAAGAGTAGAAAGATGTTTTAGTTTGGGTTTTCCATAGGCAGGTAGCTTCAGGCAGTAGCCACAGTCATTTATTCAAGTGGGACCGCGTAAGTTAGTTTAACCAAGAAATCATTTCCGATTAGAATTTGTTAACTATATTAGGGGGAAATTCAAGCATACACTGGTGATCTTAGATTTGAAATCGCAATTCTGCAAGAGAAGTTACTTAATTTAGAAATTATATGAAAATATCGGCCATTTATAAGCAAGACTGTTAAAGACCACGAGTTGGTTTCGCGCCAAAGAACCACATGCTTCGAGGAGAGAAAATAGTTCCGGGGTCACATCAAATAAATCTATATGAACAAGTTATATAAAGGGGTGGATATTTTGGTAAGTTGATGGCAAGGGAAGTATCTGAGATTTTATACCAAAGGAAAGCTATCTAGGTGACGCAAAAAGAATTTTAGATTATGAGATTTGATTGGCGCGTAGTGATCTGAATGTCGCTAGGAGGCTATTTAAGACAGCGCGCGTGCTACACATGGACTATTTGTCGGTCGTCTATCGTCGTGGTTGGTCTAGTGTGGGAGGCACATGGGTGTTGGGTAGCAGTTATCATGTTAGAAGCAACGTGGAAATATTTTAGGGACCAAGTGATGATGCTGCATGTCTGAACTTTGCAATCTATTTTTCGGTGATGAAGTCTGATTGCCTTTAAGGTGTACACGCTCTGGTACTCGGGAATTGTATATATATATTAATTACTTTGAACAATATACTGTGTGAACTTTTAAATGACGATTCTTTATTTGTAGTCTGCTCCTCCCAGTGTGAACTGTTCATATATTAGTGTTTTAAACCCTTACTGCTTGGGGTAATTCGAGTAGTTGGCGACTGTGTTAAACCCCGAGGCCAGAGTAAACGGTCAAAATCAGTAAAGCTTGGTGCTGGGAAGAGTTGGTCCCCGGCAAGCAAGTTTCTGACATGGCAACGCGGTCGACCCTGTTGAATTAATTTTCGACAAGGCGTGCAGTTTTCATCACGACGACGAGAGCAGATCGGCCCATTCCATTCTCCTTGGGGACGGCAGCTGCGGCAAACGATGCTACCGACAACGTGGAGGCTTTCCGGCGTCCTATACCAGACCACACGACAACAAGCTTCTACGACACACCATGCCGACATCAGAAAAACAAGATAAGTATAATTCAAACCACTCCGACGGCACGTTTGCGTGCTTTCCAAGAACTTGCACCTGAATATTCATATCGGGCCGTTCCAACTGGAATTTGCCGGGACATTCTGTTCTTTAATATTTCGTTTTTTTTCTTCCACCAGTTGCGACGAAATATTTGCAATAAACTCTTCCACCAATAGTTGAACCAGATGTTCTTTTCATTTGTAGATTCCGTAATCACAACGGGAACGTTTTTATTATGTCCACCTTTGAGTGATTATTTCTTTGTGCTATGCCCGATTACACCCAATTATAGCGGGTTTTCTATTCTTTGCCACTCGACGGAGTTATTCCTTTTCAAGAATCTACGACGATTCAGTGCCTTCCTGTGAAGGGGATATTTTCTACAAGAAGTGAAACATTTTGGATTTGTGTGTTTTTTTTTTTTCCAGGTTTTATTTGTTTTATGTTCATATGCAGTCTTTATCGATTTTGTCTACACCGAGTGAAACTGCTATTGTGTTTTTATATTGCTGTTGGTCCGGCCATTCTGTGAACAGCTGACAGGCCTACCAACCTATTCCTATATTGGCGATTTGGGAGAAACTGAGCTCACAGTTTACTTTGTGTTGGCTATCTTGTTTTGTTTCACGGGGCGAGCCAAAAGTTGTTTATTCATAATTTTTAATTTTATCTCATCAGCATAAAATTCTGCTTTTCAATATGGAGCCAAAAATTGCTTGCTTCAGATAATTCAGATGCAACTCTCAATACTACCATACATATTTCTGAGTCTGTAGCGGATGAAGCCAGGGGGGTATCGACTCCTACAGTTGACCTAGTCCCCATTAATGTTGATGAAATTACGGGATCCAGGAATGGGGGAGTATTGTCAGACTCGGGTAGTGATTTCGAGGGATTTTTAGAAGCACAACAGAGAGCCAAGGATGTACTACCTGACACGCATCCCAATTAGCAATTCTGAATATTTTATCTGCTTTAACTAAACAAATCGAAAACCAAAACCAGAAATTTGATGGCGTGGGATCAGCGATCACTTTACAATTCGAATCGCAATCCACTATTTTGAATAACAAATTTCAGGAACAATCCACTATTTTGGATAACAGATTTCAAGAACAAGCCATTGAAATTCAACAGATCTCGTCGAGGGAGTAGATAGTACATTGCAAACACAATCAGAACAAATAAATCAGAAACTCGCACAACATCTTGAAAAGGTGAACATTACCTTAGAAGAACAGAAAAACACTATTAGAAAAGAGGTCACTATAACCTATTCAGAATGCTGGGGAAGTCTGGAAGAAAATGTTTTGCAGTCAGTTTAATTACTCTATTCAGGAGATGTCTAACAATTTAAGTAAACAAATTCAGGATACTTCTGTCTCTCTTGCCTCTGACATTTCAATATAGACCAGAATTTACAAACTTTTAGGGAGAAACTGTCAGCAATCAACTAGTATACTCCAACAAACTTTTGATAATTTTCAAGTTGATGTTATCAGAAAATTTGAAACTACATCGGAGATTATACAAACCCTGAACGATGAAATCAAACAAGTAGATAGCAAGGCTGGCAAAGCTATTCAGGCACTAAATACCAATGTGAACACACTCAATGATAATATCACTACGGTGCATAGTAAACTTACGGATTTGCAGACTAGTAATAATACTTGTTTAGGAAAAATTACTGACCTTGAACAATCTGCAAACCAAACAGCTGGTAAGTTAAAGAGTTCCAACACAATATGCTTCGCACAAATGATAGGTGTTCCTCTGTAGAGTCAAAGGTTGAGTCTATTTCGCATATACAACAAAACACTTCTCAGAATATTGCACACTTGCAAAACCAGGTGGAAACCGTGCAAAGTGATATACAAGGTTGTCAACAAAAAGTGGAACAGTTAGTTAAGAAAGGCATTCAAGCTTCTGATATTAGATTACCTGACTTATCTTTGATGAACTACCCTAAAATTGAAGTCCAAAAATTTGCTGAACACGGCTCAGTTCACCCTGTTACCTTTATTCAGAGTTTTGAGGCATACCGTTCTTTTGATTATCTCCCTGATAAAGAAAAGATTGAGTTGATCTTCCAACATTTGCAGTATTCCAGTAGGACATGGGGAGTCTTACACAAAGACAAGTGTGACACCTATGATCAGTTTAAAAAAGTTTTCTTGGATAGGTTTTGGTCTTCCAATATCCAGTATAATGTTAAGAGAAGCATTTGTAATGGTCCTCCATATAATCCCAATGGAAAGAAAACAATGACTGAATTTTTTCTGCAGGAAGTTGCTAAAGCATGTCATTTCACAGTGCCCATTCCTGAAGAGGATCTTGTTCGGCATATTTTGTGGAGATTGCCAACTAATGTTCAACAACCTTTTGCCCTCTTGCGAATTAATTCTATAGAATCAGCTGAGCAGACCTTAACTGATTTGGACATGCAACTTGCAAATCGCCAAGAGCATCCCAATTCTAATAGGAACCCATTTCAGAACAACCAACATAATAATAATACTGGGAATCAAAGGAATAACAATACCCCAAATACTCCAACTGAAAATCATGGGAAATCTACTCAGAATCAGCACCAACAATTTAATCATTCGGAAGGGACCTATTATCACAACTCTAATTCCAATAGAGGGGGCTCTGGTATTCGAGGTTTAGGAAGAGGTAGAGGCAGGGGAGGTAGAGCAAGCACTCCACCACTCCCCACACAGCAGTCTCAATATCAGGATAATGATGTTTTTGAAACCATTGATATACATAGTAACCCTCCACCTCAACAAACAAAAAATTAATTTCTGCCAATGTTAAGGTCCGAACAGAGGCTACTTGTGAACAAGGACCATCTCAGACTCGACAACTAAATACGTTGTTTCATGATATAAGAGAGGATTTACTAGAGGAAGAAACAGAAGAAATCGAACAGCTGGTACAGGTTCCCATCATAACAGTTACTGTCAAAGCAAAGCATTGGATATTCTCTTGGATACGGGAGCAGAATTATCTTGCATCTCGGAGACTTTGTACAATAACCTGAATGATATTTCATTTGTTCCATATTATGATGTGCCTCATATGTCTGCACTCACAGCAACTGGTCGAAAAAGTAAACTAATTAAGATCCAAGCATTATTAGAATGTGAATTCAGGATATTAGCTTTGATTTTCATGTTTATGTTGTCCCTGATCTCCAACCCGATGCAATTTTGGTATCGATTGGTTGTGTGTATGTCAAAGCCAATTTAGATTGTTCTCATGGCATTCTACACTGTTCTATTGACCAACATAAGTTGTCAATTAAGCTAAAGAAAGGATGAAGGATATAAGGGTACCTTCAGTAAAAGTTTTCAGGAATGAATGTCCTACTTTGTAGCAGTAAAGAACCTTCATTTTGTAATAAGTTAGTTCAATTCTGGTGGCAAAATTAAATATACAGGGTAGTGACAAGGTATTAGATAATGTTCTTCAGAGTGTAGAACCACAATATAAAGGAAAACTTTCACACCTGTTAGAAGAATTCAATGATGTTGTTAAGGACACAACCCGGATTGATTCATAACTATCAATGTCACTTAAAGGTTTCTTGTGCTACTCCATTCTTCATTAAACCCTACCCCATCCCTATTGCTAAAAGACAGATGGTAGAAGACGAGATCATGTTTAATAAACGCCCGCCGCATATGATAACAGAACTTATTACCTTTCCTTCAGAACTGCAACTCTCTTATCAGAAATCATTGCAACTTGCCCTTGACCAATTACACAAAAAGGCACAGGAGAGAAAGTTAAGGCACGATCAACATATTAAGCATACATCATATAATATTGGTGAGTTGGTATTGGTACACACACACTTAAAGTCTTCAGCTATCAATGATGAAATTAAGAAATTTTTTCCTCTATATGAAGGCCCTTTTGCAGTGTCTAATGTCCGCCATGGAACTCTTATACGTTGGTACACCCTGATTCTAAAAAATTGAAAGGCCACTACCATGTTACGGCTCTCAAACCCTATAAATGTGCTTTGGATTTTTCGAGTGTTGGGAATTCTGAACAATAGAAGCCTCAGGGACACGTAACTGGCGTGCGTGGGTGGCTTCCACGAGGTCCCAGCTGAGATTGCCTTTGTTTATCCTAGTCTTGGGGTAATCTCCTCTAACATCTATTCTATCAGCTCCTCTCTGCTAAACCCTTCCTTTCGACAATGTGGCAACACATTGTCTTTTCACCTTTTCCAATTCTTTTTCTCTTTCTCCACATATGATGTGACACAGGGACAAAGTTCCTCATGTCCCAATTATATAACAAATAGGGGGTTACGGTTATTATTCTAGTCCAGTGCTGTAGAGCATAGACTCAGCCTGCGATTCAGAACAACACACCTTAATTTGAATTTTTTTTTAGATGCACCATAGTTAACGGACATGTAAGCTCCTTTTGAGCATAACCGGCGAAATGCGGTATGACTCTTTAAAGTTAAGCTACGTTTTACCCGGCTAGGTGACATACATATGACCTCTTCGATACCATACACTGTGGATACATATTACACAAATGGAACTTTTAGGGTGATTATCCTCTATACTTCAACACATGGCTCTACAAGTTAGTGGTGTACTACGATGGCAACACAGCCGTTTTGAAGATCTATACAAGAAGTGATAGGTTATACAAGTCATTCATTATACGTACTTAACATATTTTTTTTTTTTGACCAGTATACTGGCCTCGCACAATTGCATTGTGATATGATAAAAAGGGTTTTATTAGTATTGTGTTTAACATCAGTATACTGATGCATTAGAAACTTTCGTTTCACTCCACCCTACTACTTAAACATAGGATATATATTTTGTTGTAGAACTCTGAGTTGAACCTTGGCTTCCATCTGAAGAATGTTAAGAGTAATGGCTCTTGAACTTTTAGTACATGTTTTTAAATCCTTTTTTTTTATGATAACCTATACTTTGTCAGAATATTTTTGATTTTGTCTTAGTAATAAGATTGGTAATTTTGCAACTTTGTATTGATTTGACACCTTCAGTGTAGTTTTAATTTTGGGTGAAGAATCATAAATCATTGTAAATAATTTTGTTTAAGAACATTTTTCCATAATTACTTTGTCAATATTGGGCATTTATTGTATTTAACCCAAGAATCTCCAAGTGATTATTATTCACATTGTTTATTTTTTTTTCTTCCTTTCTTTTCAATTTCAATATTTAACATTGTTATATTTTGCACTGGTAAAGTCATTTCTACTATGTGTAGAGTTTAATTAGATGTGCTGATAAGATATTGATACTGGCTTGTATTTGACAGGTTGCCCACCAGAGCATCTGCTGACTTCTTGCTGTGCAGGATCAGAGATTATAGGACTTTCGCTCTGAACTCAGGCAACGGAGGCATTTTTGTATTTAGTTTAGCCTCAACAGGTGTCGACCCATGCCAGGACTAGGTGAAATTTTCCCTTTTTAGTGTTTAACAGGACTAAGGTCGAGTTATCCCTTTTCAAGTGTTTTTACAATCTCCGGATGCATAATCTATATAATTAGTGGAAAAGTGGTTTGAAAGATGGACACTATAAAAGTGACAAACATCTATTTCAACAATACATTTCTCTTGTGTCATTTGGTAATGATTTTGATATTTGTGAAAGACTAAAACAATGCACAAATGTTACACATGCTAAGCATATTATGGCAATTTTCTCTATTTTTCATATTTTGTACTATTTCTACACATTTTGTAACTTTTGCATTTTGTTCTATGTACATTTTACATACTTTTATTGAATTTTGGGCAGGTTTCTTGTATTGTTTCTATTATAAAATTTGTACCTAAGGTAAAGTGAACCGGTACCAGAGAGAGTAGGAGTTAATAATTATTTTGGCAATTTTGACATTTTTACATTAATGTTTTCAATTATTACAAGTCATTATCAATTCAAATATTTTGTGAACTTTGTTTTGTGGCATGAGTGAATGTTTTGAAAAGTTGTATAATGATGGTGTGAGTGAAGTCACATATGGACCAAATTCCACGAAGGGGGAATAGTTTTCTTTCCATTTTCTGAGAAAATCTTGCCTCGTTCTTTCTTCTAAAGAAGAGTCGCGATTTTACAGGGGCGTGTCAGGGGCCTAGCATCCTCCCTATAACCCCTAAACTTACTTTCAGTTAAGAAAAGTTGAAGTCGCAGCATTATTTTCAGGTGTAAAAGAGTAGAAAGATGTTTTAGTTTGGGTTTTCCATAGGCAGGTAGCTTCAGGCAGTAGCCACAGTCATTTATTCAAGTGGGACCGCGTAAGTTAGTTTAACCAAGAAATCATTTCCGATTAGAATTTGTTAACTATATTAGGGGAAATTCAAGCATACACTGGTGATCTTAGATTTGAAATCGCAATTCTGCAAGAGAAGTTACTTAATTTAGAAATTATATGAAAATATCGGCCATTTATAAGCAAGACTGTTAAAGACCACGAGTTGGTTTCGCGCCAAAGAACCACATGCTTCGAGGAGAGAAAATAGTTCCGGGGTCACATCAAATAAATCTATATGAACAAGTTATATAAAGGGGTGGATATTTTGGTAAGTTGATGGCAAGGGAAGTATCTGAGATTTTATACCAAAGGAAAGCTATCTAGGTGACGCAAAAAGAATTTTAGATTATGAGATTTGATTGGCGCGTAGTGATCTGAATGTCGCTAGGAGGCTATTTAAGACAGCGCGCGTGCTACACATGGACTATTTGTCGGTCGTCTATCGTCGTGGTTGGTCTAGTGTGGGAGGCACATGGGTGTTGGGTAGCAGTTATCATGTTAGAAGCAACGTGGAAATATTTTAGGGACCAAGTGATGATGCTGCATGTCTGAACTTTGCAATCTATTTTTCGGTGATGAAGTCTGATTGCCTTTAAGGTGTACACGCTCTGGTACTCGGGAATTGTATATATATATTAATTACTTTGAACAATATACTGTGTGAACTTTTAAATGACGATTCTTTATTTGTAGTCTGCTCCTCCCAGTGTGAACTGTTCATATATTAGTGTTTTAAACCCTTACTGCTTGGGGTAATTCGAGTAGTTGGCGACTGTGTTAAACCCCGAGGCCAGAGTAAACGGTCAAAATCAGTAAAGCTTGGTGCTGGGAAGAGTTGGTCCCCCCGGCAAGCAAGTTTCTGACACTTTATGTCCAGCTATATATGAAATACACATGTAAGGTGTTGTGATATGAATAATTACTTTCAGGTTCAAACTGTAACTATGGAAATATACTTTTCCAAATTCAAATTTCAAAGCTCTTCCCCCATTTCCTCTCTACCTATTTTACTACCTCCCTCATTCTGGTGCACGTTCTTGGTTCGTGGCAGATATGATCACTTGTCTTCTGAATACTAGTCAAGTTCAGCCCTATACTTTAATCTTGGTGAGCTATGTTAGATTTATGAAGACTGTAATAAGCAAATAAGTATAAGAGTGTAGTGTTTTTACATCTCATACTTCGTACATCCCGTGAGAAGATCTTGCAGATGATAGCAGCCTGTGTCACGCTCATATCTGCTCTACAGTTACAGGTGAGTGGAACTCAGTTTTAGACTATTACTGGTCAACTTGCTGCTGATGAGTTCGGGTGTTGTGGTCGGGTGAAGCGAGAAAAAATCGCTCACCAATTATTCACAATTAAGTTCCCTGCGGGAAACCACTATTTATACGTGACTTTTTCCAAATATATTAACCACTATTTTTTGGTCCAGTGGATGCTGGATATAAGACAGCATGTTTGATTAATTTTATTATATAAACCAGTAATGCTATATTTCAATCATGTTTTACAAAATGTCTTTTGGGACAAGTACTGATCCTGTAGAGTTCAAATGGAAGTTAGTTTTATTAACTCTAAAGATGGACATGATTTTCGAGAGGGTTAATAAATTGTGTAAGATATCCATGAATATTTCTTCGTTTGATCCCCGGAGTAATGAAAGTTTTATGATGGACTCAGAAACAATAGATGAGCTTCAAATTAAGTTTGAGAGTATGATCAGATTACTGATTTATATTTAACTAAAGACCCTGAATATAAGTCTGACTATACCCAATTAGCCCCCTTTGAAGGTAAGCTAATAGATAATGTATTGAAGGTAATGGCGGGTATTTTACCTACAGCGGAAACATACAAAATAATGTGGGAAAGTCTGGTTAATAGATATCAAGACAAGCGGCTGTTAGGTACTCACTACTTAAATATCGTCTTAGATACAAAGCCTTGCAGCAATAATCCAAACAGCTTAGATACATTTATAAAGAACTATTCCACCACTGTTTCAGCTTTGAAGCAGTCAGGCATCCAGGATCTTACAGATTTGATTTTATTTCAATCTGCAATGCGTAAAATTGATGGACAAATTCTGCAAGCTGGTGAAATGTCAGTATGTGGTAAGGAAATGCCAGCTTACAACAAATTAACTTTATTTGTAAAAGATCAGGTCAAAATTTCTAAACGCTCAAGCAATTTGAATAGCACAAGTTCAAGATTATATTCTCATGCATCAGATAGTATAAACAAGTGACTGACTGATAATGTTATGCATGGCCGTACTTCTAAAGTATTAAAAAAAGATAATGCAACCGTCAGAGACAATATGGCAACTAAGCTTATCTCTGGATCTTGTGTTTATTGCAAGCAAACAGATTATACATTATGTGTGAGTGGAGACTTTCCCGGCGTATCGATGCAACAAAATCTTCTCAGGTGTCCTGCCGAATGGTGGTGTAAAAACACCACATTTCGACAGCTGACTCTGCAGTCTTCATCAGGTATCTGGCAGTTGTTCTCAGCTGACTGTCTCTGCCTCGACTGGCTTGGCCACCTATCGAACCTCCTATATACCTTCAGCTGGAAGGCCCTCTCGCTCTGGTTGGTCGAGAGCGTTGGCTTTATACGCGGCCCGCTGCGGCCACCACTGGCGCCACTTGCTCCTTCCCGCCCGGATGTCATTTGCCGTTTTATTGAACTCTATCCAGTGTTCTTCGTCGAATGCATGCTCAGCTGTCTCAGACTTGTACAGTTGCATCAGTCTCAGGTGTCATCTGTGTTCGATAAGGTGATCTTCGATTGTTTTGATGGTCTGACCGATATACACTTAACTGCATTCACACGGTATGGAATAACTCCCAGGTGTCCTCAAGCCTAAGTCATCTTTCACCGGCCGTAGCATATCACGTATCTTGGCGGGAGGCCGGAAGATACTTTTAATTCCATACCACAGAAGGAATCTTCCAATTTTTCCCGATGTGTTCCCTGCATATGGAAGAAAAGCAAGAGTTTTCGGTGTTTCTTCTTGCTCCGGCGGTGGTCTTGGTGGTTTCTGAGTAAAGGCACACTCTATCTGCCACCAAGAATAACCGTTCTGTTTGAAGACGGTCTTAAGATGTTTCATTTCTGTCAGCAGGTGTTCGCGGTCGGAGATAGCTCTCGCCCTGTGTACCAGTGTGGCCAATTCAGCGTTGCGTTGCGCCGGATGATGGAAGCTGGCTGCAACCAAGTAGCACTCAGTGTGGGTAGGCTTGCGATATACGCTGTGTCACAAAGTTCCATTGAGTTTCCGTTTTATCAGGATATCCAGGAATGGGAGGCAATCGTCATTCTCTATTTCCATGGTAAAGCATATATTAGGATGGATTCCATTGAGATAGTATTAGGATGGATTCCATTGAGATAGTGGAGGAATTCTTCCAACGCTTCAATGCCATGTGGCCACACAGTGGAAGTATCATCCATATAGCAATAGAAGCAAGAAGGTTTGAGGGTGGCACTCTCTAGTGCCCTCTCTTCAAAATCCTCCATGTAGAGGTTTGGTACTACCGGAGAGAGTGGTGACCCCATAGCCACTCCGTCGGATTGTTTGTAGTACCTATCACCATACATCAAGTAGGTGGACGTAAGAACGTGTTCAAAGAGGGCAGTGGTGACCAGTTCAAAATGATGGCATATCAGGTCATGTGCGTCCCTTACCGGTATGTGGGTGAAGATTGATTGTTATTTTTTGGAGAATTGTAATTATATCTCACTAATTAACAGTAAGTATTTTTTAGACATAAAATTTATTATTTCCTTTGAGCATGAAAGCCATTTCTTGATAAAATGTGTGTAACAAGAATTGTCTGTAGCAAATTCTTTATTGTTCCTACTTTTGTGAATGTTGTTGGAGAAGAAGCTAGCTGTAATTTTCTTAAAGCCTATTTCTTATATTTTGAGAATTCCCTACAATTTGTTGTGTATATTTTTTTATTAAAAATTTCCAATTGTCAATTTCTGATTTTTGTTTTTGACATAATTATCTCTTTTCCTTTGAATGAAACCATAAAAGTGAATCTTCATATAACTATGTTTGACATATTTTCTTATCAATATTTTGGTATGTTTGCCGCACTGTAATTCATGTTCTACAATCATTTGCAAATACTTAGCCAGGGCCGGCGTTAGGGGGGGTTAAGCGGGGCAAAAGTACCCGGGGCCCGGGCCACCAAAGGGGGGCCCGCCGGCCTGGATGCCTCAATAAATAAAAATCAAACACAAATTTTAAAATCTGCACCAGTAATTTTGAACATTTTTGTATTAAAATTTTCTGAATTAAAAAAAAAAGTGTAAGGGGGCATCCATAAATTACATGAGGTGAAATAGGGGGGGGGGGGGGCCGGCGAAATGTCACCAAGGGAGGTCTACGGAAATCTCACGTGAGGTTCTGGAGGGGGGGTCCGGAAAAACACCTCACGTAATTTATGGATGCCCCCTAAAGTAAAAATATTTTCGGGGAGGAGTGGAGAGGGCCTAAGATCGCTTACCCGGGGCACCTAGAATCCTAGCACCGGCCCTGTACTTAGCCCATATAATGCAGTCAATATTGTTTAGGGTGTTGTTTTGCATAGCGAGGTCTTTAGAGATGGGAAAGGAAGGGGGGCATGGAATGGTAAGGAATTTGGCCATGGCCTTTTATAGCAAGCATCCCTGCATTTGCTGGGAAACCATGGAAAACCAAAATCGGGATTGTTTAGGTCCTTTTCTTGGTCTATACTACCACAACTGATTTTTATCATTAAACGATCTTGAACATGGACATTGATTGTAAATAAAGACTTTTTTATAATGGTAAATATTAATTCCAAAATCATATATATAAATTGGAAAGGGTAAGACCTAAATTTTCATGTATTTGTCCAGATAGGTATTAGCACAAGATGGAAAAGTTTCAATGAAAATCAGTTTTCAGTATTAATATTCTATTTTCTTATCACTTACTTTTTTCCATGAGATAAAATATAAAGGCTTATAAACCATTCCAGTGAAAATTGGTACATGGGATCAATTTTTGAGAGATCGTCGATACAGTAGTACAGAACTGATGAATGATGAGCAACGGGCTGATAGCTCTTTCTAAAGCTATCAATACTTTTTTGAGTTTCTTTAGCAGCTTCTTGTTCAAGTGTTATTTCTTCAGACAGCACCTAAAACAATAAACTATATAATAGATCAAAGAACAAAGACTTTCTTAGCACACGATTGCAATGAATTATTCACGGGTGTAGGGCAAAGTAAAGTGACCAAGCTAAGGTTTGATTATGTTTTATATAGTCAGGCGAAGTGGCCAATTAGCTTCAAAATTAGAAAAGAGTGATTAAAAGTATTCTAAACATGCTAAAAAATGAATTTCATTTAAAGATAAGATATACAACTTGGATATCATAATAATAATAATGTGCATGGAATTACTGACCGGGATATCCCTGAAGGGTCTAGCCACCGATTGACAGAATTTCAATTTGCTATGCATGCACCTCTGTCGTACCTACCCCAATCCAAACGGATGAAGGGGACCTACAGCTTCACATGGAATCTGAATAACAGAAGCATTCTGGCATTCTTCACATTACACAGCAAGCTGCGCCAGTGGAAAAGGTTGGGTTACTGACATTTGGAAATACCTGCCGACAGACGGATTCGAACTGAGGAACTTTTGATCTCCTATCAGACTCCTTAACTGCTGAGCCACCAGACTGCCTTGGAAATCAAAGAAATTGTAACAAGCAAAAGGTAAATTGACACTAATTGCAATTTTTGTGAACAAAACATACACTGATCAGCCAAAATGTTATGATCACCAACATACTAGTATATGGGTCCACCTTTCGAATGCAATACAGCAGCGATTCGGTATAGCATGGATTCTAAAAGTCCTCGTTAGGCTTCCAGAGGCATCTGATACCAGATTTCCGGGCACACGACATGAAATTCCCTTAAATTATGGGCCGGCGGTTTGTGGGCACAGCTCCTGGGAATGAGCATCTGGGAAATACAGAGGCTGGTAGGCTGTTCACGTGCTACTGTAGTGAGCATCTGTAGGAAGTGTTTGAAGGGCGGTGAAACTATGAGTAGGTGACAATGTGGTGGACACCCACACCATACCACAGAAGGTGGAGGTCGGAGGCTTGCCACATTGTAAAGCAGGATAGGGTGTGATCTGTGTCAGAATCTCGGTTCTTGTGCTCTGACACACTTCTGGAAGTACCAGAATTGTACTCTTTTGTGACATCTACTGCACACAAATTCCACCAAATTGTCGCTTACTCATAGTTTCGCTGTCCTTCAAACACTTTCCATAGATACTCACTACAGGAGCACACAAGCAGCAGATAAGCCTCTCCAATTCTGAGACGCCCATTCCCAAGCGCCATGCCCACAAACCGCTGCCCCATAATTTAATGGAATTTCGTTACCTGTGTGTAGAAATGTGGTGCCAGATGCCTCTGGAAGCCTACCAAGGATTTGTAGAATCCATGCTATGCGGAATTGCTGCTGTATTGTGCTCGAAAGTTGGACCAGTATGCTATGCTAGTAAGTAGGTGGTCATACTCAGTATAAGTTGTTATCTTCAGCACATTCTTGCTCCCAAATGGAACACGTTTGGCACTGGATCCATTGTTCTTGTAATCTTAAAGCTGAAGAACTTTTGTTGCAGAACAAGCAATGTTTTTCTTCTTGATCATCATCAACATCATCAAATAACTCTCTTTTCAAATTAGAATTTCTGGGCTTTGTGGTTTTTTTTTTTTTTTTTTTTTTTTTTTTTTTTTTTTTTTTTTTTTTTTTTTTTTTTTTTTTTTTTTTTTTGAGAATCCGGTAATTTGCCTGGAGTGATTTGGGGAAACCCTGGAAAAGCCAAATCTGGATGCTCAGATGGGTAGCTGAACCGGCGTCCCCCAAATATGAGGCCAGAGCGTTAACCCCTCACCCACCACGATCAGTTGCAAAACCTATTTTTGGGCAATTGCGTTTGAGTTTTTCTACTGTTGTAGCACGAACAATATCCTTTGGGCTCACAGAATAAGAAGTTTCCGATCTTCGAAATACCACCACAACATAAACTGTGGAAATAAAAATAACTTAATTATTTTTTTTTAATATTAATAATATACAACTTCATTTTCAAATGATAAAAAGTGTATCTTCTAGTATAGTCAAATTCTGATAATACTTTCAGGCATTCATGCGATAAATTTGTTGGTTCGCTATTGAAACTGCGGTCAAGATGCTGTTTGTTGGAGTTTGTTAAGCAGCAATTTTTCTTGTACTATCACCATGCCTACAAGTCGTTTACTAATTAATTTAGTCACAAAGTTAAATTTTCAAAAGAAAAAGGCAGTCATTTGTTTAATATATATAAGAATCCCACTAATATCATGACTGAAGGCTTATTTTGAATAACACACTTTTAGTGAATCGCGGAGTAATAACAATAATAATAATGTTCAACCCCTAATACTGTTCAATCACTTCCCTTAATGAATCAGAAGATCTTTCTAAATTTCTTTTGGTGGCAAAATTATATTCTACCACGAAACTGAAATGAAACTAAAAGATTATAGATTATTTCTGAAGAATAACATTTCACAACATTTTTTTAACACGGAACCCACAAAAATTTGGTTTATAAAATTGTGATATCATAGTAGAAAACTATTCTATCCTTTGAAAATGTTAAAGACCTGATAGCGGCTACATAAAAGTTGTTAACTGTTGATTCCTTGCATGATACACTTACTGCCGCCTTCCTATCCATGCCACGCACACATGTCTGTACTGCTCCAAAGCTGCCCATGGAAAACCAGGCATAATTGGTTGTTTGCCTCTATTTACAGCTCTGGCCTGACCTTGTGAAAATGCAATACATTGGTGCCGTGTACATAGTGTTTGGTACGTGTGCCCAGCGTATGGACCTTAACAAATTTCCCAAAACTTTCTCCGACCCTCTTTATATATTAGAACATGGTTGACCAATTAATTTTAAAGAAATTTTTTGCTTGCTCGAAATCTTACTCATTTGCCCATTATTAATTATTCACATTGGAAGATTGTTAATTTAGGTTTCTGTTTCTGATTATTAAAAAAAAAAAACCAAAGAAAATAAAAATTAATCCCTCATAAAGCCTTAGTATTTGAAAATTTAGAGTGCATTTATACCAGAACCGACTTCGGGTGATTTTCACTCTGCTCCATATGGCCGATATTAGCCAAACATACAAAAGTATGCAACAATATGGAGTCCTCTGAAAGTGGTTGCACTATGATCATCCCGCATGACCGAAATCTGCCAAACTCTGCCGACTTCTATCACCGACTAAATAATTCTGTTTTATTCGACCGAACTCGCTTGTCTTATTTGTATATTCATATTTAGCCATATCACCACATTAAAAAAAAAAAAGAGTAGAAATATATTTTCACCTATAAACGGTTATTATGACTAGTTTTGATATTTCAATAAATTAAATAAATTATCTCCTAAAACATTAGTTGACTACACACTAGACTGTTTGGTTATTTATATGAACAGATAAAAATGTAATATAACTATGACATTAAAAACTGTTTTTATTTGTGGAGTTTGCATGAGTGTTGCTGACTCTTGATATTAGATATTACAACTAACTTCACTACGTGATACCAATTCTATTTCTCACTCTGTCGCTAATTTTAGCTATATTATAATCTTCATGAATGTATTGGTTCCTGATTCCAGCAATAATTCAAACTCTTTGTAATAAATTGAGGAAAAATTTCAGATGGAAACTTCCTTAAAAAATTTAATTTGAATTTAACTGTTGCTGCTTACTGTGATGAACTAAGTAGTATAAGTATTAAATAAGGGGCTCGCGACTGGTGGAAGGCAAGAACTATGCATTTAGAATACTTATAACTACCAAACATAACAAACAAACAAAAATGAACATTCCACGGTCTTAGAAAAAACATTCTCAAACCGCAAATCAAAGTTATTGTGTTAAACCTCACACATGTTATGAAGGGGGGGGGGGGATAAATGAAATATACAAGATATGCAGATGCCTATCAGTAACCATAAATTAATTAAAGTTCTCAAACACTTTTTACATTAACAAGAATTATCTCTTTTCATTCAGTGCTTTATGCATCTATTGAATCAGTTTGTAAAAACAATGTCTTAAATATTGGACGTGATTTAACAGAGAAGATAGAAGATTTAACAATAATTTAAAGAATCCCAGCAACCAAAACACCACATCAGCACCACATACACAACATTTTGCACTATGTGCCTATTCATAAAAAAGTAGATGAACAAATTCAATTCTTACCATTAAAACTGGCCACCAGCGACTGATTTAAACAATCTGTAGTGCGCGTCATGAACGAAGGCGGCCCAGTTTAGCGAGGTTCTGCACAGGACATCACTGCTCTGCCAGTAGCCAATCGAATTACAGTAAAAAACCAGCTTTGGTCGTGGTTACACGTATGTTGATTGTTTGCAGTGGCTGCCATTCCTGTCTCTCCTAATAGTATTAGCACATAAAGCGCTGCTAAAACACATATTATTATTATTATTATTATTTTTTGCTATCATCAGTATTTCGACTGGTTTGATGGTTTTATCCTGTGCTAACCTCTTCATTTCCACATACCCCTTTCAGCCCACATCCTCAATTATCTGCTTCATATATTCTAATCTCTGTCTTCCTCTACAGTTCTTACCTTCGATTGTTCCCTCCACTAACAAATTAACCAATCCTGCATGTCTCAAAATTTGACCTACCAGCCTGTCTCTTCTTTCTGTAAGCTTCTTCTATAAACTTCTTTTCTCACCCATCATTTCCAAAATTCGTTCATTTCTTATTTTGTATGTCCACTTAATTTTCAGCATTCTTCTGTAGCACCACATTTCAAATGCTTCAATTTTCTTTATTTCCGGTATTCCTAAAGTCCATGATTCACTACCATTAAGTGCTGTGCTCCGCACAAAGAGTTTTGAAAAGTTCTTTCTAATTCCTAGATCAATATTTGTAACCAAAAGATTTATCTTTTTCATGAAGGCTCATTTTGCTAGTGCTATTCTGATCTTAACATCATTCCTGCTTCGGCCATTGGTTGTAATTTTACTTCCCAAGTAACAGAATTCTCTTACTTCTCCTATTGCATCCAATCCTATTTTTATATTTAATCCACTAGTATTGGTATCATTTCTGCTGCATTTCATCACTTTTGTCTTGCTTTGGTTTACATTCAGTCCAAAATCTTCCTTCAGTATTTTGTTCATGCCATTCAGTAACTCCTCAATATCCTCAGCCCTCTCTGCTAACAAGACAATGTCGTCAGTAAATCGTAGTATACTGTTTTTTTTTTTTTTTCTCCCTGATAACTTATGCCACATGGAAATTTTTCTTTGACGTTCTTTATTGCTTCTTCTACATACAAGTTGAATATTAATGGGGACAGACTACAGCCTTGTCTCACACCATTTATAACTGATGCATGTCTCTCGTGATTCTCTACTTTTATTACAGCCACTTGATTCTTATATAGTTTATATTCTTCTATCTCGATACTTTAGACCTTAATTCTTTAAAATTTTGAACATCTTGTCCCACCTAACATTATCAAAAGCTTTTTCTAAATCAACAAATGCCATAAAAGTATCTTTGTTTTACTTGATCCGCCCTTCAAGTATTAATCTTAAAGACAGAATTGCTTCCCTTGTACTGCGATGTTTCCTAAACCCAAACTGATCTTTACCTACTACCTCTTCTACTACTCTCTCCATCCTTCTGTACATTATTCTGGTCAATAATTTTGAAGCATGTGTTGTTAGACTAATGGTGCCATAATTCTCACATTTGTCGGCTTGTGCTTTCTTTGGAAGTGTGAACATGATATTTTTTATTAAAATCAGTTGGAATTTCTCCTGTTTCATAACTTTTTGATATCAGCTTGAATAATCTTTCGATTCCTTCCTCTCCTAGGGATTTAAGAAGTTCTGCAGTCATTTCATCAATTCGAACTGCCTTATTTGCTTCCAAGTCATTCAGAGCTTTATTAAATTCTGTTCTCAAAACAGAATCTCCTAAGTCATCAATGTCGACATCACCTTCCTTTTCCATCACACTATTGTTCAAGTTGTCCCCAACATACAGTTTCTCAATGTATTCTTTCCATCGGTTATCTCTATCTTCTGAGCTTAATAGAGGTTTCCCATCGGCAGCTTTAATGTTCATACCTCTTTTCTTCATTTCTCCAAAATTCTGTTTGATCTTTCTATATGCACCATCTACTTTACCTACGACCATTTCCTTTTCTACTGCTTCACTTTTTTCTTGTAGCCATTTTGTATTTCCTATTTATTTGATTTTTAAGTTGCCTCTACTGCTCTCTTCCTGTTTCCTCCTGAGCATTTTTGTACCTTCTCCTCTGATCCATCAGCTCCAAAATTTCTTCTCTGATCCAAGGTTTTTGGGCAACTTGTTCCCTAAAGGCTAATGTTTTTTTTTACCAGCTTTCATTATTTCAGTCTTTAATGCATTCCATTTGTTCTCGGTTGAACTCCTTTTAGAGTTACTTCTTAGACCAATTCTGCAAATTTTTCTCTTGTGCTAGATTGTTTCAGTTTATTCACTTCCAGTCTGTTCTGCTTATACTGCTTCCTTATTCGCTTAAATTTCAGGCTGCACTTCATTATTATCTAATTATGGTCAGAGTCTATGTCTGCTCCTGGTTATGCTTTACAGTCTAGAACTTGATTCCTGAATCTCTGTTTGACCATGATATAATCTAGCTGATATCTGCCTGTATCCCCAGGATGTTTCTAGGTGTATATTCTACTTGCATGGTTCTTAAACAGTGTGTTTGCCACTACTAGCTTATTATCTTTACACGGCAGTAATGTTAGTAGAAGGTGCGTAATTACTATACTTTCTTCCTCTCTCTATGTTGCTCGTCCCCTGCTGGAAATGCAGCAATTTCATATACCCTGTATCCCTATTTCTGTCTGTCTCTGCGCCACCCGCCTTCGTTCGTGACGTGCACTAAAATCTTGCATGCACAATCCGACAACGTTGTACACTGCACGCAATCTGAGCAAACGGTATCGTAATCTTAGTTCCAGCCCTTGACAATCCCATCTCCAAACTGATGCTCAGTCACCATGTGGACTTTCTGGCAATTCAAGAGACACACATGTGTGAGTTAATAGACCGTAAACTCAGAGGCCACATCCCTGGGTATTATATAGTAGTTTGTATCAATCCCCAGCAATATGGTATTGCAACATATGCCAGAAACAATATAATGGATGTATCCACTGTGGCCAAACAAGCCGCAGGCAATGTCTTAGTTGTGCAGGCATGTGGCATGTGTATAGCTAACATCTATTAGCCACCGAATATCTTTTGGTCTAACTGCCCACTGCCTAATTTGCAGCACCCCGCGTTGCATGCGGGGGGATTTTAATTCCCACAGCCCTGACTGTGGTTACATGGAAGAATACAAGAATGGCAGACAGTTGGGTGAATGGATGGAGCTTAATAACTCGGACTTTCACTTTGATGCCAAGAGTAAGAAGACATTCAAGTCAGCCAGATGGGGATCAGAGTCTAATCCTGACCTGTGTTTTATGATAAAAACTTCCAATGCTGATGATGGCCTGAGCATTCAGCAAATTTTCCTTAACAACTTTCTACACAGTCAGCATAGACCAGCGGTCATTTCTTTTGGTATCCATATAAAAGTCATAAGATCTGCCCCATCCTCTTGCTGGAACTTTAAGAAAGCAAATTGGGAAGAGTTTACTAGGACATTGGATAGACTCCTTGAAAATGTCCTAAGTGCAGTAACATCTTACAAGAAATTTCTGAAAGCTGTTGAAACAGCAGCAAAGCATAACATACCTAGGGGATACAGATCTTACTATATCCCTGGTTGGGACCATGAGTGCACCCATTTACTAAACGAGTTCGTAAGTAGAGGAAGTTGTTGGAGTCTCTTAACCAATGTCGAAAACAACTCTGCCAGGAAACATCTGAGAAGTTAGACTTCACACACTCAAGCAGAAAGGCTTAGTCTTTAATCTGAAAACTGGATGTCGACTACAACCAGAAAGGTACCTACGAAAGGGGTAACGTCCTGTAATGTCATAGCCAGTCACCTGCTAATAACCTCTAAGGTGCTAGGTAATAGAAATACAATTTAATCTGTGAAAAGTGAACTTCATGAAGTCAAGAAGCACATTAAACCAAATGCAGAATATTCAAACACCTTCACTTTGTCTCAACTGGATGCCGCATTAAAGTATACTAGTCTCCGCAAACCGCTGGACATGATGGCCTGTACCCAGAATTCCTCGTTAATACAGTCACTATCACAAGAAAATTGTTGCTTGCACTTTTCAATGAAATATTGCAGTTATCAAAGTTGCCTCCTGCCTTTAAAAAAGCTAAGGTGATAGCCATTGTAAAACCAGGTAAAGAAGGAACTGCAACAGAACACTATAGGCCAGTTTCTCTCCTCAGCACAGCATATAAGCTGCTTGAAAGAATGGTGCTGGCTTGGATTCAGAACACCATTAATAAAGTCACTCCCCCAGAGCAGGCTGGGTTCAGGCCAAAGCGTAGTTGTGCCGAGCAGGTTCTGATTCTTATGACCCACATTGAGACTGGATTTCAAAAGAAACCTTAAACCTGGAGCTGTGTTCGTCGGCCTATCAGCAGCCTATGATACTCTCTGGCATGAGGGTCTCCTTCCCAAATTCCTAAATGCTGCACCGTGCAAAAAAATAGCTGAACTTTTGAACAACATGCTGAGTAATCGCAAAATCCAAGTCCACTGTGGGGCCCAAAAGAGTCGCTGGCGTGTTCTCAACAATGGACTGTCTCAGGGTTTGGTGCTGGTGCCTGTGCTTTTTAATTTATATATTGCAGACATACTTCAACTAAATTGCAGGAAATTTCAGTATGCTGATGACCAGATTTGTGAAGATAGACTCTCTGAGAGTCTTAACAAGCTCTACGCATTCTTCTCTAAGACAGAATCTTATTGCTTCCACCTTTCAAACCAGCTCACCTATGGACCCCTTGGAAGAGAAGAACAAAAAGACCACCCCAAATATCTAGGAGTTACCTTGTATTGAGCCCTCACTTTTCACTAGCATTTATCTTACACTGCAGAGAAAGTGAAGACCTGTGTGAACCTTGTAAAGAAACTGGTACGTCATGGGGTGCAAGTGCTCAAGTTCTTCTAGGAGCAGTCCTTGGTTTGGCATTCTCCACAGCAGAATACTGTTGCTCTATATGGCTTGGAAGTGTTCATACTGCCAAAGTTGACACCCAGCTTAATGCTGCTATGAGAACAGTGAGTGGTGTCATTAGGTCTACCCCAGTATCCTGGCTGCCTGTACTTTCCAACATTCCTCCACCACATTTGAGGAGAAAATCGATATTGCTTAGAGAATTGGAAGGAGTGGAGGAAACAACATGATTCCTCTGCATGGTGACTTTCTTCACCTGCCTCGCACACGTTTAAAATCGAGGAAACCAGCCTACATGGAAGCAGCCAGTCTCAGACATAACAACTTTAACTTGTAAAAAGAGTGGAGAAAGGAGTGGAAAGTCAACAGCCCACACAATTCTGGGCTTATAATAGATCCAACCACCTGTGTTCCAGGGTTTGACTTGCCTAGGTGTCTTTGGTGTCGACTGAACAGATTTCGCACCGGTCATGGAGTGGCAATGCAACATTGCCTAAATGAGGTCTCTGTGAAGATGCGTTGTATGACTGTGGTGGTATACAAACTGCTGACCACATTGTGATGGACTGTTCAGCAAGAAGATTATCTGGAGGCCTTCTCACACTGCAACAAGCTGGACCAGCTGCCAGAAGATGGCTTGAATCTATAAATATAGGAGGTATTACACCATCCACTAAATGTTCTTATCAGCAGAATGATTCATCTACTTCCTCTTAGATTTCAGTGAGTCTTTTCCTAAATTCAAATCGTGAAAAATATCTTAAAGGTTATAATAAATGGGATTTCATTAAAGCGAGGCAAAAAAGTGGCTCAGCGCTACATTTTAATACAATTATTTTGCATAAAACTATAATGATAATTATTTATATAGTGCTATTGCTAATTCCTTCCAATAATATTGCTTTCATAATGTCGTCTGTAGACAAACTAGTGGATAACCATGTTCGAGGAAGCAGAATCCTCAGAACAACAATACTATAGAAACAATCATCAATAGATTATTTTGGAAAAGTGTGTCTCCAAAACAGATTGATTAAAACTGTCTTCCTAGGCACAGTTGTTTACACACTAACGAGCAGCAGAGCAACATAAGTGGCTTGATCCTATAGTTAATGTTCTGTGCTTATTTCATATTTTTTACAAAAATTATTTTCATTTCCTGTTTAAAAGTTTCAAACCTATACTTTGCTTATGCGCATAATATATCCTTGATTCTTACCTCATTGCATCAGGAAATAACATTTTTAAGGAATGTCATATAACTGAAAGTATCTTGCCCTACACATTCCTGGTGGTAACATGGAAGGAAAGCTATTCAGGATTCTAGCCACATCGAAATAACATCATTTGTACTTTTTCAAACTGCACACATGTTTCGAAAAGAATTAGTTTACATTAAAACTAACTTCACCAGTCAGTAACAAATAATTTATTGTTGGTATTATTTCTCTAATTTTGAGCCCTATCAACCATTAATTCAGTATGTGGACTATAATGATTATGCACTGTCATCAAGGAAACAAAAAACTTTACAAAGAAACATGATATGAAATCACATAGAACAAAATATTAGTACTGTAACAATTTAAACGATCATTGTCACTCAAAATTTTACAACAAGATTACTATTGTAGCACAAACATAAATTCTTATATAACTCATATAAGTAAAGAAAGTCCATTGAGCATTGCAGTTAGTAGTAGAGAGTTCTTAAACTACCGTTTATTCCATTTTCAACATTATGGTTAGTATTTTCTGTACATGTACTAAGTAAAATCCTTATTTATAAACATTCCAATCTTTATACTAAGAGTATGTTGAAGAAATCTTATTGTCATATATGAATGTGTTACCTCTGCAGCATAGTATCAAAGGGTTATATTTTCTTCTTTGAATGTAGCTTAGCTTAATCTGAAAATAAAATAATGGTAAATATTTCAGAATCATCTCTGAAACACGTATTCCTTTAAAAGTTGCATACAAGCTGTAGCTGTCCTAAGAACCAACCATGAATTTTTTCCAAGTCCTAAAAGTCTTCTTGAATGACAAATAGGACAATATAAATGCTCTTACCTTGGATGAGTCCAGAATTTTAATTGCTGATTCGTCTTCTAAAATATTCCCCTGGGTCTGAGACAGAGTGATTAAAATGTCATCCTCAACTTTCTTTAAAGCTTTCCTATGTGCAGCACTTTCAACAATTAATCTCTGTCTTGTTTCTTCCAGTTCGGGCCTATAAATTCAAGTTTAGGCACTAGAAAATCTAAGCAAATCTGTACACAAAACTAGAATTAAATGTGAAATCTTCAGAAATGCAATGGAATTTCATAAGTTTGATCAGTTTGACAGGCAACAAAACCACACATTTTAACCAAGTTTGATCTGATGTTTCATTTGATGCCTCAGCAACATATTGTAAGTTAACCTAAAAATTTTGTAACTGTTTGACAAAATTTGTTCTCAGAACCACAAGTTAAATTGAATAGTATTGCATATCATTTGTAAAGTCAGTTACTAAATTAATTCAAGCTATAAATAATATTTTTACAGTTTTGAGATAGTATATTATATTGCATCAGTCCGAGCTACATTTCAAAAATTTATAATAAATCGAAAAAAAGCAGTTAGATACATCAAATTTACACAGTAATCATTTTTGAATATCTAGATTTCTTTATAGCTACTTTCAACTCCAGAAATAGTAATTAGTCAGATTCTACTTTTGGTTTGCAAATTTTATTTCATTCCTTTTGGAAAATAGTAAACATGCCTTGAGTGATATTAAATAAAAGAGCAGCATGTTAGGAGTTAAATACAAGTTGTTTCGAGTTTGTAACTGCAAAATTATAAAAGTTATAAAAAGGTTTTTATGTATAGAATTAAATGATTTTTTTAATGGCTAAACTATTAAACCTACAACATTTTTCATAAGAATAAAAATTAATGTTTTTTAGAAAATCTTACTATTCTCAAAATTTCAGAATGATAGGAACATTTTTAGCTGTCAAGGTAAAATATCTGAGGCAAGCTTACAAGTGTGAGCCACAAATCTGATCAATTTTCATACGGTTCTGGTGAGAAACCAGGGAGCAGTTGTGTTCCCACGGTCCGTTTCTATAAATGTTAGCCCAGAATTTTCCTCGTCCTCCCTCAGTCGCCCAGCAAGTTTCATTTCCAGCACTACTGTGCTACCATTTTGGCACAATGTAGGCTCACTTAGTTTTAAAGTTTCAGTTAGAATATAACAATGTATTTTTGAAACAGTAAATTATGCCATGTGGTGCGTTGGCATAACCTAAGTGTCAGTCGTTGGCAGACAAGTTGAACTTTAGATAAACTTTTCTTTACTTTCATGTGATAATTAGTTGGACTTTGAACAATGGGATTTTGTTTGGCTCAAATTGGTTAATCAAATTGGCAACATTATCTTTGGAAAATTTGTCTGATGCCAGTTCAGTTTTTGACTTTGCCAAAGTTAGAAGAAAATAATAATGTTTTTTTACCAGAAATAGACTTGTGAACATTATTATCTATACCCTTTCCATAGTTTGGGGTTTTATTAAGCTAAGTGACAACCAATTTAAAATAGTAGAGCCAGAGCTGGACATTATTCAAGGTGATTGATGATCTTTGTTGAGACAGAAGGTTTTGCATGAACCCCAGTGCAAACTAGTTTCTTACAATATAATCACAATTTCTTTTTTGTTATAGAAAAATGTTTAACAATAGCAATACTGTTTATACTTCTAAATAATATGCAGTAAATCATAAATGAGATGAAAAAAGTTCAGGAAGTAATTAGAGAAAGTGTAGTTCACTTTATGTGCAGGGAGGAGTTTGTTCACTGCACGGTCATTAGAGAGACTATACTAGCTTTGATGGTTTCATGTTTGTATTTTTTTCAAACAGGTAAAATAATTTATAATGTTGAAACAGCCAGATGAATTAAATGATTTAATCAAAATGATGGTTGTAAATCTCCAAAATTTTAATTTACAAACAAAAGATTCAAAGTAAACATCTATATTATGAATAGGTAACAAAATGGTTTTATGTGACTAAAATGATGGTTATCATTTTGTAATATACAAGACATATGACTTATAGTTCCAGATAAAGCTTCTTCGATTCTAGAACACAGTTCCTTAAATTATTTTTAGAGAGGAACAGTCACATTTTTTCTGAAAAATAAAATAAGGAAACTGTCTTCTTAATCCTACATATAAGAGAAAAAATATTAGGTATTTATGTTTTATTTTTTGGTTTGTTTGTTAATTTTCTAACAATAACTGTTTGAATATGGCTTTCCCAATATAACAATGAAGACTATATTGGCTTATTTTCTCAAATTCTATACACAGTTACCACACTTTTGTAAATTCTATACTAATCTTAATTAAGTAAAAACTTTATTAGCATTTAAATATTTGAAATACATTTTTTTGTATCAACTCTTATTATCAGTTATTTGGTATACTCATGGTTACTTGATATTTACAAAGAAGTATCACATGGTGTATATATATTAAATCAGTAGCAGAAAACACTAAGTTGTTTAATTTTAACTTACTTTTCACTTTTAATGACAATGGCCAATAGCTGGTCCTCTAAACCTTCTGGTGTTAAAACAAAGTTCACCAAAGTCACCTTATTTAATACTTCTGGTAAATAATGTGGATTTTGCATTTTAGTTGTCATATATAGTCGGAAGTTCTTGTTGTATTCAACTACTTCCTTGCCGAGATGCAAAAATGTTTTATCACCTAAAGAAAAGTGATTACTGGAAGAGAGCTATATAAATATCAGGAGTAACTTATAGTCATACTATTTAGCTATGGGTTGATACAAAGTTTCTGCTTAGTTGTTTTTAGATACAATACAAACAAAGATAATAATAATCTAATAGAATCACACTTTTAGAAGTCTATATGTCAAGACATATATTTTGACATACCTTGCATTACTAGCTGTTTCTTTAAAATTGATTCCAGTGGTGTTTCTAATTCTTTTCCTACATTTTCTAGTAATACAGGTTTTCCAAATTTAACACAATTTTCTATAATGGACAAGCACTGACTATCATTAAGCTTCAGTTTTACAAGATTATTCTTCATTTCCATATTTTTTATCCATGAATTTGCTTGTCCTTGCGGGTCAATCATTAGTGACCACCTGAAACAGTTTTCAGGTTAGTTGCTTTAATCTCATTTTAGGAATATTGGAGAAAGGTTTGAACAATCTTGTGCTTCTGTTTACACCCAATCTATATGAATTTCAGTAATTAAAGAAAGATTTCACTTCTTATTGCTGATGAGATCAGAGGATGCCAGGTGAGTAGAATAGATAGTCCTATGATAAGTGGGGTTCAGTGAGGAGAAATTAGTTTCACAGAGCATAAAGGAGGAGAGAATGTCAATGAATAGCCATTAGCTGGGGATGTTGCTAAAGCGACTTATCTTGAACTGTGACCATTAATCTAGCCTAGTGATTCACTGTCCTTTGGTCGCCAATCCACTGTAATAACCCAGGAGATCAATGTAGATTCTTAACTATCTTTTCACAGTAGACTTACTGAATCTTAAAACTATATATTCTTTAAAATACTGTACATCATCAGTACCAAAATTTTAAAGCATCATAATTCCTTCTCCAAAATTATTGATTGCAGATTTAAACCATGAGAAAAGCAACAAGAAACTCCCAATGACACCTAAAATTAAACAAAGTTCTACTTCATCGAGACCAATGATTCACTTCCACTAGATGTTGAATTTGAAATAACAATGGCGGACCATCGTATATTACTTTCTCCCCACTTTTCCGCCTAAGCGCATTGTACCAAAAACTGTTCCAAGCCCACATGACCTACCAAAACCGAGGCTTCTATGACTGACCTCAACTTGGTCGCTCCCATCTCCTTTATTTATTTTTATATATATATATATATATATATATAAATTGGTTGTCTACTGCAATTTTGTTGATTCTTGCACAGTCATATTCCTTATTTTCTCTCTGATCTTCCTGAAATTTTTATGTGCAATAGATCTCAGTCTAAATTTAAACTCAAATCTTTAAAAAGTATTCTCTGCAACAGTTCTTTAACTAAAAAATTCCTAAAGTTTCACAACCTAAAATTTCCTCTCATTTGAAAAGTATTTGAGCTAAAGTTTTAATTCTTTCTTTAAAATCATCTACAAATCCTCCCCTAACTTTTGATTTATGATACATCTTGATTGTGATTATATTTCTTAGTGAAAACTGCTATTGAATCTTATTCCAAAACCTTAGATATTATTTATTTTCAAAACTACTAGTGTTACTGAGCTAAAATGCATGACAAACTTTACAGAATCTAATTTTCTATATGATGTTAATACTCCTTATCTGATATCTACTATTCTTAATATAGTTTTTCTTTCATGCCTTAAAAATCTATTGGTTAGTTCAGTGATGTCACCCCACCAGTTTCTCGTTCAAATTTCAAATCTTCTTTTCCACTTTCCATACAAAATATTACCTAAATCTTTACAAAACTAACTCAGTTTTCATACAAAAAAAAAAAATACTAAGTTTCAAATCTGTAACTAACCGAATTCTACATTGCTTAAAACATGTCAGTCATACTTTCAAAAATGTTACTTCCACTTTATCTACAGATTCTAATTTTTTTAATGATATAGTTCGAATTTTTCTGCATCTTTTTGGCTATGAAGTTTTCTTGTAACTTAAAAATTGGAGTTGTAGAATGAAAAAATATTTTGGCAGTCTTTCTAATCCTAGTGTTTGGTGCAACTTGAACCTCAAATATCTCTTTACTACTATTTTATAAACCTAAAGTATTGCATCTCGTTTGAATGGTGATTACCTACTGCATCTTTGTTCATGTAGGGATTAAATTCTGTTAGGAATTATCTAAACCATTTAAAAAATATCCACTGTTTACCATCCATTGTGATTGAACTTTATTGTTTAATACTACCATTTACCTAAAAACTTCAATAAAATGACTTTAAACATATTTTACTCTTAGATTCTTATGAGTTCACACCTCTTTTAACTAATTTTGAAGATCTATTAGCAATATTAAGGTTATATGACAAGAACTTATTGCTTTTTACCTTAAAATATAATATACAGGGCATAAACTTAACATTAAGGGACACTTCAAATCAAAATCACACTGATATCGTAAGAATGTGTAAAAATTGAAGCTAAAAAAACTAAATCAGAAGGAAAACGTTGCAAAAATTTGAACTAAGCTACAGTTAAAAACAAACATTTTGACATATTATTTATAGTATCAAAATTTTTTATTTAAGTAATTATATCTAGTATAAGGTCTATGTACCATGTGTTTATGATGACTTAAGCAAATGGCAATCAAGTAATGGAATACACATTAAACAATGAGAAGTGTTTTTTTAAATAGATAAACTAAATTTAACTATGGCAATAGGTTATCAATACCTAGGAAAACTTAAAAATATTACAGCCTGTAAATTTATCCTGAGTATGTTCTTTTATTGGGACAAATAAATGTGTATTATTAGATAAAATAAATATATGATTGAAAATAGGACTAAAAGATAGTTAAAACTTAATAAACTAATAATACAGTAACAGTTTTAAAAAAAAGTACATTTAAAGGGAGAAAAACAGTTTTGGGTATTTAACTTTGACTGTGACCATGACACATTTTGATAAAAAAAATAGGAACCTGTGAGATTCTAGATGTGAATAGGTAATTAAAGCATTAAATTCTTAGAAGAATGGTCTAAATTTCATTCAGAAGCATCAAGAAATAAGGGAGATGCAATTTTATCTATTTAAAGGTTTCCTCAAAATAAGACATAGTTTAAGAAAATTAGAGATTGCATCCAGATAAGTATAAACACCGATTCAAAAAAAATGTCAAAATAAAAGAATGCCTACTTTACATTTCTGGCCATGAGCATTTATCATATACAGTATGAACCGAGTCAAAAATTTATCCTTGTTGTATGTGAGATCCTGGTTAAAATTAAGATATAGTTATGGTTTTGAAAACAGTAAATTCAATAAAGGCAACTGGATTTGATCCAATTGCCATACATACAACAAAATTATCAGGGGAGGAAAGAATTAAAAGGAATCCGGGAAGAGATGTAATACATAATAGCTATTCAGGAACATGAGGACCATTGTGGCTGCAGATTAAAAATAAATCACATGGGTTCAAGGTATTTGTCACTGAGACATCTCTTTCAGTATTGTTGTTTAGAATGATCCAAACTTTAATGAAGTATAGTCTAAAGATTTGTAGTATATAGCGTATTGATAAACTGTACAAAAATAAAATTGTTGTAACTATAGCTTATAATTAAAGTATCTTAACTTCACAGAACAAGAGTTCCCAGAAAAAAAAATGATTTTCCTACATTCAAAGAGCAAGTCTATTAATGTTTGAGATTAAAATTGCTGTAAAATATAATAATTATATGTGTGTAAATCATGTTTCCACATATATGATATGTATTTTGCCTCAAGTGAAAAGGAAATAAAGAATGAAAAAATATTCCACTGGAAGTACAATCATTACATTTATCAACAAGTGCGTTACTAATGAGCTGCTGAAATTATATTAAAACAATCTCCTTGTCCATTCTGTAAGCAAAGTAAAGATATATAAACATACAAAATTTCATGAATGAATAGTTATTGATAATATATATAAAGAATCAAATTGTTATAAAAGAATAAATTGAAGTAATCAGTAAAAAAAAAAAAAAAAAAAAAAAATAGATGAAACAGGAAGAAAAACGATTTTCCCTGTCACCAACATCTATGAACTTTTGGTAACATCTAGTTATCAGACACAATTTCTTTTATGCATAAATGACTATAGCAATGGTAGCAGACAGAAAATGTGACAACATTGTAGAAAGTATATTTGTCAAGGTTGTATCAGGAATCAAGTCTTAACTTTCCTCTTAACAGCCTTTATTATAAGCAAAGAAAATCATTTATCACAAGCAGCACATTCAGATCATAATTTTATTGATATTGACTACAATTGTACAACTTAAAGAATAAGATTGCAAATAACACCTTGTATTTAAAAATACTGTGGGAATCCAAGTTAATTGTACAAGGGCAATCCCAAAAGTCAGGTCTCCAATGTATTTATGGATATAAAATCAATTTATTTTATGTAATATATACATCGTTTTAAAGGTTGAACGACTATCTATTTTTGTACATAATCACTATTTCGGCATATACAATTTTGTAGATGCTGTGACAGTTAATGACTGACCAAGCATGGTAGGGTAGCGGTAATGCTCTGGCCACGTATTGTCTTTTAACTTAACAGCACTTGTAAATTTTCCTACGAGAATACAAAATAATGCAATTGATAATTTTTTTATGGATATTTCTCAGTGCAGTAATTACAGCATACATCCAGTAATAAATGGTATCTCAGATCATGATGCCCAGCTATTATGTATCGAGTCCAGGAACACTGTTAAACAGATAAAGAAAAGCTGGGTTTATAGAAGAAATATTAGTGAAAATAATATAAAACACTTCATAGATACCTTAAACAATGAAAACTGGTTAGAAGTATATAATGCACAGGGTGTTAATGCGAAATTTGATTCCTTTCTGAATATATTTCTAACACTTTTTGAAGGTAGTTTCAAAAAAAGGAAAATTCTCAACACTCCAAACAATGAACTGGGCATGGGATGGATAACAAAGGGTATTAGAATCTCTAGTAAAACAAAGAGGGAACTTTATTTAAAAATGAGAGAATCGGATAGCTATGCGCTGAAAGTTCACTATAAACTTTATTCTAAAATACTAAGAAATGTAATAAGGAAGGCCAAGAACAGGTAAATATCGGCGAAAATAGAAAATTCAGACAATAAAATGAGAACAATATGGAATATAATAAAGACTGAAACAGGAAAAACTGTAAATCACTCTAAAGACATAAAAAATAGAACAAAATGGATATGTGTATAGCGAAGTAGGGGAAATTTGTGAAATATTTAACAAACATTTTACGTCAGTAGTAGATAAATTAGGCATAGAAAAGCAATCCCCACATAGTGCTCTAAGGCTTCTTGAGACTGCTTTCCCAAATAGCTTTGTGGAGATGAAATTGCCACCAGTAACAGTCTCAGAAATAAATAAACTCATTAAACAATTAAAACCTAAAAATTCTTCCAGCTATGACAATATTTCAAGTAAATTACTGAAAAGATGTTCAGACTGTATCAGTCATGTACTTGCTCACATTTGTAATGAATCCTTAGTACAAGGTGTTTTTCCCGATAGACTAAAATATGCTGTTGTAAAACCATTATTTAAAAAAGGAGAAGTAACATGTGTAGACAACTATCGTCCCATTTCATTACTTTCAACATTCTCAAAGGTTTTTGAAAAAGTCATGTATAGAAGAGTAATAAAACATGTTACACACTATAATATCCTAACTAATTCACAATTTGGGTTCAAAAAAGGATCATCCATAGAAATGGCTATATATTCATTTTTAAATAACACATTTGAGGAACTGAATAATAAAATGAATCCTGTAGGAATATTTTGTGATCTTGCAAAAGCATTTGACTGTGTAAATCATGAATTACTTTTGAAAAAAAATGGAATACTATGGTATTTTTGGGACCGCAGGTAAATGGTTTAAATCATACATTGAAAGCCGAATGCAAAAAGTTTCAATTTTTGATTCTAAAATAAGTAAAGATGCTTCATCAGACTGGGAGAAAATAAAACATGGAATTCCACAAGGCTCTGTCTTAGGTCCCCTCCTCTTTCTGTTATACATCAATGACCTTCCTGGAAATTTATCCGACAAAGTTAAGAGTGTTTTATTTGCAGATGACACTAACCTGACTGTGCGTAAAACACCAAACAGTACTATAGAATTTAATGTAAATGAAGTACTTAGAGTAGTAGCAAATTGGTTTAAGGCAAATTCATTAAAATTAAATTTTGAAAAAACACATTATATTAGGTTTAAAACAAAAAACTATGCACAGCCAGATATATGTATAAACTATAAAAACAACACAATCTTAGAAACAGAGAGTATAAAATTTCTTGGTATTAAAATAGATCAGAAACTCTGTTGGCATGATCATATCACTACACTACTGGCAAAGTTAAGTAGTGCCACCTTTGCAATACGAACACTTTCTCTAACAGCAGATCTAGAATTAATGAAACAGGTGTACTACTCATATTTTCATTCAGTAATGTCATATGGCATAATTTTTTGGGGAAACTCTTCACAAAGTAAAAAAGTTTTCATAGCACAGAAAAGAGCTATTAGGTTTCTGTGTAGGGTAAAACCAAGAACTTCTTGCAGACAACTCTTTAAGAAACTCAATATTCTTACAATGTATTCTCAGTATATATATTCTCTCATGAGCTTTGTCATAGAAAATTTTAACCTGTTTACACCTAATTCACAGGTACACAGTTTCAATACAAGAAACAGAAATAACTTGCATAAAACACAAACATCTCTGTCATTAGTACAAAGAGGAGTTAATTATTCTGGGATACATCTGTTTAATAAACTACCTAATCGTATAAAACAGCTTTCAGATAATAAAGATGTATTCAAACAAAAACTTAGAGATTATCTTATTGGCAACTCCTTCTACTCCATTCAAGAATTTGAAGAAAATAATTAATTGTACTCATTATGACGTTAGCAAAACTCAGTTGCAAAAGTGTATGTTTATTATTATTTCTTGTATTTGTAAAATATGTATATATATATATTTACTATGATATGACTCATATTATGTGTATATGTATCAACAATGACATGTTTCACATCCCAGAGGTATTTCCTCAGCAGGGATCCATGGAACAAGATTGATAAATAAATAAATAAATAAAACACTGATTTGAATCCCAATCCAGGAATCCAGATTTGTGTTTTCCATGATTTCCCCAAATTACTCCAGGTGAATCCTTTAAAAGTTCATGTCCAAAGTTCTTGGCACCATTCATTTACCAACTCTTATGACCAAAATGTCAATGAGGTGTAAAGCCATTGGAAAAAAAAATATTTTTGTATGCGCTGTAAGGATCTTGGAATTTTGGCAAATTCTAGTTTTGCTTAGGCGGGACTTAGAAATTTTGTGAAGTACAGTTTTCAACTTTAAGTAATTTCCCTGTAATCTTGCTCACAGTTGCAATTCGTCATAATAATCATTTTAATGTGTAATTATCATATCGGGAAACGTTTAGTTTAAGAGATATTCCCGTTTGTTAATGTTTTGAAACACGCGATCAGAATAGTGAAATTCTAAGACTCGCAATATCTTTAAATCCAGTAAAGCTACAACCGAACTTTTATCACCAGCCATAGTCAGCACTATCCCCGATATTTTGGTAATAAAATTAAATAATTTGGCAAAGTATAATTAGCGATTTTAATTAAGAGAAAAAAATAAGCTTTTTATCTAAAAGAGATATCAATTTAAATTTTACATCAGCAGATAGCCCTAATTAAGACGAGTTCATACATATATGGGTTTTCATAAAAAGTTTAAGCGTTTGTCCGGAAATTAAGTTTTTGTAAAATAGATTGTCGCAGATTGTTGTGCACGCGCGTAAAAAGTTCTAGAACACTTAGGGATTTTACCCACATTTGAATGTATCACTACGCGGAGTCTTAAACAGCTAAAACTTCAAAATTAATTACTCTAAATTTCTCAAGAGACTGCCGTCGGACTTCTAGTGGATAAGTCCGGATACTGTTGAAGTTTGAACATTTTTTAATAGTCGGGATCGTCAAATAAATTTCGTACTCTTTGAGCTACGCGGAGGAAAAAGATGTGATACAGTTGCTGACGTCACTGGTTCTCGTGGTTTCGATAAAAGAGCCGGTCTGTGGCTGTCCGTGGTCTGTTCCGGTCTGTCTGTTCCTGCCTGGCGTCGGTTTCGGTCTGTCTTTCGTCGCGCTGGTTGTAACTCGCCACGCTGGCTAGTTCAACCATGTTTGGATCGTGTCGTGTTATATAGTAACTAACATGATTTTGTAAATTTACTAAAGGGGTTTCGGTCGGTGGTTTCTCTCCACAATCTGTAAACTTTTGGATCGAGTGTTCGATATGCCTGCTCAACTGTAAATGCCATTTTGAACTGTTGACTTTGAAAATAAAACTTTGGATTTTTCTAACAGTGAACTTGTGTGCTTCAGTTGTTAGCATAAACCCTTTTCTCTATTTGGGGGTGAAATCAAATATTGTGGCGACCTAGGCATTTAGTTGAGTCATCCTGGCTACATGGTCAAATCCAAATTATTTAGCGAGTTTTAAAGAGAACTGCTAGTCGACAAGAGTTAAGTTAAGGCACTTAGGCGATACTACAACCCCGGTATCGGTCTATGTCCTTACATGGGACTGTAAGGCTCGCGTTTGATTATTTTCAAACGGTGGAGAAATAAATTGCCGACCTCTGTGCAACGAGAAAATTTTGGAACTTCGGGGAATAACCGGCACGAGTCAACTACTTCATCATGACCTCGACGACTACGACACCGCCCGCTCACTGAGGCCTGATGCAGCTCCCGATACCAGATGGGCGTCGCTTCGCCATGGTACATCGCGGGGGGCATCACGACTTCACAACATTCCGTCTGGCCTCATAGCGGATCAACGAGACATGCCCGGGGGACTACCACACCAACAGCTGTTTCCCGCGGCTCCGACAACGGCAGACCAACATCACGCAGTTTCCAACCAAGTTAAGTAAAAACTTTTTCCAACATCGTTTCTTCGAGACCTTCAAGTGAATTTTTTTTTATTATACTGCCTCCACATATGCAACAGCATTGCATACAGTGCACTATATTATTGCGTTGCAATCATTTCATACTTACGGAGGCAGACTATTACAGTAAATGGTCTTTTATTTGTTCCGCGCGAACGTAACTTTTCAACTCTATTTTTGTTTACTTTGTGTGCAACGAATTTCGGATTGTAGATGCGCCACATTTTTCAACTTGTTCAAACTCTGTGCAAAGAGTATATTGATGTTAATTACGTCGCACCACACACACTTTTTGGTAAAAATTTTCAAGTATGGCCTGTCTGATACAGTGTTCATCTTTGCTTTGTTGTGATAACCAGTGCTTTTCGGGAATGAACATATATTGTGTGGTTTTTTTTCAGGTTAGAGTTTAGTTTTGATAATTTCTGTGTTTTTTTATGTGCACTTTGTATTCTTAAGTATTAATTTTCGTAACCATGGATTCAGTAATTAGTTGCCCGGCTACTAATATTCCTCTAGATGACCAACTAGTTTTTTCCTGGCAACCTTTTCAATCTGACGAAGTTAAGGCATTAATACTATCTCTGAAAGAAAAACATACTGCACTATTAACAGTTGATCATGTTCATTATTACGCCAACATCGGATCCTTCATTATCGATGTCGTGTATCTTTGCGAGGCAGCTAAGCGTTTTTTAGAATCTAATTTCAAAACTCTGTCAAATCATCTACACTATGCGGAAACGTTTGCAAATAATGGCTACAACGTTCATGATATACAGATTTCTCCAGCGAATCAGTTGGAAGAACTTGTTGTTCCCTTTAAACAGAGGCTAGATAATTGTCAGTTTCTTAATCGAAATAATATAAGTACTTGTTTGAATCAGTTAGTTCAAATCACTCAAAAAGTTGAAACACAATTGAGGTTTTTTTTGAAAGATGTACCCTCTATGATGGAGGTTCATGAACTACAAACTATAAATGAAATGGTAATGCCTCTTCACCAAGAGGTTAATCAGCTGTATAGTTTAGCTACTTCTTATATCCAAGGTCTCCAGGAATATAAAACTAAGACCATTGCAAATGCACATGTCAACTTTCAAACTTTTTGTGAAAAAGTACTACAAGCTAGGCGTATGTATATAGCAGCTCACTCAAAGCCATCTGAGGAAACAAACCCACATTCATTACAGCCAATTCCCATTCAAAACCAACAGCTGCAAACACATACTAGCAGCATTTTCTCTGATGAACAGGTGATTGTAAATAATGTTGTTGCTACACCTATTACTGAAACTGTAGATAATAACACTGCAGGTAGTATTTCCACAACTAATCTAAGTACTACGGAGGAACAAATAGTCCCTGTAGGAACATCCACACCCATTGAGAAAGACTTTTCAGAACCATTAACAGCTGTTCCTGTAGGAGGACATGTTCTTCATCAACTATTACATGAAGCAGTAGTACTGCTTCACCTATAATGCAACCAACTGTTATGGCTAAGCTTGTTGACATTGTCACAGAGCCTACTGCTACAGAAGCACAACCAGCTCAAAATATTTTTAAGGAGAGGGAATTTTTACCAGCATCTATAGAAGCTACTGAACAGCTGGTAGATTCTACAACTGAGTTTGTAACCATCATCCCACCCCAGCCCCTAGATGAACAACACATTATTCTGCCTACTACAACTCCACTTATTGATTTTGAAATGCAGGCTTCACCTGAAGTGGACATTTGTTTTGATTTGGTAGACACCCCAGCAGAACAGTTGATTTCGGAGATTCTTGGGGACAACATTCCTATATGTGAAATCTTAGGGGATAGTGGGGACTTAATTGATTTCACAGATGATAACGTGACAACCACCTATCCTCAGCCGTCAGTTAAAGAAACTGTGCATGCTTTGCCCCCACTGCAACTAACTATTCCTGATACCCTAGTTCATAGTAAAGCTGCGTCTTTGCCTGCATTAGCCTGTAGTGATGTACCTGATATCACTGCTGATCCCATTTTGGATAATTCAGAAAACTCTGAAACATATTCTGCACCCACAGAGGTGACAGAACCTAGCATTAATGCATCAGCTGATCCATTACCTACCACTGAACAATTAACCACTATTTCAGTAGAGACAAATGATTTTTCCACAACTGAAATTTTAGTACAGCCATCAGCTGATCTCTCACATGTCATTGAACCACCTATTAAGAAAGATAATATTGTAACTGACCTTGTTGATATCGCAACAGATGTTTTGCATGAAACTACAACTACTGATAGTTCAGGCCCTAGCCCTACACAGTTACTTAGTGATATTTTTGGTGATAATGAAGATTTACCAGTAGTATTATCTGACAGTGAGGATTTAATTGATTTCACTACTGTACAAGTCGATGATCAGAGTACTAATATACAATCAGCTGATCCCATACCACAGGATGTTTGCTCATATGAGCCTAAAGCTTCCAAACCCAAACAGCTTGCAAGGCGATATAAGCCTACATTTGTGGATAAGCTGAAACATCAATTATTTCAGAAAATGTTTCCTGAAAACATCCTTACTGCTTTACCACTAATTACTATTCCTAATTGGGAACACTGTGGTCTTAATAAACAATTTTTCAACTTTATTCTTTTTCAGAATGTAAGAGATTTTTCAGGCAGTGGGTACTTTATTAAATTTTATCCTGATAATTTCAGGAAACCCTTTGCATTCTGTATGGTAAAAGAAAACAGGGTTTCTTTTTCACAAACTCACTTGCCTATGCTGTACCAGCACAAAAAGAATGCCAAAATGAAACTTATTTTGAATTCTAGTTATCAATGCTTTGGGAGGGGGACTAAAATGAAAAGTCTGTTCCACCCCTCACCACTAAATAAAAATAAGACTATTTTGAGTTATGATTGTTTTGGGAGGGGGATAAAGATGAAAAGTCTGTTGAACCCCTTACCATCAAACAGAAGAAAGATACTTTTTGCAGAAAGGAGGAATGTAATTAAACTTAAAATTAGTACACCTCACAAGGTGCCATCACAATTATCCTGCCTTTTGAGGATATATAAGACAATTCCTGTCAATTTTAATATTTTTCTATTTTATTTTGGGATTTTTAGTATTTGTTTATTTGAAGCTGTTGCACAGCAGATTTTGATTTTGGATGATGTAAGGGAGCATGAAGTGTTGCTACCACTTCACTTTTCTATTGTGTACTGTATCATAATAATTTACCATCTACCTTGGGAAATCAGACAACAATTTGAATCAGATAGGATTTCTAAGGCATCAGGGATGGAACTGATTGAAGTAGAGATGGAATGTCGAAGAGAGGAAGTTATGTGCACAGAAGAGGAAGTAGATGCTCCTATTAAAGTATGTGTGAGGATGTGATTTGTTTTTCTATGTTTATGGGGGAGGCTGGAAGAGAAGATAGTACCATTTAGGGGGAATGCAATATTTTTATTATTTATTAATAGGACCAGGAAATAGACTCACCTGCGAATCCCATTATTATTATAATATATTATTAGGGCCAGGAAGCAGAGACTTGCCTGCGAATCCCATAATTAATAGGGCCAGGAAGAAGAGAGTCACCTGAGTATCCCATAATCAATATTAGCATTACCACCCTTTAGGCATCACTCCACAGAGAGGATGACCATAATTTAAATGTACAATACATTCAAGTAACACACAGGGCGACCAATACTTAGTGCATGACCCTACACAAATAAACTTCCTCTACACTATGGGCATGACACTCATACATATATATAAAATAGGCTTCACCACAAGAGTTGGGTTGACCTTATATTTTTCTCAAAGGCGTCACTGATGTAGTTACATTATTAATTAACATAAAATATATAACATAGAAAACATTTCCATCAGCATACTATTGCGATATGCGCAGATATGACTAATTTTGTAACATGTAATGGATTCTTAGAGATGTAACGTCAAAACTGATAGAAGTTTTCATCTTTTGGTTGTTAAAGATTGAATTGACGTTCGAATTGGAGTTTTGCATTATCTTAAGTGTTTATATTATGTACCTTAGAGAGTTTTGGGGTCAGTGATACCTATTGTTTCATACACTGAAGAAATTAAGATGTGTTTTGTAATGTGATGAAAATAACACATACTTTCAACATTTATAATATTAAAATTCTTTGAAATCTTTTAACTTCATTAAGTAATTTGCTTTATACATTGTCTTATTTACCCAACTTAGGTTGAGGAATTTTTTGTGCTTTGTCGCACCTTAGGCACTTCATAGTGGCCTTAAGCAACGTAGATTTATGAGAGCAATGTTTATTATAAACAATAAACTATACCACTTGAATTGACTTTGATAGAATATAACTGATATGAATCTATAATTTTTTTCTCTTGTAACATTATTATGTGATATATTTGGTCCAGGGGACAGAGATCCCATTATGAGTACACACTACTAGGACCTACTTATTTTTCATAACAAGAGGATAATATACCAATTATGAATGCTATATAACATTTTTGCACCAGTGTACTGGTCAACACAACTAGTAGTTGTGATAATTAAAGAGAGATATTTTGTAAAATTTTGTCATCAGTATACTGATGAAGTGAAACTACGTTTCAAACATACATCACTTTTGTACTCTCACTTTACACAGCAGTGTACTGCTGAATGGAAACTACGTTTCCTTATAATTTTTCCCCTATACATTCTTAGGATGTTTTAGATTCATTTTGGGAACTATATTTTGTAAATGACTACTTTAATTAATAATCCTTATTATGATGATAATCAACTTAGTTAAATTAAATTATACAATAACTTGGCATGGACCATGAACAGTGTGTATATTTCTAGAATGTCTTTTACTGTGTTTTATACTGAGGCAGAAAAATGCAGCAGGGATTGTAAATATTTCATTTGTTTACTTATGGGTATATTTATAACTTGTATTTTTTTTTTTTGCTTCCATTTCATGTACTATTTGTAACTATTTTTATCTCCTTTGCTAAGGAAGATTAGTATTTCTTGTTTCATTCCACAAAACTTGGGGGAACATTATTGTAATTGCTATGTTTTTTGTATTCTTTTGTATTTTACTTTTATATTTTTCTTGTATATGCATAGGTTAGTGATTAAGAATAATTTGGCCACCACTCATTCCCTATGGTTTTCTGTTTTGTATCTTTCACAGACCAGCTAGCTGACCGAGTTCCCCAGGCTTCTCCTGCTGCGTCAGGAACCGGGGATGATGGACGTTACTCGGCAGTTCTAGCCATAAGGCTATTGGTTTATATAATTTTGCGAGCCTTAAAGTCTGCAACCGTTACAGGACTTGGGTTTTCACCCATTTAGGGAGTTTAATAATGAAGGGTTAAAGTGTGAAAAGGGAAAGTGGTAATTAAGGCCATAACAAAATCAAAACAATGTTAAAACAAAGACGTTTAGAAAACGAAAGACTTTCCTACATGGAATTGCATAATACAACTGTTTATAAAATACAACAATTTTCATTTCTATATTTGTAAAATAATACACATTACTATTTCTTTTTCTGAGAACAAATTTGATATTTCTTGCATTAATATGTTGCAATGTACTTTTGTAATTTGTATTTATACCACTTATGTTTCTTATTTTTATAATATGTCTGATATTTTGACAATTTTGTGATTATTTATGTTACACATACTAATATTTTGTGACAATTTCACATTTTTGCTATTTGGTAATAATCGTATGAAATTTAATAATTTTTTTATAATATTGTGATTTTGAGAATGAATGAGTTTTGAGAAAAATTTTGTAATAATTTTGAGGAGAAAGTTAAAGTTATTGAGATTGTTATAAATAATAATACTTTTGCTTTTTGAGTATGAATGGTGGAGAGAAGAACCGAACCGACATGCGATAATTAATTTCATTTGGGGATTTTAAATTTTTCTTTTCTTTTATTTTCAAGATGTTCAGTTAGTTTTCTTTAGAAAATAACTTCAATCTTCAGGGGGCATGTAAGGATCTTGGAATTTTGGCAAATTCTAGTTTTGCTTAGGCGGGACTTAGAAATTTTGTGAAGTACAGTTTTCAACTTTAAGTAATTTCCCTGTAATCTTGCTCACAGTTGCAATTCGTCATAATAATCATTTTAATGTGTAATTATCATATCGGGAAACGTTTAGTTTAAGAGATATTCCCGTTTGTTAATGTTTTGAAACACGCGATCAGAATAGTGAAATTCTAAGATTCGCAATATCTTTAAATCCAGTAAAGCTACAACCGAACTTTTATCACCAGCTATAGTCAGCACTATCCCCGATATTTTGGTAATAAAATTAAATAATTTGGCAAAGTATAATTAGCGATTTTAATTAAGAGAAAAAAATAAGCTTTTTATCTAAAAGAGATATCAATTTAAATTTTACATCAGCAGATAGCCCTAATTAAGACGAGTTCATACATATATGGGTTTTCATAAAAAAGTTTAAGCGTTTGTCCGGAAATTAAGTTTTTGTTAAAATCAGATTGTCGCAGATTGTTGTGCACGCGCGTAAAAAGTTCTAGAACACTTAGGGATTTTACCCACATTTGAATGTATCACTACGCGGAGTCTTAAACAGCTAAAACTTCAAAATTAATTACTCTAAATTTCTCAAGAGACTGCCGTCGGACTTCTAGTGGATAAGTCCGGATACTGTTGAAGTTTGAACATTTTTTAATAGTCGGGATCGTCAAATAAATTTCGTACTCTTTGAGCTACGCGGAGGAAAAAGATGTGATACAGTTGCTGACGTCACTGGTTCTCGTGGTTTCGATAAAAGAGCCGGTCTGTGGCTGTCCGTGGTCTGTTCCGGTCTGTCTGTTCCTGCCTGGCGTCTGTTTCGGTCGTCTGTTTCGTCGCGCTGGTTGTAACTCGCCATGCGGGCTAGTTCAACCATGTCGTGTCGTGTTTAATTATAACTTCAATGACTGTTAAGAACTTGTAAATTTACTAAGGGGTTTCGGTCGGTTAGATTTCTCTCCACAATCTGTAATCGTTGGTAAAGATAGTTCGATATGCCTGCTCAACTGTAAATGCACTTTTGACTTTGAACAATAAAACTTTGGATTTTTCTAACAGTGAACTTGTGTGCTTCAGTAGTTTGCTTAAAACCCTTTTCTTATATTTGGGGTTGAAATCAAATTTCGTGGCGACCTAGGCATTTAGTTGAGTCATCCTGGCTACATGGTCAAATCAAATCAAAATTATTTAGCAGATGTACTGAGAATTGTGAGCTATCAAGTGTTTAAGTTAAGGCACTTAGGCGATACTATAACCCCAGTATCAGCCGGTTCCTTACAGCGCTTATCAGAACAGTTTGCCACCATGTTGTTGAGCTTCATCTTTCATATCTTCATCAGCTAAATATTCTCTGAGCTTAGGAGAAGGTGGTAGTCAATGTGTGCCAAGTACAGACTATAGGGTGGGTGGTTAATGATATTCCAAAACAAGTTTTTGCAGAAGAATAACAGTTTGATGGGTGGTGTGTGAGCAGCTGTATCTTGCCCCCCTTGCTAAAAATTCCTCTTCTTCAGATCTGAATTGCCCTTTTGAGTTTCTTCAGTGTTTTACAGTACCTGTCTGTGTTTATTGTGATCGAAGTTGGCATGTACATGACAATATCTCCATCTGGTCCCATTTTTTAGGTCATTAGAGGCAACCAAGGAATTATAAAGGAAACATCCCAGCAATTGTCTGGAGTTATTTGGAGGAACTGTAGAAAACCTAAATCTGGATGGCCAAACTGGGATTCGAACCAGGCTCCTCTCAAATTGAAGGTCAGAGGGTTACCTCTCAAACCACACACTGAGTGTTCTGGTCATAAAACACCATCAGCATCACTTTACCAGCAAACTGCAGTTCTTTGAACTTTTGTATCTTAGGTGATTTTGAACTTGATTATCACAGGTGTTTAAACATGAGCCTTCCAATTTACGACTGACAATGGTACCTTACGATTTCAGTAATTCAGTTCAGGATGAGACTTCACAGGTTAGTTGTAGATCTTAAGGATATCCATCCAGTAATGCAGTCAGAAGGTTCTGAGAAAAGGGGTTCTAAAGTTTTATGGACAGCTCATACAGCAATTGATTTGTATGCCATACCAGCACAGAACTTATGACACAGACGATCCAAGTTTGATGCTACCTCCGGTAACATTTTTTTTTAATGCTCCAGCACAATGATCATTTGTCCAGGAATTGATATTACTTACTTATGAAATTGATTTCCTCCTGTTTTTTTTATTCTTCCTGTTAGGATAAATATTCCTTCATTTTTAGCCAGCTGCATCCTTTTTTTAGTATTTTAGATTCCACATGCAATGAATCTTTGCAATATTAACCACTTTTTCTAGTTCATATTCATCTGATGACCAATTATGGTCTTTGACTTTTCAAAAGGTCTTGTCACAGTTTTCATTTTTATAAGCAAGTTCTTCATCAATCACAAGTATTTTTTCAGCCAACATGTGTATAGTATGTTTGTAAATTTCTTCACCTATCAAAATTGCTTCATGAGAAATTGAAGTTGATGTAGTCAAATTATGTTTAACAAGCAAGCTTTTGTAATAAACAACTGCATCTGTTAACCTCAAGTTTGATATTTTGCCATATAATGAATCTGCACTGATTTCCTCTGCAGCCTCTGATATATTCACAATTTCTTCATTAACAGACATTTTAAATTCACAATGTTTTAAAAATTTGGTTAATATTTCACAGTGGTGACAATGGTTGTTTTATATGTTATAATACTAATATTTTGTTTTATGGGATTTCCTTTCATGTTTTTACATAATGTTTTTTCTCTTTATGATAATCCATTATCATTATAGTCGATATTACTCAAAATGAGGCAAATAATACCAACATTAAGTTATTTGTTTCTGGCAGGAGAAATTGGTTCCATTATAAAATAATTATTTTCTAAACATGTGTGCAAAATAAAAAAATAAATAAATAAATAAACAAACAAATAAAAAAATCTATCTTCCAGAATATCGATAGATGATATGATTTCAACATGGCTAGAAACCTGAGTAGCATTCAGTTAATCAGGAATAATTGGAAACTCTCTGTTATGAGATGATCTTTAAGTATGTTATTCCCTGATGCAATTAGGTAAGAATCAAGGATATATTATACATACAAACAATGTGTGGGTTAAAAATGATTAAAAAGGAAACAAAAATATTTTTTAAAAAATTTCCTAAGAGTAGATTAAATTCTGACATAAACTTTGATAGGCAATGTATGCTTTCCCTGATAACAACCTGTTTTTGCAAGGTTTTATCTTAAAACTGCTGCAAATCTCCTTGGATTCACTTTAATCAAACACACCAGAAGTGATCCCAGTGGAAATATTTGATCACAGAAAAAATAAAGCCAGACTTGAAAGCCACTGAGTATATTTTCAGAAATTGTTGAAGTTAATGCCAGTATCAGACAGCCAATACATTTATAATATTAATCATAAATTGGAATTCTTCTCCTGCATGAAAAGTACAGGATAGGGGAAGATTGGTTAGCCCCAAACACTTAAATTAATTCCAAATAAAAATTCGACAAACAAATTTTCTGTCTTTATTTTAGTCTTAAAATCAGGAACTTCAACAATAATATCAATTAAAAGCTACTAATCATACCATTTTTTTTTATCACATTAAGTTGAAAATACTTTGGCCTTAGTACTCTGGCAACACAAAACTTGGCAGTTAGCCCAAGACATAGTAATCAAACAGTTTTTGGCCTGACAAAAGTCACAATGTCAACAGATATCTGAAAAACCTATATAAAAACAATCTTCATGGGACCAATATTTGCATTCATAGCACTGAATCCAAACTTCTTCAATAGTTTCTCCTCATGATGCATTCAGTCTCTTCTCCTCAATTTTATTAAGAAAGTCTTTCAATAGTTTTCTTTGTCTTCAACGTCTTTTTAGCACCTTTACCTTTTTATTCACCCCTTAAAATTGCCTTTACATTTCTACCCAACTTCTGCACATTTTTTATGTGAAGAAGATGTTAAAATCGTGTTCATTTTGGTTTTGCAACACTGTGTTACTAAGGAACTTTGATGCATCCGGAAGTGGTGACAGTTGATTTAACAAGTCTGTTGTGCTGGTAGAAGAACAATGACTCAGTTACAGGCATTGTATGACTAGTGGATGAAGAAGGGGCTGCCAATGACTGACTGACAATATTTTATTTTGAAGCAACTTGTTGTGCAACATATACCATCCATCAGTGATGGTTAAAATTCAATGCCATTAAAGATTTCAGGGTTCAATACATAAATTCCTGTGCATTTAAACAAGTTATATGCTATCTCAAGCCTAGCTGTTGTTCTGTTATAGTCTTCATCCTCAAGTGCAGCAATATCACAGTGATTTTAGCAACTGGATTTGGTCTGATCCATCCTGAACTTGTAGTTGCAAATGCAGCCTTCAAAGATTTCAAATGTCCTGTCCAAAGGCTGTAATCTATGAGTTGTATGTGGTGGTCTGAACAACATGTGAATTTTATGTTTACTTATATATTCTATAACTTCCAGCTCTTTATGACAACCATGGCCATACAAAATTTAAAGGACAGGATTTGTTTGTGATGGTTAATATTCTGCAACCATTGCAAGAATACTTTACCGTTCATACAACTGCTATCATGTGGAAGAGCAATACTTTCTGGTAACCTGCCACTTTTGCATCCTGGGGTACCTGATTGCTATCATGCAACATTTTTAGACACAGCTCTTAAATTGTACAAGAAATGATATCAGTAGTAGCACACAATTTAAATACATTGAATCTCCTACAACTTTAAACAATATACAAGTAAGCATACTTCCTTAATATACTTGATAATCTCCAATGACGTTTGACAAGAGTGACAAAAAATTCCTGCCAGAAAGACAACACACTTTAGCATGGAAATCACGCAGCCCAGTCGCGTTTTTTATTATACAATTGCAAGCACACTTACACTAAACTTTTGCCGACACAGCATGTTTGGTTTTTAAGAAATTTAAATGTCTGGTGCTACCCACCATCCGGGGCTACCCAAACTTCCCCTACTGCAACAAGAAAATCATAATCACTCATTGTTACTCATTGATAAAATCCAGATGGGGACAGTAATATATTTCTTAATATGCTTGAGAATACACTAAAAATTTTGCCATTAGTAAAAAAAAAAAAAAAAAAAAAAATGTAATTATGTGTGGTGATTTTAATTTATACTTTTCTAAGGATTCAATCAAGAAATGATACTTTGAGTCTTGTATCCTCCTTGAATCCTAAAGGTTTGCTAGAAACACCTCATGCATTACAAAAAATACTTCAACATCAATTGACAAAATTTTTCTAAATAGCAGTAATTACAGCCATAATGTAGTGAGTGAACTTTGATACAGGTTATTTAGACCATTTAGTAAAAATTTTAACATTAAATTTAGATTCTAAAACCAACACGCAGGCAACTACAAAATAACACAGTTTTAAGGATCAAAAGATTTACCAATTTAATAATCTCTCAAGAAACAAATCTTGGGAAGAAATATATAGTTGCCCAGAAAAAATGAGGAATATGACTCATTTATAAGTATATTTTTATACTATTTTGAAATATGCATCCCACTTATGACAAGAGAGCAAAGTGTAATAAATAATGCCCTGATGTGCACAACTTAAGGATAAAAGTAACATTTTCATGCTGTCTTGCTGCAAAGTAATATAGATTCATGAAATTTGAACCATATACAAGAAGAACATCTATATTATGGTGCAAAAGGTGACTGAAAGAAATACACATTGAGACAGTACCGGATTAACCATGTAGCAGGAGGTAGCAAATGCTATGGGCCTCGCACCTTCTGGGGGGCCTCGCCTCTCCTAGGGGGGCCCCGTACCTAGGCCAGATGGGCAACCTTTTTATTTTATCTCTACAATTTTACCCCGGACGGCAAAAATCAAGGGCCTTTTCTTCACATTACATTTGCTATGGGCCCCACGCTGTCTTAATCCGACCCTGCATTGAGACAAACAGAAAAGACGCTTTGATACAGAGACAATTAGTTAGACTAAAGTCAAGGTAACACACGATGGTCTCCTGGGCATTACAAAAAGGAGGGTCATAATCCCTAAAAGGGTATGTGATCACAACAGAAGCAATGCATGCTCTGCAATGAGCTACCATGCTGAGTACAAAGTTGGTAATGAGTTCTGGTGGTAGGGCTTTCCTCCAACAGCGTGATTGACGAGCTACAATATGTCTCCCCAATACATCCCACTTGATGGGATTTAAGTTGTGGAAACTGGCAAGAAAGTCCATTTCCAAATATCCTAATATTCAAAGGCCTCCTCCACCTGCACTGTTTCATGTGGCAGGTGATTTTCATCCATAAAAATGAAATCAGGGCCAAATGCACTTCAGAAGTGTCACAAATGGGGAAGTAGCACAGCATCCCCATAATGTTGACTGCTGAGTGTGCCGTGTTAAAGGATTTCGAGATTGGTATGACCATGCAACATTATGCTCTCCATACCATAACACTTGGACCACCAAAACAATCATGTTTGACAATTTTCCCAGGTACATTACATGTTCCTAACTCTCGCCAGATGAGAGTATGTCCAGAATCACTACTCAGACTGAATCTGTTATCATCTGAGAAGAGCACATGAACCCACTTTTCATTGCTCCAATCCTGATGTTCTTGGCACCATCGCAAAGGTGTCACCAATGTTCAGGAGTCAAGGGAAAACAATTTAATGGCCATCAGCCAAACAGACTAATGTCATACAGTCACAGTTGCACCTGCTGTATGAAGTGGGTCACTTCCTGCCTGCTTCACAATTTAGTGGCCATCTGAAAATGTAGTAGACCACATACAATCATTTGGGCAATAATGCCTATGGGTCACGATGCTTCCTATGGGCGTGAAACAATGTGGTGAACAATTGAAAACTCCTGGGCTATACTCAGCATACCTACTTCAAACTTCTCCTAGTTTTCCAGTCATTCTTCCCCTTTCAAAGTCATCAATGTATTACTCTGAGCCATGTTCTAATGAAGAACACCAATATAGGGCATCATAACAGCTCACTGTGTAAGGTATCCCTCGTTCTATTTTTAATATTTGGTTAGAATCGGGCCGAGTTTTGGGTTAACTGTAGTATCCGGTACCACACTTTAAATCAAGTTGGCAACACTTTCCATACACTAAAGTGAATAAATAACACATACACAGCATAAATAAACTATAAATTGCCATAAAGACACGATATTTCAGTAGGAAATAGGTTATTTCACATAGGAGTAAATTTTTAATAACAGATACTAACGTTGGTTGGCGAGATATTTTGAACCGATTTAAACGAAGTAAATGTTGAATAATTGCAAATAATATGCATAAATAAACCTTTTATCATGTTTAATACACATTATTTCGGAGATAAATAAGTAATTTCAATAAAGGAAAAATCTAACCCATAAATTTTGGCATATTCCAGTTTTAGTATTTCTGAAGAGATTTCAGTACAGTAAAGACAATAAAGAACCTATATTACACAGGCCTAGACTCACTATAACCATAACTTCAGAAATAAATATAGTTTAGTAGGATTTTTAAAGAAATAAACTGAATGATAAAATAACAGTCTGAAGCAGAAATGAAAATAATTCATTGTAATAAAACTTGACCATCTTAAAGCTCCAAAAACAGCAGTAATAATCCCTGAGACCGCCTAGTAAATAAATTAAGAGATTCTGATAGTTTTGAAAGCATTTAATAGTCATAAGAAGTAATTATATTGGATTTTTAATACTCATTTTTTCTTAAACAGTTCACATAATTTTGGTCTTTTAAGTAGTTTCAGGATTTAAAAAGTAGAAAAACAAGCAGTAAATAAAATAATCCTCCAATTTTAATAGGTTTTAAATAGTTTCAGTCTGTAGAATATGAAATATCAGTGAATAAATAGACGCCGGTAAATCAATTAATTTGTCCAACTTTTAGGAATTAATTCCAGCACTTTAAAGCCATTTCAAGAGCGCTAAGAGCATGTAAATACCAGTTAACACCCATAATTAATTTTCTAGACACATTTTAAGACATTTTACTAACCTGTTGTAGGGTAATCCAATTTTTGAAGCAACTTTCTACAGACACTGCACACATAAAATGCTTCAGCACTGATTTTAAACACTGCCACACAATATAAAGTAGAGAATAAAATAAAACAGTCCGAAAGAGAAGTAAATTCACCTAAATCAGATAGTTTCCAACACTTTAAGTATTTTTAAACATAATATGAACACGTAAAATTGGACACCCCACTTGAGCATTTTATTATTCAAAAGCCTACTTAGATTCCGGGTTAAAGAGTAGCTTGTTTTAATAATCCATCCTTTTAGCTTCCCACATATTTATTTCATGCTGTTTAAAGCCATAGAACCGATGTGACAGGTTTCCTAAAAACACTCGACATAAAATCCACGTGTAAATCACTAAATAATTTATTGTGTCTCTGATAGAACAGCTACAGAGATAAGATAAACTTTAAAATGCGCAGGTAAATTCAGGCTACACTTTGATAATTTTTCCGGCTCAATAATCCATAAAACTTCAGAGTTATTCCATGAAAACTAAATAGTAGCCACAACCGATTGTTTGGAATTAACGGTTTTACCATAATTTAACTGACTTAAACAAAGTAGATATTTCGGGAGAACCTAAAATCGAGAATAATATTTTAAGCTTACTTTCGAGTTAATAAGAACAACCAATTTTAAAAATAACAAAACTTTGACTAAAGCTGTAAGATTTGGGAAAATCAACCATATCGACAAGTTTTTGGAGAGACAAAATTAACATAATATTCAGGCACTGAACACTTCATCTAGTAACACACATCACTTTTTGCCATTTCCTTGCTGAGATTAACCTAGTATTAAGAAAGTTATTAGATCAAACAGTAGGGTATGTTTAGGAGCGCGGAGGTACACTGTAGACATACGTCATCACGCGAGCAACTCCTATATAAGAAAGCGGGAGAAGACACCAAAAAAAGGCGGATAGATCAGTCTAGATGTTGAAGTGCATGTGAAAGCACGTTCGGGTTGCGCGCGGAGTGGTCAGGACAAGATGGAACGTCATAGCGGCGAGTAGTGCGCATGTCTGAGGAAAGACGCGTTAGTGGCAGACATTTTGAAAATTTGGATGGACATGTGAATTTCGAACTTTTGTTTTGTTTCAACTGGGGGAGAAGCGGTTTAATGCTCTTGGTCTCAACTTGTAATCTTTGGTGACGATAATATCCGATTGCTTTGCTAACTGTACAATGACAATATTTATTTGAAGAATTTTGGAAAATATAACTCAGTGTTTTGACTCTTGATTTTCATTTTATACTTTAGTACCCTTCTTGTGGTGGGTTTAAAACTACAAGTGGCGACTGTGGTCTTATTTATCAGTTAGCATAAAAGGTTTTAACACGGTTACAGAACTTTCTTTTGGACTCAGAATATTTTGGCAGCAGACTGGTTCAGCTGATCATAGCCGATACTATCCCCCGTATCCGCTAAGTCCCTGACAACTGGTTTACACACTCCGTCTTATCCCATTCTTCCAAATGCCTAGTATTGTGAGCCCAGACACATTTCACACTATGATAGAGGTGACTTCACGCCATGTGACATCCAACTTCATGTGCACATGCGGGAGACATCTGGCAATATGATCCTGCACTTTCATTCATTTCATCTAGTATTGATATGTTCTACTACTTTATGAATCTTGTCCTTTAGTTTTGCACACCAATGTTCAAAAGGCTGGATTACCTTTGGTATCCTAATCAAAAAAAAAAAAGGAAACAACTGCTATATACAATTTCAAAAACACAGGAAACAACATGAGAAATTGATAAATAGTTCAGAAAATTCAAAAAGGTTCTTATCAGGTTAAAGACATGCAAAAAATTATAGATATGTTTCCTCAGCTACCAATAAAATGAAAGCCATGAGAAAGTAGTTAATAATCAAATAGGAGTGAGACGGATAGATAGCTATAACATTCAGCTGCAAGAGAGTAATAGATATCTAATACCTTTAATATATATTTCTCAAATATTGCTGAAGATCTGACAATTTTTTTTTAATAATACCAACATCAACACTCAAGCTAATGTCAGCCAGAATAATATGAATACCATTTTTTATTCAGCCAACAAATGAAGAAGGAGTATTAAAAATTATTGGTTAGTTTAAACCTAAATTTTCATCTGGAATTGATGATGTCCCAGATTTTCTATTAAAAAAAATGTGCCAAATTAATAGCTTGTCCTACCTCTCATATCTGCAACAGTTCATTTTATATTGGAATATTTCCAGATAGGCTTAAAACAGCCAAAGTAAAACCCCTGTTCAAAAAAGGGGAAAAAGGAAAGGTGTCAATCCTCTCATGTTTCTCTAAAATCTTAGAAATGCTATTTCACAAAAGTCAACTTTTGAAAAAATAATAAATTATTCTCAGATATTCACCATGCATTATGGAAGAATAAATCAGCTGAAACTTTAGTTTTTTTTCGTTTTACATAGAAATCTTACAGACTCTTATTGTGAAGGGATATGTGTATGGAATATGCTTGGATCCCTCAAAGGCATTTGATGTAACTGACCATAATACCTTGCCTTCAAAATTAGAACAACTGGAACTTACAGGAGTAGCTAAAAATTTTATAAAGACATACCTGCATGATGGGAAACAGATTGATGAAAGAAATTTTAAGACTGACAATAATATAAACTATGTGCACTCAGATTTAAATGATCTAGAAGCAACAAATACCTGCCAAAAGTATATTATATTTGCAGATGACATCAGCATATTAATGAAAGAATATAATAAAGAATGATTAACAAAACATATTGAATACTGTTTTAAAAATTGTGAACTGGATTTCTCAAAACAAGCTAAAAACAAACACAAAACATTCAACACATGCCATACTCTTGAGGACAATTCTAATTTAGATATTCCAGTACCTACATTAAAACTCTGTGATGAAGTACTTGAGAATGTAGAGAACATTAAATTACTAGGGATATGGATTCAGGAAAATTTAAAAAAGAACACAAACTTTGAACAACTTTGTAAAAAATTAAATACTATCTGCTACATGATGTGAATATTAATTGGTTGAATATCAAATGAAACAATTAGAAACATTTATTTTGCATATCTGCACTCACTATTAAGGTGTGGTATTATATTCTGGGGAAACTCCTCACCAAGTAACAAATGCTTTAAAATGTAGGAAAAGATTGTTAGAATTATGGAAGGGTTACAAAGTAGAACCTTGTGTAGAAGGTGGATCTTCTATGATTGCCCTGTGTATATATACTAGAAACTATAACATTCATAATATAGATATATAATAACCAGGAAATAATATGTGCTAAGTAGCGAATAGGACCTACAACCTATAGTCTGTCAGCTCCCCTCCCATATGAAGGACACGCAACACTTCCTTTTCCGTCTTTCCACTATGACCACACCACTTCCTTCCAACTCCATCATGGTAACCATTGATGTCACATCACTGTACACACACATTCCACATTGTTATGGCCTTAGTGCCATGGAACATTTTGCGGATAAGTGCCCTCTGAATAGCTGCCCCAGCACATCTTTCCTCACCACCTTGGCTGAACTGATACTTAACAATAACTACTACTCCTTTGATGGCAATATCTACCACCAAACCCGTGCCACTGGCATGGGCACTTGCATGGCCCCCTCTTATGTTAATGGAACAGACATTTTTGGAGAACGTCCCTCTCAAACCCCTTCTGTGGCTTAGGTTTTTAGACGATATTTTTATGATCGGGACAAATGGAGAAAAAATTCTAAATCTTCTGGATGATCTAAATACCTTTAATAACTCACTGAAATTTACATGGACTTACTCCCACACTCAGGCCACATTCTTGGATGTGGACCTGTCCCTCTCCAACGGCCATCTCAGCTCCTCAGTCCACACCAAACCAACCAACTTACAACAGTACCTCCATTTTGTCAGCTGCCATCCATCAACTTTCACGAGCCACATTGCAACCTGCTCAGCATATTGACTTCCCCAAAGCCCCAAAAACCAACCATAGTCCAGTCCAGATTAGAAAATACCTCATTGGCCTTGAACCCATCAATAGAATCATTTGGCAGGGAAATGATTTCCTATTAACCTGCCCAGAAATGAGATCCAGTCTTCCAAAAATCCTATCTGGTCCTGCCAGAAGTTTTTTCAGCAGGCCTCCCAACCTCAGCCAACTCCTATTCCACAAACACAGTCTTCCTTGACCCCAGCAGACAGCCCAAAGGCTGTTCCCATGCAATAGACCCCACTGTAAGATGTGTGACATACACCATGCCTCCACCAATTTCACCAACCCTATCACTGGTGAGAGCTTTCCAATCATAGGACACTGTAAGCTAACACAGAATTTTATAAATTGCATAGTTAAATTTGTTTACAGTATAGCGGGCTCAGGTGAACCAGACAATACCGCATCCTTAGAGTCATTTTAAGAGGTAATTCAGGAAATAAATCAAATTGAACAGTTAATTCAGGTAATAAGTCAAGTTTAAACAGTGAATTCAAATTCTAAATCTATCTAAAAAGTTGTAGCATGACACAACATAACATCTGCATATGCAATATTTGGTTTCGATATAATTTCACTGAAGTCAATACTTTCTTCAATTTGTGAGATATTCAGGATAATAAACAGTCAAAAAAGATAACAAATTTTGTAGCAAGGAAAGCATACTAAAAAGATTAAATACATTAACAGCTAAAAGCTGGGATGGATAATTTAACACGTAATTACACACTTTAAATTCATGAAGTCGTATTTTGGAAAGATATAGGAAGTCAGCTTATAGCAAGAGAGAGAAACTTAATTTTTGCTTATACAACACACTAAATTTTTGGAAAACTCAGTACAGCTTAAAGGTTATTTTTCGAGTAATATATAGGAACTTCAAACACATGGTACAAAGTAAAATTAATCATTTTAAGAATAAACGTAAATTCAAAGGGGGGAGGGGGGAAATACATTCAGAATACAATATAATTTATTAGAAATAGTTCCTAGTCTCACCTAGAAACATGCAGTATTTTGATCAGAAGGGGACAAAGTAAAGATTATTTTATAATATGTCTGAAGTAGCTAAATTTCTGGGTTGCATCAATCAGAAGAGTGTTCACTTCAAAAATTAATAATAAATTGTATAAATCAGGTAGTGACTTCAAAACCCCTCAGTAGGCATTTGAGAACACGTAGAATAATTTGAAGTAGGTTTGAAAGCCATCAGAAAGTTATTAGTGGGGTCGAAAATTGCTATTACATCATAATACATATCTTTCTGTAGGAGAGTAAACATGGCCTGCTTAATATAAAATGAAAGAGAATTCTATTAGAATTTAAATAAATGTTGTTTGAGGTTCGTAATTGTACATTTTAGGTAAATTTACATTTACCTAAAATCCTAGCTACTGGTAAAGTTTCAGAATGAAAGGTGTAGTGTGGGCCAAAAATGAAGAACAATTTTGTAAGATCGGTACATGAATACACAGTTTTCACACCAGTTGACATTTGAACGCGCAGTAATTTTTCTAGGAAGCAGTGATTCTATATATACGGTCAATGGGCACTACTTGGAGTCCTTTTGTTGGTGATCACTGGAGTGGAGAGGTTGTTGGATTGTGTAGCGCTGTGCGCTTGAAAGTAGGAAGTGCAGTGTGGCGGTGTGTGTGGGGGGGGGCAGCCATCTTAGTATTTTGTAGTACAGCGGAAGCGTTTAGGTTAATTTCAATGTGACTTTTAAATTTTCACAACGGGGTTCGGTCTGGTATGATTGCTTTTCATAACTTGCAGTCGATGAATTTGGAGAAGATATTCCAATAGTCAATCGATTGTTAGGACTTGTGTAATTTTTATTGAGAATATAGTGAAACTTCGGATTTGAATTTAGCTGCAGTGACTTTCCTAATTTGGGGTTTAATCATGTTAGGTGGTGGCTGAAAGAACTTTAGAACAATCAAAAATCCAATGGAAGATAAGTAACACAGTTGGAGTTAAGGTGATTAACTGTTTACCTAACCCCGGTAAACGTTTTTCCCTTACAACACACCACCTGTGAAACCTCCCATATAATATACCAGCTAACCTTGAAACACTGCCTGGCTTCCTCTATAGGTTTGACTTCCAATCCATTAGCCATAAGAATGAATGGCCACTGACAGACTATACTCACTCAGAATCCAAAACATCCAGTTACTGTCCATGCCATCTCCCATGACACCAATAATTTTAATTCTTGTTTCACAGTCCATGCTATCAGAGTCCTCCCAAACAACAGCAGCTCCTCTGAACTCACAAAGTGGGAGCTTGCCTACCAATACAAACTAGGTATAAGGCAACATCCTGGTCTCAATCTGAGATAATACCCAGACAGTACATTTCCTTCCCTCTATCATCTCCTTGCCGCCATCTCCTCTGCCTTAATTGAACCACTACATACCAGAGGTGATATTTAACTGCATTTTTTAATTTCATTTATTTATGTATTTACTTTTGCTTGCTCAGATTTATGTTGTGAAGATTTCAATGTATTAATCTGCTCTTTTAGTAACATTTTGCATTGCTTGGGTACTAGCTCCTATTCACTATCCCACTCTCTGTGTCGTCTGTTTGAATATATCCCCACCATGTTCCTGACTAACACTCATTCTGTGAGATGGTCTCCTACACCACACACCCTCGATAATGTTCTCCTGTTGACAAAGGTCCAAGTCCTGAAATAATCAATGATATTCATGTTATCATATTTTTTATGTGTTCACGCCATGCAACCATCATCTAAGGTAAGTGGTGATTCATTTAACTATTTTGTAATTCCTATATATATATATCTCCTGGTTATAGACTACAAACAAACAGTGATGTGCACACATATAATACTAGACAGACACTATGCTTACATATACCCAAACAAATACTACCCTCTGTCAGGAATGGCCATTTCATTGGGAATCAGATTATTTAATAATCTACTGTAAGCATCTTAGAATTTTAGTAAATTCTAGCCTCTCACCTTTAGGCATTAAGGGAAAGTTTACTCGGTAGTAGAAGACAGTTTTCAGTTCATGTAGAGGTTATGGGAGTAAAGCTTTATGTAGCATGAGGACACAGTAACCAAACACACTAAATAAAACCCTTTAGGGATAATAAATGTATCCATAATTAAATAAATGCTCTAAATAAACCTTTGATAACAAAAAGAAAACATCAGTTTGGGAGGGAGTAGCTTAAATCCCCCAAATTCAGTTTCACATAAAAGATTTTGATATAGGTTAACTTTGCAGTTTATAAACCAATTTGAATGCAGTAAAGACCTTTAGTAGTTGCTAAACGCCGAATATAAACTTTGAATAATAATAAACAAACTGTTAATCAACTGAAAATTAAATAATCAGTAATAATACTAACTTGGACTTAAAGAATTTCTACTCTGGAAGCATTTTGCCATTTTTAGATCAATTAACGAGCAAGAAAGTAACTCAATAGTAAATAAACCAAATAAATCAATTTTCTGTAGTGATATTAACACCTTTTACTAACCTTTGATATGATAATCCATAATAATCCAGTTCAGTGCACAAGTAATTTCCAATATTTGGCATTTCACTGTTTTAACACACTTTCGAACCAAATAAAGTAATTTTAATGAAGTAATCAGGCAATTAAAACATAAATTCACTAGAATTTTGTAGTTTCTGAACGTTTAAATAACTTAAATCAATTTTTATACTTCGTCAGATGCACTTCACTTATAATAATTTTTATCTCAAAATCCTAGAGGATCTCCGAAATAAAAAGTAGATTTCCGGGAAAACCTAAAAATCTAATATAACATATAATTATTTCAAGTAATTCCAGTCAATAGAACCGATGTTAGAGAGATCTTAAAATTCAGCTTTCATCACGACCATGAGGTCAACTTAGAAATAAATTTCAACCGATCTAAAGTAGATACAGAGATGAGATAACTTTCAGAATATGTAGTTTTATTCAGAGAATCTCATGGTAATTTTAGATTTGCGATAAAACTAATAGAAATAAAGTTATAAAATTAAAACTGAAATCACACTTTAGTTACGTCGTAGTTAAACTTTCACTGAACCAATCTTAATAAAAGTTACACCAATAAAATCAGGAATTTTTGTAGAACACAGTGACAGTAATAACATTTATGTAAATTATGGCGTTAATAAAATGACGAAATGTAGAAGTTTCCAGAACAATAGTAGTTTCCCAGAGTAGAGAAATAGTTCACTCCTACACTTATAACTTTTAAACCAGTTGCTTAAAGTTAATCACTAAATATTCATTATTTCACAATTAAATATGTCAAAACACTGCAACACTTAAAGTTTTGAATAACAGTTTAGTTACTGAGATATTTCAGGCCTAGATCGCCTAGGCGCCAGTAGAAACTTGTATTTTGGCTCTGACGTCAGCGAGGGTATAAATTGGGAAGCCATTTTGACTCAGCGTCTTTTCCGGGTTTGAAGTCGTGATAACAAGATGATTTAGGCGTGTGTGCGTTGGTAGGTTGGCAACTCCGACTTATGTTGGTAGCTCAGTTCTTAGGTTGGTACTACCGGTTTCGGCCATGATGGTTTGTGGTCAAGAGGGGCGTGGCATGTATGTTGATATGAACTTGTAAACATTGCAAAGAGGGGGTCAGTCGGCAGTTTCTCTCCATAACCTGCAAACTTGTGGAACGAGTGTTCGATATGCCTGCTCAACTGTAAATGCAATTTTGAACTTTTGATTTTGAAAAATAAAACCTTAAAGTT